>VYXF01004874.1:512848-606368 GCA_013397295.1 Polioptila caerulea | reverse complement strand
ACAAACATCACCATTTTGAACTACATTTACTATGTCCTCAATCTCCTAGTCAAAAAAAAAAAAAATTTACCTTCATAAGGTACCATCAGAAGGATTGACAAAAATAAAAATGAAGCAGAAAACTGATGCTGAGCATTTAACTTGAACTGTTGGGAGGTGCCCATGGTTCTGGAAAAACTGATAATTTACTAATGTTGATAGGAAAAAAATTGAATTCATGGATTAGAATGTAAGCCACAATACCAGGTCTTCTAAAAGGAAAGAACTGCAAATGCTTTGGACACTAAAGTGAGAAAGACAATTTTCACTAGAGCATGAGTCACCTTGGCCAGAATATTAGAACAACTGCAAAAGCTACAGCATGAAGCAAGGTTATTGAATGGCTGTCACCTGAAAAATAATGTTTGGCAAGAGCTACCGTGAACAGCATATTAAGCCTGAGCTGGCGTTGTAAAATGACAAGCACAGTTGCATAGGAAACATGGAGAAGGCAATCAGTTTATTCTTTCAATATGGGCACTTGAATATTAGAAAAATTGTCAACACATTAAACCCAAAGACCAATTTCTTACCACCCTACCACAGGGTTTGGGCTATGAAAACTTCAGTCACACAGGCAAGTTAAAGATGCTGGTGCACATATATTAACAAGACTTCTGATCAGAAATCTGTGCTAAGACTGACAAGCCAATGAGGTTCATTAGCACAGACCCAAAGTGTAGAGACAACCCCAATCAGATATCTCAGTATGCTAAACTTGTGGAAGAAGAGCAGCCACAGCAGAAACAAGTGAGAGGAAGTTAATGCTGAAATCTAAACTCTGATATGAATAGTCATGTAGCTACAAAGTAAATTTGGTTAAGACTAATCTGGATTTCTCCACTTTGCACTGCTTTGCATGAGCTCAACCTTCTGAAGGTGTTGGTCAGATGAGAAAAAATTTCAGGGACGTGTGGAAGGACAGATGCAAATGGAAGGAAATACTGTTTTCCCCAATTGAGCAAGGGACCCCAGCTTAATTCCACCTTCCCAGCCTTTCTCTGCCTGCAAAACCAAAAGGAAAATTTTGAGGAAAAGCAACAAAAATTACTGCACCAGCAATTTATAAGGCTGAAGTCCTTTCTCCATAGAAAACCAGAATCACTAGAATTGTTCTAGAGAAGCTAAGAGAGAGATAGTATTGATTTTATCACCATGCACTTAGGGAAGAAGAATGGCTCTGCAGGTTTTCCCCCTATAGATATCCACACCAGAGCATGAGAGTCAGGTGACAGGAAGAAAAGGAGACCTGTCTCAAAATTCTTGGTGCTTGGAAAAAAATGCGATGGACAGAAGAAAAATTAAAGATTCTGCAAAAATTTCAGGTTACCTCCTGACTATAATATAGAAAATATTGAAGCATTAGAAACTGAGAAGTTTCATAAAATCAGTCCACTTGTTTTCCCCACCTACCTCAGTTGGCTGCACCTGTTTTCCCAGTAAAAATGAATTTTAATTAACACCCCACAATGCAACTCAAGGCAGAGATGGGAGGGAGCAGAAATTATTGAACAGAGCTAGTATTGGTACACATATCTAAGCACAGTTCTACAGCTCTGTAGTTCTCTTTTCATGTACCTCCCACTGACCCTCCTCTATGCAGGCTCCTCTCTGTACAGGTAGCTCTTGCTAATTTAATTTTTATCTCCAAAAGGGTAATGTGGGACAACTGCATGAAATACAACCTGGCTTTGGCTCTGTGTTTCAAAAACTAAAACATCAATTATAATAAGATACTTTATTCTTCAAGCAAGTGTCATAGGATCTTTTGTATGGAAAACAGACATATTTGGTATTAATGCAGCCCTTTGGTAAGGGATTGTGTTGAAAGGTGCTAGGCAATTTCAGCTCTCCTTGTCTTCAATGCTATAAGAAAACCTCAGCACTCACAAGGAAGTTCTTGGCACTTCACAAGGATTGGGACAGAGTGAGAACATTAGGAGAAGGGTTTCTTTTCTAATATTTTAGGTCTGACTCATCCAGGCTTGACATTTACAGCCTTATTAAAATATGAACATCTTCAAGAGTAATTAAAAGAGAATCAGTCTGAAAGAGCTCTTTATATCAAAGAGAAAAGAAATAACTTTGTGTTGACTGTCTAAAAAAGCATGACAAAGCCTAATTACATTTCTTCAAAATCTAGCCCAAATAAAATGTCAAGATGATGGCTCTATTTCAAATTTAGAGCTGCAAAAGGAAGATACAGGGAAACAGACTGTAACAGATATAACCAAATTCAAGTCTGTAGTAAGTGAAAAGCTGTTCCAAAAAAAAAACCAAACCATTTTCATAAAAGTGACATCCTGATAAGTCAGAGGAAAATAAACATCATCTTCTTGCCTTTAGGAGGACATTAATTTAGTTTCAGTGACTAAAGAGGAGTACAGGGAAATGAGAAGTGAGGGATGAGGCAGTGGGGGGAATTTCTTAGAAATTATTAACCTTCTTAAACAGCATGGGTTTAAATGGCAGCAGAAGCACATTAACCTAGGTTCTTAGTCAAATTCAGCTGCTCAGGTTACCTCTCAAGATCCCCTGCAGAACCAAGCTCAAGCTGTTAACTGAAGCAAAAAGCCAAATTGCTGTCTCTTCCCTGAAGTAAAGATATATTGCCCAAATGATTTCCACTACTGGAGCAAAGAAAAACAAGGGCAAATGAACAAAAAGAGTGCATCTGAAAATGTTCAGAACAGAAATCCTGAGTGAAGAAAGAGTGATAGCTATGAAAAAAAAAAAAAAAAAAAGAAGAAATTAAGAACAATTCCTTAACTGGTTCTCAAGTCTCTCTTACATATATCTTCTCTTTGCTTACCCTCCTACCAGCTAATTTCATCTTTGAATCAATTTCTGCCTGTCCTTATTTTTCTCTCCCCTCCCTTCTCCATTGACAACTGGGTTCAATTTCACAGTTCATAACACTGGCCGTCTTCAAACTCTTTGTGGTTTACCCTTTAGAGGCTCTCAACCATTTTATGTACCACAAATGAACACAGTACCTCCTCAGGGATTAATCCTGCTATCCTTCAGCTGAGAACTCTCCCCATGGAAGAAGTTATATTGCTTGTTTACCCAGAGAAAGATCACAATGCCAACAGAAATAACTCCAGTGTCATCATTAAGACATGCTCTAATTAGGACTGAATGAAGTAAATCAAAAGTCATTACTATAAAGCTGCTTCTTTCTGCATACTCTAGATGAGTCATCAAAAACATACAAGCATGTTGAACACCAGTATTCAGAGAGCATCTCTGCAACATCACATAGTACAGGGAAGTTTTATTAAAACAAGGAACTTAAGATGTCTGTCCAATTCTAATTACAAGCTCACACTTAGTTCTGTAACTGCCAGATGTCAAGTCAGAGCTGCCAAAGTGAAGAAGAACAGATGGCACAGACCCATTTAAGGCTCTGAGTTTTGAGAATGGGTTTCGGGGATTGCATGGAGGGATTCTTCTTGTGCCAAATAAAGTACTAGGGATTTTTCAGCATCTATAGGAAAAAATAATTTCAGGACAAATAAAAGATAATCCAAAGTCTTCAACAAAATTAGCAGATACTTAAAGTCTAGTAAATTCTTTTCTCTAGTGGTAATTTTTATAATAAATCCTCCTTTCTGAATAATTTTTTGGTTTTGATATAAAAAAAAATTGTAAAACCTCAAGTCATTCCATAAAGTCTCTTCACTCCTACAAAAAGAAAAACAATATAATGAAGTGCTTTAATACTGCAAATGAATCTTGGCTCTGAGAGCAGTAAAGAAATGTCAGACTGAAAATTAAAGAAGTTAAATAAACAAAGAAAATTTTTCATTTCCCAGTGCCTGTGGTAGCATTCACATAGAAATCTTACACCTGGTCCTCTATTAGAAGCTTAAAGGACTTTCATCACGGGCAAAGTGACAAAGTAGAACTATTTACCACTGACTCAAGTCCAAAGAAGGAGAAGTTTTAGATGTTTGCCCTCTGAAATCACCAAACTCTTCTTTGCTTAAAAACAAAACCCAGAGTGATACTGAGGATCTACTTCTGTTTTAGTGGGAGCTGCAGATGACCAACACATCTTAAGGCTGTGTTGTCCATGACTGCTGAAGAGCCCTTTCTACTCTAATTCAGCAGTGACAAGTATTAAGGAGGGCTTTTGACACAAGAACAACTTCAGCCCAAGAAATTGCTGTACTGGGTTTGCATGGCAAGGTTCTGGTGGAGGGGGTGGAAAGGTGACTGGGGTGGCTTCCATGAGAAGCTGCTAGAAGCTTCCTCTATGCCCAATAGCACCAGTTCCAGCCAGCTCCAAAACAGAACCTTCCCTGGCCTAGACCAAGCTCAGGCAAAGGCAGTAGACTCCCTGTGATAATTTATTAATGAAGGAAAAAAGTTATTGTGAAGAAGTAATTTTGGCCAAAGAAGAGAATATATGAGAGAAACAGTTTTGCAGACACCAAAGCCAGTGAAGACTGAGCCCAAGGAGCTGGAGCAGAGATTCCCCAGCAGACTGTGGTGAAGACCATGGGGAGGCAGGCTGCCAGGCTGTCACCCTGCAGCCCTTGGAGACCTGTGAGGTGCAGAGATCCACCTGCAGCCTGTGGCAGAGCCCCATGCTGAAGCAGATGGATGTCCAAAAGAAGGCTGTGACCCTGTGGGAAGCCCACACTGGAGCAGGCTCCTGGACCTTTGGAGCTATGGAGATAGGAGCCCACGCTGGAGCAGGTTCACTGGCAGGACCTGTAATCCTGTTGGGCTGCAAGATGAAGCAGTTTGTGAAGAACTACAGCCCATGGGAAGAGTTCATGTTGGAGAAGTTTGTGGAGGACTGTGTCTCATGAGATTGATCCCATTTTTGAGCAGGGGAAGGATTTCTTTCCCTGAGGAGGAAGAAGCAGAGGAAAAAATCTGATGAACTCACTGCAAACACCATTCTCATCCCCCTGCACCCCTGAAGGAGAAGAGGGGGAAGGAAGCAGAAAATCAGGAAAAAATGTTAAGCCTGGAAGGAGGGAGAGAAGAGAGAAAAGTGATTTTAAGATTAGTTTTACTTCTCCTTATGCTAGTCTGATTTTGATTGGTAATCAATTCAATTAATTTCCTCTAGCTCAGTATGATTTGCTCATGACAATTTATGTTCTTTCCCTGCCCTTATCTCAATTCATGAGCCTTCCATTATATTTTCTCTTCCCTATCCAGCTGAGGAGAGAAGAGACACAGTGGCTTTGCTGGGTTCCTGGCATCCAGCTGGGGTCAAGCTACCACCAGTGTGAGAGTAGGAGGCTGATGCATCACGGGTCACAGTGTGGTGCTGCTCAAACCATGGTAGTCAACAAGATCATACCATTTTCCCTAAACAGACTGAGCTCCTTCTATTTGAAACTTTCTTCCCTTGAGAGCCTTTTTATCTCTTCTTGTATTATTGCTACTCTGTAGCACTTAACCCCTCAGCCATCTTCCCAGAACAATGTTTGAAGACGGCTGTTTTCCCTTATGAGTCTGTGCAACATCAAGTGCTCAATGTTGCGAACTGCACAGCAAGGCAGGGGCAGATGACAAGAAACATACTCCTGAGTGTATTGAAGAATAAGTCAGTAAGCTCATACAACATACTGTGAAAAAATTTAGAGGAAGGATGCACTAATGTACTGAAAGCAAAATCCTAGGTCTAGTTTGCTTCTGCTCAGCTTTCAATGCTTTACTTGGAAACCTGGCTGCCTCATATGCTGTTACTATATTTTGCAACCATTAAATCCCTCTGTATAATCCAGTGCGATTCAGAGAACAAGAAGCCATAGAAAGGAAATCCCTCTTCTCAAGAGGGTTTGATTTTAATCCCTTCTTGCAAAGAAGGTATCTATGCACCGCTCACATTCTAGGTAAATTTTTCAGCTCTTGCACTTACATTCATTTATTCTTTAACAGAACAATTAAAAAGCTCCAAACATCCCTTCCGTTTTTATTCCCCAACCTCAGTCTAATTGTGAGAGAAGGGAGAAGTTCTAGACTGGGAATACAAAAGAATGTGTTGGATTACAAGAAAGAAGTGGAGAATTATGTAATAGAAATACAAACAGAGAAATTATTATTATCATTATTATTACCTTTAACGGAAATAAATGGCAGTGAGCCAGGCTGAGGAGCTCCTCAAGCAATCAGCCTCCACTCATGGTCCTTTGTTGTGATTGGTGAAACAGATTTAGGACCAAAGACTTAAGTTCACTAATTTATATCCTCTTCATTGTTATTTTAGACCTTATAGAATTTAGCCATAAAATGGAAAAATTTTCCTTTAAAAATGGGGATAGGGAAATCAGGGAGGGTGATTTATGATGATATATCAAAGTTCTTAAACACAGAGATTAAACAATGAAAATACAACCTCAGGTTAAAACAGATGAAGGCAGAAGAAGAGGAGAATAAATGAGCTAAATTAGCAAGCTCTAAAGCAAGATCTTTTTGCAAAGTAACTAACTCGTCTGGCATTTCATTTGCTAAACTACCAACCTGCACAGGCTATCACACACTTACCAGTTATATACATCCCAATAACACAATCCTTTCTCTCTGAGATTTTCAAACAACCTTTTAAATTTTCCTTTCTTCTTCAATGTCTGAGAATTATTACTTTTAAACAAGTGAGGCAGATCAAAAATATATTTATCTCTGCAAAAATACTGTTTATGGAAGTGTGGAGATTTCAGAGGATCTACCAGTGAAATACCCTTAGACCTGAAACTCAACATCAATTTTCAACCTGTGCATAATGAAGGAACCAAATATAACAGTCAGACACCTACAGGGAGAAAAATAAGGAGAGTTGCATAGAAATGCAGAAGGAGAGTAAGTATAATTCATTAAGATCTGAAGATAATTCTTCCCCGTTTTTTTCCCTGTCCTACCAATAAACAGAGTTCCAGGAGAAGGAAAAAGTTATTTGCATCATGCCCCTTCTCATACCATAAGGCAATTAAGTCTTTTTTTTCAGTAGGCACTCAACTTCTTCCACACTGCAGACCAGATTTGCCACATTTCTGCACTTCAGAGAGACAACTGCACCTATACCACATCAGCATAAAAAGAACTAAGTCAGTGAAAGGAAAGCCAGATGCTCTGCACTAGGCTCAGGAGTTGTTTCTCTCACTCCTGGTAAGACTCATTTACTCCATGTCTTTTGCCATCTGGCACAACCTAACTGTACCTTATTGCCTCATTTTCCTACCTTCTCTTCAAGTCTCATTTACAAATCTATTTTGCTCTTTGTCTTTCCCTGTCGCTGTTGGACATGCAATGACACACACAGACACTGAAAAGGCATAAAACTCTTTATTACCACATTGACTCTATATTTATAGTATTTCTACACAGACCAGGGATCAGAGGAGAAGGTGGACACCTCTCCCATCCCATTGGTCAGGACAACTGCCCATCAGTTGTTTTTTACTCCAAGAGTAAACAACCTTGTCTTAACATAAACATGCTTCTAATTATAACACCCATCTGTGAGAAAGAACTATGAAAAACATCAAGCTGTAAAATGCACCAGAAAATTGAAGAAATCAGGGCCACATTTCCCTTCTGCAGTTTCTCACTTGAATCTTTCAAAATTTGAATCTGCAGAGCATTCTACAATGGAGTGGAGTTATTGAAGGAAGGGTGAACAGTATCCAGCAGACTGTTCCCTTAGAGCTAATAGGATCCATTCATAACTCGTTTTTAATGTGAGTTCCTCCAAAAGTGGTGCATTTCCACACTGTTCTCTTTCTCTGAGCATACATTTAAAGATCTCAACCTAGCCCTAGACTGAATCTCACAAGTGTCAGCTCAAACATCTCACCTGTTACAAACAAAGTTATCAGTAAATAATCAAAAAAAACCTATTTCATTCTTAAAACCTCTCAGATCTACAGAAGACTTGCATATAATTAGGCCCCACTACAGCAAAGGGAAAAAAAAATGCATCTCAAGTCAATACATGTGATTTTGTGATAACCGTTCATGAAGTTTCTATTTGTAGAAGATTTTTTTTCTTAAATAAAACACATGATGAGGTCATGGGTAGTTATCTCACAGTTTTTGCGCTGATTAGTTGTCTTTAAGATACTGAAGATATTCCTGATCCAGAAATATTTATCCCTGCACATGAATAACTTCATCCAAGGTAACAGTTTTCTATTTCTAAAGTAACTTTTATATTCAAGTGTTTATAAAATTGTAGCCAGAACCAGGAACAACTAGATCCACAAATGGGAAAATCCATAAATAACTTAAGATTTTACGTGTTCTAAAGCAGTCAATAAAGTTTGTCCAAAACAAATGTCCACTGAAGGCTAAGATGTAACAACAAGATAATGCAAGGTAGTTTTTAAAAATCTGCCATTTGTTTTCCTGGCCTCTCACCCAGTTGATGCTTCTGCTGCCAGAATAATTAAACTGTGGAAAGTCCTATTAAACACAAAAATTCCAGTTTGCATACAGAAAAATACTGCATATTGGTTTTTCATGTTATGTGACTCCAATAACTGAATATCATGGTGCTTTTTCGTTTTCAGTCAAATTACACTTTTTAATGACATCAATTGTCAATTAGTCAAATTTTGTCAAAAATACAGCAAGAATTATTCAATGATAGAAAAAAAATCATATGGAAGTGAAAGCACTGAAAAAATGTATAAAAATTCTTAAAGAGTAATTATTAAGAAATATGCACTTTGATTTCTTTAAACTCTAATGAACTTGAAATTAACATTTTCCCTTGAAACTCTAACATATACATGTCTTCCTGCATGAAGCTAGAAGTTGTTGTTCACTTTAAGTTATGACACAGAGGCACTTTCTGTTGAAAACAAAATGTGACCTTTTTCAGCTTTACTGATTGCCTTTGAAGAGAAATAAAATGTCACTGCGTCTCATGAAATTTGCGGGTAACTAACGTGAATCAGAAAGATATTTCTTTCTCTCAGTGGGAGACTGAGGTCTACTCAACCTGCAGTAGAAAAGAAAAAAATCCTCTGTTTTAGTTATAAAACAAAGCTGTTTGGTTGCTGGGTGGAAAAAAAAAAGAAGCCAAGAACTGGTTTTAAGTGTTTTTCAAAAACACTAAAAAAATGAATGCTTCTCAAAATACCCAACAAAACCCCCCAGAAAACAACTTTACTGCTTTCATTTAGCTTCTACAACTTAAAGACTTCTTAGTGCAGGGATGTGTTCTACCCCATATCTGCCCAAGATTTAGCTGGTTATTCCAGCCTCTCCTGTTTAGAACTAACTTTGTCTCCTGTTTGTTAAAACCTAGCATGAAGCAGACAGGAGCACAGCAGAAACCAGCATCTCACAACTGGTTTTAAGCAGGATACTTAAACAGATTCATATATTTTAAAGCACATTTCATAAACAAATTCTTTGTTGTGTTTGCAATGAAAATTTCTGACACCACTGTATTCTTAATGTAGATTTTACTTCATTAAAAGATTCACACAAAACAAATAAAAAATGTCAGTAGTTACCATCTAGTGAGTCTTCCTGGATCTTATTGCTTTGTTATTTCTACTAGATACTCCTAGAAACACAAGGTCAAGGTATCAGTATCAGTACCCTCCTGTAAGACTAAAATGGAATTAAAGGAAAAAAAACAGAACTCCGATCTTGAAGGCATGATTCATAAAGGCTGAAACTGATTTTTTAAAAAAATTATCTTCCCTTCTTTTCTCCAAGAAAAAATTTTATTTATCTATCTTTTCTAATTACAGGGAAATTTTAAAACTACAGCATTCAATTTACTTAAAGTTTTCATCCTGATTCCATTTCTCATAGCTGAAAATTTCCTGTTTCCAAGTTGGATTTTTTTTGCTATCAAACAGTGGAGTGTATTCTGTTCTGTTCAGTGCAGTGTATTCAGCAGTTCCATTCTACTACATTGACATTACTGTTAAAGTTTAAAAAATTATAGTTAAGAAATAAGACAAAGGAAAGCAGAAATGTAATGATTCTGGATTTTTTTTTATATTCAATTGAGTGAGGAAGAAAAAAAACCCTTAAATTCATTTAAAATTAAATATAAAACCACTTTTTCCCCCTCACAAGGAGTTTCAGAAAGGAAGACACAGGCTATGTTTAGCAAATACGATCAGCTCTGAACAGAAGATCCCCTCTCTGGAGCAGGCCAAGCAAATATTTCCCTCTACCACCTTTGATCCAACAGACATACTCTTCCTTGATGACGTTTCTATCTTAAATTTTCCAGCTGGAGGCTGCCCAAAGAGGTAGATTATTTTTTCAATGCTGGAGAAATCCAGCCTTGCCCTAAAACAGCCCATGTGCCTGATGGCAGAGCACACATAATGCAGAGATGGTCACAAGTGTCCCATTGCATCAGCATTCCCTTTAGCAGCACACCACATTTGGTTACAAGATTCTCTTGTTCAGCTTGGAAGCACAGTGGCCCCACATGCAGAAACATTGTGCTCTCCCTAAGGCTTTGCTCTGAAGTCCCTATTGCTGCATATGGATTTTGGCATGGGAAAAATACAGCAGTCATGGTGAGCCCATACCTGAAATCTAATTTCTTGCACCTCACTTTGCATAAGCTCCACTGACTGTTTGACATGATAAATGTGATGACTTAAACATTTCTTAAAGGTTTGTAGGACCAAGGACACTGAACTACAGCTGGGTGACTAAGTCTCTGACACTCAGCCTCTCTTGTATGAGGGTTTATTTTAAAATGTCAGTGTTGCAAAGAAAAATGAAAGAGTTTTGCCAATTCTTTATTTTAAATTTTTTTCAGAGTTTTGTATTAAATAGTAAGAGCAGTTTCTACCATAAAAACGTAAAAAACATGTGTACCATGCTGCTTTATATTACAAGTAAAAGTAATATTTTCTAATGTAAATTCCACGCATTCTAGAAAGGTGGGCAATGGATACACTAGTAAATTATTCTTGATGGATTATGATCCAGAGCAGTCCTAACCACAACCTATACTTAGAGATTTGTGAGCCTTTCTGGAGAATGAGCAGTAAAGAAACTGGCATAAATCTTAAACTAACAGTGTACCTCCATTGCACACTAGCACGTAACACAAGATCTCCAATCAAGCTCCAAATAAGCTAGTTTGGTCAGTATCAGATACAGTCTAAGCATCTTGAAGCAAGTAAATTAACCCCCAGGAGCTTTGTATTTCCACTTAGCATGAGTTTTAGTACATAGATTCACCTCTAGTTTAACACCTGTGCCTACAGTTTGTCCCTGTTTTTTAAAGGAGAATAAATTTTAGGTGTAGGTTTTGTCTTTAAGGTCATGCACATGGCCAAAACAGCAAACAAAAGACATTTTAAACCCATCAGACATTTCACCACTGCTGAGGGTCACATTACCAGTGATTAAGAGATAGGAAAAAATATCTAAAATTATGTCTGGTCACGTTACTCTTCTATTGACTTTGATTTGTTTGCAAGAATGATTTATGAAACTGTTAGGAGCTGCATACATTAACTAAACTATCCCATTATAGCTTTCATAGTGCTAACTAATTATCACTAGTGGTAGCTCACAACACAGTTAGCTAGCTAACAACATAGTTAATGAACAAATCATGATTAGGTATCAATATGTCACCAGACAATATTAATTCAACCCAATCCCTTGTTCCTAACCATTTTTAGTGCAGAAGCAATGTAACTGGAAATACATTGGCTGGTGCCATTGTGTTCACACTTTTCTTCAGTAAATATCTGTGCAAATATTCTATTTTTCTGGTTAGTCTATCAAATCATTCAGTATCAAAAGCTTTTATTAACCTATCAATTATATTTCTTATGATAAAATTTGTTTTATAGAGGAAATGCTTTTGTTCTCTGTAATTTAGAAGACACATCCCTAAACATTTGTAATGACAAGGATAATGCAACTAAATTAGTGGCAGCTGTAACCTTTAGCCTAGCAAAGATTATCTTAGCCTGTCAGTATTTCAAACCCTTTTCATCTAATTGTTTGTTCTTCTTGCATTTGTCCCTTCAGCATAACAATTAAATGTTGCATTCTCCTAGGCAGTCTGCTGAAGAGCTGATTGTGCTCAGTGCTTAAATTGGGAAAGAAAGAAGGGAATAAACCTTGAAAAATATGTTGGTTTCACTTATTCAGAGAGGATTACACTAGGATACAGTATGGATCACTTGTCTTCAATAGCAATGCCTTTCATACAGTGGTATGAATCATTACTTGAAGATCAGAAATTATCACCCTCTAGCTGCACCCCACCTTTCTTTTCTATTTCCTAAATTGCCACTAATCATTTTGGATCAGATCACCCCTTGTTTTAAGGGAGTATCTTGAATTACAGATACAGTCCTCTAATATTATGAATGTACCCTACCATCTTAGCTCTTCCTCAAACACATTCTTGGCTTCAATTTTAATATGTGGCATGATCCACTATTTAGCCTACACACATACCCACTGCATACCTTTCTAAAATAAATGGAAGTTCTACTGGAAAAAATTTGGTTTTTACTATACTGTGTGGTAAGAGCAGCAGACCCACAGATGGAAGGTTTCTCAAAACCAGACCTGCAAATAAAAGAGGCCCCTTTACTCTTACAGTTAGCGGATGTTGTCTTGGCTTGTAAGATCTTAAATCACAAGAACCCATAGCTTTTGCTTCTCAGTTTATCTGCTTAATGCTACTGCCTGAGCCTTCACTGACTGCAGTCAGTCTTTATCAAAAAGGGAGCAGAGGCTGTAGGACTCACACTACAAACTGAGACTTAACATTTATAGCCCTCGTTTACTGCCCCTGTGCACTATGCTGTGGAATTACACTTTCATAAATGCTTCATCTGCTACTCTGTCTCCTTTCCAACAAAATCAGCTCAATGAGAAAATATACGAGCTAAAGAAATGGAAAAATTAGGTGAGTGCTATCCCCAGCATCTACAACTTCCAGATCAGTCCATACTAACTTTCATTTAGAAGGCATAAAGAGAAAAAGAAATGCAGAATATATTTGAAACTATCTGTTGTAAGCTGTGCTTTACAAGTATATCTGTCGCAGCTGTATAATTATACTGTCTGTAAAATTAAGTTTCTTCATGGCATGTTTCCCAAACCAGCAATTTTGCATCAACATTTGTTGAATTAGTATGTGCTGGATCCACATACACTCTCAGAATGAGGTATTGTACTTCCTTGAGAAAGCAGCCAAAAGCAGTTCCCTGAAACACTTAACAACTGCAGGCAGTAGTCTTCAGATATTCACTTTAGACTCAAAGCAAAGACCTCAGTTTACACTGCCTTCAACATTTTCCCCAGTCCCAAGTTCCACAAGTACCAGTCAGGGTGATGGTGTGCTCAGTCCTCAGCTGAAGTCTTGATCCTCTCAGCTCTGCAGCCTGGCCCACATGAGTCTTGCTACTCGAGCTCTTTGCTGGATCTCACCTTCTGCCCTGCACTAGCCAGCAGAGTAGGAGCAAAATTATCACACACCTGTCTCTGCTATTTAACACAATTACCTTCACCTTGGCTTAACACCTATTTAAGTGTGGAAAATGTGAGACAAAACCAGCATGATCCAATTCAACTTTCACATCAAAAAGGAAATACTTGCACAAAACAAGAGTATGGGGTTTAAAATTTACATTGAACCAATGTTCAAGAATGGAAAAACCTCAGGAGAGGGATACAGCAAAGCAGGTAACAAATGAGAAAAACAGAAACACAGAGGGTGTTAACACTTGAAAAACACCTAAAATCTGTTTCTAGTGAACAATAAATACATATATATATATGTGTATATATATACGTATATATATATATATATGCATGTGTGCATGTGAATTTATGTATTATGTGTATATTCTATAAATAATGTATATATATATATATAAATATGAGTGTGTTTGTGTATATGTATATATATAAATACAGGAGGGCCACCCTTGCCCTAGGGGCATCAGGCACAGAATCACGTGTTGGTCAAAAGGAAAGGATTCTCCCACTCTGCTTTGCACTGGTGCAGCCCATCTCACAAGTCCTGTGAGCAGTTTTGGGTGCCACGATATAAGAGGGACATTAATATTAGAAAGTGTCCAAAGGAGGGCAGTGAAGAGGTGAAGGGTCTGGAGGGCAAGCCGTGTGAGGAGTGGCTGAGGTCACTTGGTCACTGTTCAGCCTGGAGGAAAGGCTCCCAAGGGGAAGAGGAGGGGCAGGCACTAACTCCATCACTCTCGTGACCAGTGACAGGACTTGAGAGAATGGCAGGAAACTTTGTCAGGAGAGGTTTAGGCTGGATATGAGGAGGAGGTTTTTCAGCTGAAGAGTGGCTGAGCACTGGAACAGGCACTCTAGGGAAGTGGTCACAATACCAAGCCTCTCTGAGTTCAAAAAGCATTTGAAAAAAGCTCATGGGCACATGATGTGATTCTTGGGGTGTCCTGTGCAGAGCCAGGAGTTTGACATCAATGATCCTCATGGGTCCCTTCTAATTCAGTGTATTCTATGATTCTATGATGTACTTTTGCAGGTAGATACATTACAGCTTCTTTTGGATCTGGTCCATACAAATTTAGACTTTTTAAGAGTATCTTGGCCCGAGAGTTGCCCTTTTTAATTTTATTTGGTTGTTATTCTTTACTAATTTAATTTTATGGTTCACTTGAGTGCTTGCCAATAGATATATTTTCAGGGGCATCTGGTGTCATGGTTTGCATCTGACACAATCAGAACATCTCAAATGTTGGCTTCAGAGGGCATTTCTTTTTATTTGGATATGAATTACAAAAAGGGATGGGCAAGAGCAAGATTTTTACTTCTGAATTTCTAGTTCCAATTTGCTGGATTACTCCTCAAACCTGTCAGCAAGAACTGCAGGGATAAATCACAATGAGGAGGGATGGTCCTCACTCTGTGAATGTATTCCTTTTCAAGGCTGCATGACTGCATCTGGTCAAGAGGATGGACACACTGAAAGCAGTCTTTCATCAGCTCCTGCTTTTTTATGTTGTTTTTATACTGAAAAGAAAGATAGAAAAATTATTGTATCCCAGTTGTGTTATACCACTTTTGCCTCCTGTGACAAAAGAGTCAGCAGTGTTCTACTTTGTTATTGCATTTCAAAACAGTGTGAGCATGTCAAAAGTCATTTCTCAAGTAGGACAGCCCTGAAGTAGCTGGACAACAAGGACAATAGAAAGGTCAAAAGTCTTTTACAAAACAGTAAAAGTCAATCATTTGTGGACAGAAAGTCAATTGCCCTTGGGCAACACAAGGGAAACGTAGAGAGACTGCTTGGTTTATCATTCCTCTTCATTGAGCTCTGCTACTGTAGGACTGCAGAGTCACATTCAAAAGGAAATAAAATGTAATTTTTAAAATCCCCAACAATAAAACAACAAAACCATCCACTTCTTATTTACAGTAACTTTCAATTATATTTAAAGCCAAAACAAGATACAAGGAGGTAGGTGAAAAAAAAACTCTCCTGCTACAGAACACTGATAGATTTTTTTTTTTTCATTGAATCATAGAATCATTTAGGTTGGAAAACACCTTTAAAATCATTGAATCCACCGGCCAATGTAACACTGAGAAGTCCATCTCTAAACCATGTCCCCAGGGGCCACATCTACATGTCTTTTAAATACCTCAAGGACTGGTGACTCAAAAACTTCCCTGAGCAGCACTTGCAATGCTTGATAACATTTCTGTGAGGAATTTTTTTCCTAATATCCAATCTAAACCTCCCCCGATGCAACTTGAGGCCATTTCCTCTCCTGGTATCTTTCCTAACCATTTTCACCTAATTTGTATTTTCAGCATCATGAATCATAACTCAGATAACTAATATTGACACCAGTAACTTTGGTTGAAAACAGTGCAAAAATTCTGATATCAAGGTTTCTTAAAGAAATTCAGAAATTTATTTTTCCCAAACCCTGAGTCAGATGCAGTAATGTAATAAATGTCAATATTTGTTTCAGTATTACACAGAGATAAACATCTGTGCTGAAGCTGTGCGTTTTGACATGCCCTTCAGATTTTTCATTTACACTAGGCAACCAGAAAGTTGTAATTATGGTAGGTAATTTTGTCTTTAAAAACTCCAGCTAACTTTTATAAGTAGGAATATCACGGAGCAAGTTGAAGACCAGTAGAAACATGATCCTATGAGAACCACAACAGTACAGGTCTCTCTAACTCTTCCCTATTGTTACAAGTGGAAGGTGAAAGTATGATAACCAGAACATGTGTATTTGTATAGAGTATTTGCAGTTACTGCAACTTCCAGAACCAATAGCTTTTAAAAAATGAGCCTCTCTTTCAGCTGCCCTTTTTTAAGAAATATTTAACTAGAAATATTTAAAAAAAAAAAAAATTAAGAAAGAGCTTTCAATAGGTTTCATATCCTATTCCTTGATTACCTTCTGGCACTGCTGTTCAAGTCTGTTTGTATAATCCTTGGGCACACTGTGTGTGATATGTATCAGTCTTGAAAATTCAATCCTCTCATCAAAGCAAGTAATAACAGGCTAATTGATTTATTACTCACCAGCTTCTTTGTTCACTGAAGCTGTATATATATTCTGCCATATCTAAACTTAACGCTGAATTTATGTTTTATTGCTGTTTGTTGTTTGTCTAAGTTGATGAAACCAAAATAAATTGCTCAGTCAGTAAAAATTGTACAGAATTTAAAAAAACAAACTTCTCTATGATTTGTAATACAACTTATTTAGTAACTGTGCAGTTCTATTAACAACTATGAAATCCAGGATTTATGCTTTGTTTACAATCTTTATCTTTTATTTAATGTGAGTCAGAACTCATTAAACATTAACCCATTCATTAAATGACATCTTTACTGTAAAATTGCTTTTTTCTCCCAGAAAAATAATCAAACAAAACAAAACATCCTGTCTCAATATTGCTGTGATTAGCCAGACATTAATATGTGATATGGAAAAGGTTGAACAGTGTTTTCCTCTATGTAGTCAAAACAGAAACCCTCCAATCTAACTCACCAGAGAGGAGGATGTCATAAATGTCAGGCTTGGGTTCAGAGCATCCAAGACAGAGCTCACTTTGCTCACACATGGGAAGGCAAACACATTTCTACAAGGAATAAAGCCAAGATGTAAGAAGTTTCTCCCCAGAAAGCCATCTCCATCTTTTAGTCAGTTAGGCTTGGCTTCGTACACAGGGACACAAAGGTGCAACCAACTTCTACCGATCCAGACACCTACAATAAAACACTGCTAGCAGCTTGTGACTTAACACATCTCCTGAGTCACAGCTCAGAGTCCCAGGTGTGTAGATACAATAGAAGTAATGAAAAATAATTCTTCTGCAAATATTCTTCAGTTGCAGGAAGAGTTATGGTATTTCTGTGCCATCCAAGCATCCCTTCAGCACCACGCCTTCATCTTATAGCGCTCCCTTAGTGCATCATAGAGAGCAGTCAGTAAGACAAAGACACAAGTCTTGGCAGGCCTAGTGCATGCTGTACCAAATCCCAGACAGCATCATTCATCCACAGCTACAGCTGCCCAAAAAGTCTTTGTTAAAGCATGAAGGTAAAGGTTTTGCCAGAAATTTTATTGAGACAGGACAGTTTTCTGTAAACTGGTGATGGTGGTCACTTTGTACAGGAGAGCTACATGACAGGCTGTGAAGTGACTTGTCTCAAGGAAAAATGTACAAAAAAAAAAAAAAATAATCAATATTCTGGCTATGGGGCACTGAGGCTCATAATTGGACATTCTCCCAAGCCTGTGTCCCAACAAAAGTTTAATTTCATTCACTGGAAGAGCAGCTTCCACAGAATGCATCTTATAGAAATAAGATCTGCCTGTTCATCCTCACTATCTGGTGCCTACTCTCTCTGGTGGTTTTCCTGTCACTGAGAGTTTTTTATTTTCTCCCTGCTGCCAGAAGAAAAATCTTCCCTATTACTTCATCTGTCTCAGCAGGCCTCTGGTGTCTCTGGTCTTCTCTCCTTTCTCTCAGCCCTGGAAAACTATATCATTCCTTCAGCTATGTGGCATTGAGAGGTTGATGGATCACTTCTCATCTTGATCCTCAGAATATTTTATCTAACCAAACTGGATAATTTCTTTGAACACCAGAGCTTGCCAGCATCTGCAATAAGAAGAACTTTCTAGTTTGAAACTCAAATAGTCAGGTGGGGTAACAGTCATGCTGAGCTCAGGACATGTTGGATGGCTATTCTCTTAAACTCCATTTAACATTAGTGTGTCTTTAGCCACAGCTTTGTCTGCAGCCACAGCTTTAAGGAGTACATGGCCAAGATAATAGTTGATGGTGCTATCAGGAGTGGCATAGATGCTGAAGACAGGCAAACAAATAATTAATTGCATTCAGATCCATTAATACCAGAGGACATACCCCTGGCCTGTGTCCTCAGTCAGCAAAGTGAAGAAAGTGCCTACCCACAAAATCCAAGTGAATGAATGCAACAGACTGGGCTTCTGTGACAGGCTAAGAGCAGGAATAGCTAGGAAAAGAAATTGTACATGATAATCCCAAGTAAATAAGCACAACTGAGGTCAGCTGCTATGAGTCACTGAAATGTTTCTCCCCTGACATTCTGGAGAAGATAGACAGCTTCCATGACAGGAAAGCAAAAGCACCTTGGTCTTCAATAGTGGTCTTCAACCACTTTATGAATCTAAGAATCTGATTCTTTTACACATTCAGAGGCCCCTGTTAAATAAATGTTGCTTTTCAGTGACTGCCCAGCACATTAAATGCTATCAGTGTTAGTGTCTTGTTAAAGGAAGATGTGCAATTTTCCTATCTGGAGTTTCCTTATTGTTGGAGCATACGATATTAAAAAAGAGAGGGTGGGTGGACTTGCACTGATTAATTAACTTCTAGTTTAATTAAAATACATTATGTACTACATATTTTATTGCAGAACTGCAGAATGACATGCCCTCGACAAACACATTTCTATTATAAGATTTCCTTCAATTAGCGCCAGCACAGAGAGCTTCTGAACGCAATGTTCGGCCAGGCAGGACTCGCTGGGAGGAGGAGAGGGAGAAAGCCAGCATGAAAGGCACTGTGCCTGGCACACTATGGGTGATCCAGTGTGCCTCTGGCTTCAGGAAGGAAACCAAACAATGGGTGGCTGTGCGTTGTAGGACTGCCTTCCAGCAGAAGCCAATACCATGCTGCTTTCTGGTCCCTCTGCCAGCCAGCTGACAGCCTTGTGGGGAACATGGACAAGACATTAGAGTGCTGGCTGCCTCCTGACTACCAGATAATCTGAACATACATCATGGGCCTTGTCTTTATTTTGAGCACCAGCAATGCCAAGGTAAAATAGTCACTACAGCCTTGTGCTAAAATTGTACTAATTCCTCATCATCACATTTTGAACCCTCCATTGTTCCACTTCCCCACAAAAAGCAGATGTCCAGTTTTAGTGCAAAGTGGTTTCACATTCATTATTTCTGACACAGTACGTATACATTGAATTCATACATACATATCATTGAATTCAGGCTCTGTTCTACCATCCACATTAGCAACATTAGCATCCTCACCACATTATGATGTCTGAATTTTGGAGAACTGCTTCTCCCTCCCAACTCTCTGTCCTTTAGGGATCATTTTTATTGTTGTTGAATCGGTTGGATGCAGGCAAGAAAACAAGACTTGGAAAGAAAACCATGGTAATTGTACAGATTGCTAGAACTTGAAAGCAGGAAGGAACTGAACATCATTGCTTCCCAGCATTTAAACATGGGAACAAATGCTCTATCTGTGTAATTGCAGAGCAGTCAGAGGCACACAGGTACCAGACCAGGTGGTCTGAGCAACGTGGGAGGGCAAATGGAGACCTGCCAAAGAATCATGCAACGCAGGCAAATGTAAGCATGCAATAATAAATCATAAGATGGAGTTAACTGCTTCTTCCAAGCAACAGAGTATGGCATCACTAATGAGTGAATGAATTTCCCAGCGAAGGTAAGACTTTTTATATTCAAAAAAAATCCAGCAGTGGATAAGTTCTACTGTGTAGCAAAGCCCTTAGGCTAGAGGTAGCATGCCAAAGCCAAAGAACTGTGAATCTCACCCTGAAATTTTTAGTGGAGAGATTCTACAATCCTTTGACATTTAACATAGATTCTTCTCTAAATTTAGAGATGTTAAAGATGTATCTTCTATGTACCATAACATGACAGCTGTGCAGGTGGAAAGATGAGTCATAGAAATATTATTTTTAAATTTTGGATTCCCATTTAAATACTATAAGCTTGACCATCTGTAGCCTCACATACTGTAATCATGTAGATGGGTACTCAGCTGAAATGCTGTTCAATTCTATTGGATACTCTCTTCCCACATAGGTGCAAATTACTGTATAAGCAGGAGACAGGGAAGAATCCAGGCCCTGTATATTGAGTGCCTGTGTTGGGAAACATATCCAGAACTGTTTATGCTTTCACAAAATATTTGGGATTTTATTTCCTTTCAAGATGCATTCTGTGAGATTTCAAAATCTGAATGTAATTACTGATGTGATGCACCATCTGAAATTTAAGAACAATAAAATTTGGAAGAGTTAATGCCAGTCTTTCTTTCACCTAAGCTGTTAAAGAAACAGTAATTAACACATTGTTGGCACATCTAAATCACAAAAGCACATCCTGTAAGAACAGCAAAACTTCTACTTCCTCCCCTTATATCAGCCCTTGCAGTGCTTATCGTGTAAAGGCAGACTGCCCAGAAGAGAGGACCAACAGAGTAACTGCTGAGACAACAAGAACAGATGTAAATAACATAAATGTATGTGAATTTGCACAAGGACCTCTCCTTCAGTAGTGGGCCAAATCCAATTCAGCTGTTGATTATGCAGCAGAGCAGACCATGTTTGATACTTATTATTACATAATGGAAGGCACAGGAGAAAATAACTCTGAGACACAGAAAGCAATAAATCTGAATGGTAATCCAGAAGGTGGGTGGGTTGCAAACCAGAGCTCTGCACTAGCAGCAGAATATAACACTTCTCTGCTCTTTTGTCTCTTCTTTTTCAACTTCCATATCCTTAATTATTTACTTCAACTTGCATTTCTGACCCAAGGCATCTCCCTTAAGCTTGAAAAAAGTAAAGGACAGTCAGATTTAGCTAAACATTTCAGTTGTGAAGCTAGATCACATGAAGTTTTTCTTTACATAATGTCTTTTATACACAGAGCAGTTATTCCAGGTAGACTCCCATCAGAGAGAGAACAGCTGTCTTCTGTAAAACAAAAGAAGCTTCCTCCAGTGTCTGTCTACTCATTGCCAGCTACCCCATGATTGCTGTTTTCTGACTGTCACTCAAAACTCTACCTTTCTAGTATACAGTTTTGGTTGCATTTCAATAAAAAAGGCCACAGCTACCCTGCAGAATGCCATATGGTGTAGGGATCTGAGCAAGCTTGAAATGAGAAAGCCTGAGTATGAGAATCTGCCCAGACATGGACACATGATGCTTAGCAGAGGATAATTTACCCCACTTCCAAGAAAAGTAAATTACCCATGGTAAGCCTTTTGTTGCTGCAGCAGGATTTCTACCAATACCCAAGTTACCTCATTTAAAGCTAGGGTAGGAATCTATAAACAATACTGAAAATTGCAGTCTCAAACTCAGATGCATTTCCTTGGATGGATTATATATCAACAGTATCTATTGCCACAGGAAAACAAAAAGGCAGAAGAAAGCTTTCATCATTAAGTATTCAAAACCTTGACAATTCTTTGGCATTTTCACACCAGGTCACTCCAAGAACACATGAAAGGAATTATAATTTTGCTGTTGGGGTGTTAAACACAAAGCAGCTTTTAAACATCAAAACCACAAACAGGTTTCAACACTGCTGTCTTCTTGGGGAAGAGAAGTATTGAGAGCACTTAATGAAGTTACTTTGTCTTTGAAAATTGCACTCTCCTTCTAAAGTCTGCCCAACCTCAATGTGATATTTAAACAATAAAAGGACTTTCACCAAACATTTTTTTCAATCATTCAGCCTTACGTTGCTACATTCAGTGATTGAGGGAGATAATTTTATGCAGCTACATACATACACATGCACATATATCTCTCTATCACATACACAAATATAATATATAAAATGAAAGAGACTCTAGTTGCATCCATAAAGACTGGTTGCCACAGAAGTCAGTGGCAAATGCTGCAAATGGCACAAAACTGATAAGTGAGCAACTAGCTGCATATTGATGCCAGAATTCAAGAATACCTTTCTTTAAAGGTGGTTTCTGTTTCATTTTGGATTTTTAAAGACAAAAACTTGCTTTGTCAGTTTGCTAAGATCTTGCAACAAGTTCTACTATGCATTAGAAAGGGCACGTTCTTAAATGCTAATCACCCACATTGCCAATTGCAAGATATTTTTCAGAGTGACATAGTGTCATCCTCACTAAAGAAAATACCAGTGACTGCAAAGTTCTGGAGACATTAATAATGTAAGGTATTATGCAAGGTACTGTAATATCTGCATTTTATATTACTTAGAAGTTCTTTAGAAACTGCTTGGGACTTTCAGATGTGAAAATTTGAATCTTTTGAGTTTGCTCAAATCTACTCTCTCCAAATGAAAAAAATTATACAACTCACTTTATTCATAAAGTAAACAAAGGATTAGACCGCTTGAAAAATACTTTAGAGCTTTTCCTGAATAGAGAAAGTACAATAATTTTGGCATTTGTCAACGTAGACAGTTAGAATAACCCCAACCATTTAATTACATCATAGATAGAAAGACTTTGAAAAACAGATTCCTGTTTTTGATATTCTGGTATGGTAAGAGAAACAGAGGCCTAAGAAATGTTTCATCTCCACTGTTTTGGTGATTTCAATAATTAGGTAAGAGTTAACCAAAAAGCTGCAACAGCTTGAGTTACTTTTGAAGAACTAGAGCCAAAGGTCACTGGTGGCTGTAATCATGCAGCACATTGAAGCTATGTGTTCTTTTGATGCTTTTCTACAGCTTATTCTTCAAGAAGATTAAAAGCATGAAGAAAAACTTCTGAAATGGAAATTTCCAGCAGAAACTTTAAGCAGAACTTGGAAATGGTTGAAAAGCCACAGCATGGAAAAAAGAGATTCTGCGGAGAAGCAGATTGTAACTGGGCAGCAAGGACCTGCCTAAGCTTGCAAAGAATAGCCAAATTTAGATCAGGCTGTGTGAGTCTAAGGATTTGTTGTTTTAATCTTTTTGCTTGCAGAACTCCTATGGAAGAACAAATTACATGTTGCTCTGTGCAAACAGTTCCCTGTGACTGCACGTGGTGGTTTGTAATGGCTCTGGATCTAGAGCTGTCATTCTGACCAGTCAAAAGCAGATCAAGCAGCTCAGGAACCCATCAGGCAAAAGAGGCATAGCTTGGCCTGATGCTAAGAGGACATACTCAGAGAAGAGAGAAAAGGCAATTTCACCTGGTCTGCTTTACTCCTTCATTAAAAGACATACCCATGAATATCATGGGCCCATTTTAAAACCTTGTGGGCAGCAAAGGGTAACTAAATTTCTTTTTCCTTTCAGGCCATTCCTTATGAGATTTCCCTTCCACAAAGTCAATCCTTCTTTTGCCCTTAAAGGAAGGATCATATGTCTAGTCAACCACGAGAACAGATTTTCTTTCTGTCTGCTCTTCTCCTAGGCAACAGCCTGCAGGTAAAGAACACTCCAACAGCATCATTCTTTGCCCCTCTTTTGAAGGCACCAGTATCCAGATCAAGAATAAACACAACAGGACCAGAAATAAAGGCAATCATTGCACAAGTGGCACTTCCCGGGTGGAAGCTTTCATCACATTACACCAAGAACTCCTTCCTTCATACATAGCCTGCTGCTGCAGGTGAAATACAAAATTGTGTAGGATTGGAGATCTGTGGTCTCTTAGTCTTCCTAAATTTGAAGTATTTATCATCACTACCTGGAACTAAACAGCAGTGATGTGCAAGGCAAAAAGAACTCTGAGCTATTACCACTCTTATCTCTCTGTCAATCACAAGTTTGGATTCATAACTTGACCATTACAAATATCTTGTTACAGGCAAGAGCTGTGGGTGTTCATCACTGCTAGGAATTAGGTGATTTTTAATACCTGTTCAAGATCATAACCTCTGGAATATTTGAGAAAGGAGTTCAGTCCAGAATTGTAACACAGCTAATGCAATGCAGGCAAGCCTAAGGGATTTGATGTCTTATGCAAATTAGCAAATCTCAGCAATGTGATGTCTTACATCTATATCTATGCAACTGACTTACAAGAACTTGGGAAGAACTAACACATAGCTAGTAATGACACCAACAAGAAAGATATCTGTAGTCCAAAGGACTCATTAAGGTCTTGTCTGGTTAATAAGAGAATTACATGGATATAGGCAACATAAAAACAAAACACTTAAGATATACATTCATAGCATGAATGCTTCTAGTGCATAACACTACGTACAAAAGGCAAAATATCATTGTATGCTACAAGGAAACAAACCTTGGATTTATGCTGCTGTGTGGCCACCATTGTATTAGTTGTGACTTTTAGTCTCTCCCATCCTCCTTCAAGAGGAAGACAACTAGCAACTGGAATCTGTGCAGTGCTGGTCACCAGAACACAACAGTCAGCAAGAGAAAAATCCCAGCAGGAGCCACTTGCAAAAAGGAACACTTCATGCTGGGGTGTGGTCAGCGTGACTCAAAAACCACCTCTCCTGTCAGCTGCTGGAGCACTGGTTGGTTGGAGAGAATAAAAATAGACCAGCAGCCTGAAGAATCCCTCAATGGGGAGACAGGAAGGAATACTCTGCAGCTTTTCAAAGGCAGGTCTGTCCCTACAACAGCAGCTGGATTGCGACAGAGGTCTCTGCCAGTGTACAACAACAGATAACTTCTGCATTTTCTGCATATCCTTTGGAGTTTCTTAAACTAATCTAACATTAACCTGGATATTCTTCATATAGAACTATGGGAAACTTAAAGGAGAGGATGATCAGAATGTAGTTATTTAAATGAACATATACATAATGAAAAAATCCCAATGGTATTGCCTGAGATCCTTTTTCTTATATTAAAATATATATATATATCTAAACCCATATAACAACAACTTAATCTTAGCCTGGAAGGATAGTGCCCTCTAGTGATAAAAATGCCCTAATATTTGAAAGTGTGAACTGGGGGTTTTAATTATGACCCTTCTAATCAGCTGCACTAGACTACTCAATTGCCAAAGCTTTTATTTTGAAATACATTTAATTAAGAACCTTTCATCTGTAGCAAATATATCTGATTCTGTGTGATTGAAAAAATCTAACAAATTAACATTTTCTGACCTAATACAAATATTTGCTGACTGATTCTGCCACTCTGTGATTCTCAGTATTCATTAAGGTTTACAAAAACTTAGTGGACACAAGAGGTACATACTTTCTGGTTGTGCTTTATAAGAAGAAACAAAGGTTAAGCACTCAGTTATTGAACTGCTCCAGCTCCATGCAAGTTCATCTAGTCAACTAGAGAAAAGAAAATAAGGATGTGTTCATACTTTTTCCTATTTACAAAAAAATATTCTACATCCATAATATGCTTCACTAAATATTTCACTAATTAATTCAGGCACAAGTAAATATGTAAATTTGAAAAAAATAACAAATATTCATAAATTGGGGAATCTTGTATATTTCTGACCAAAGTCAATTGATGCAACATTCTACTAATGTAGAATCTCTAACATACTACTCATTGATAAAGGAGTTCAGTGCCAAAGGAAGAGAACATTAGGGAAACTCAGTTTCTCCCCGTAGGTATTCCTGCAGTTACCTGCCATTCCTTATATTGCTACATCTTATTTTCAAATTATAGCAGTATTACAAACAGGTGTGCTAAATGAGATGTGTTTAATATCTTTGCTAGGTTGCAGGGTTGAAGTTTAGAAGAGTCCTGCTTAATCCTGGTTCCTTATTATCCTTTTATACCAAGATGAGACTTTTTGTGGCCAGGTTTCTTTTACTGGCAATCACTATACTTAAAAATATTGGTAAACCTTACATAAACTTCTCGTAAGGCTGAAGACTAAAACATTAGAAAAAGAAAAAACACACACAAGGGGAAAGAAGCTAATGAAATTCTTCTTACCGAGTTGGTATCTTCAGTCTATAAAGATATTGGAGGGGGAGACTAATTCGTCATATTGAGGCTCCCAGATCCTAGTGCCATGGGAACATCTACTAGCAAGTCTGTAAGAAAAACACCATTTGAAGTCTTTAGACTAAGAAGCAGCAGCACTTAAGATGAAATTATATGAACGCTGATGTGAACCTGCCTGTGCTCACAAAGAGGGAAGCTGACTGATGGAGAAATCCCATAGTCTCTGCCAGACACATTTCTAATCACTAGCTATGTCTCATGCTGAGTATTTCCAGGCATTCAGGCTGAAATTCCTTAGAGATTATTTTTTAATGTTTTTCCATAGCTGTGTGCCCAGAACAAGAACCCTCCTTGAGGAAGAGATTAAAGTAAGCTAATTCTGCCTTGGAAAAGGGTGGAAGCATGACAGTGAATAACAGGAAGGCCCTGGAGAGCTGAACCATGCTGCCATGGCAATTGAAGGAAGCATTATTCACCTTCCCACACACTGCACCAACAGCAGCAGATGCCCTTAAACTGCTCAAGGACCACACACTGCCTGCACCAGAAATTTTTGCTCCACCACATGATCAAGTGACCCAGGCAGGTCCCTGTGTCTAAACTGTATCACTATTGCCAGTTCTGTAGCAGCAAGTGTCGATGGAACACTGCAATAAACTGTGAGGAGCACCCCTGAAGCCAGAATACATTGGAGGCTTTAAGGAGCTCCCCTCACAACAACATTTGAGAAATAAAAGCCAACAGCCAACGACCACTGAAATGAAAGAAGGTTCAGTCTTGTTTCCCTTTTCAATACAAGTCTATCCAAATATTTGAGCAGGTGTATCTGTCCTATTGCCTTTTAAGAGCTCTATATTTTATCACTGGTTTAGTTTTGAGAATATGAAGATAGGAATAGTAAGAAAGCCAATTTTATCTAAATCTGTGATAGGGAAAAAGTTTAAAGTGGCATTCATGTTCTACTTACCATTTATACAAAACTAAATCCTTATTATTTAGTTATATGACTTTCTGTACATTGCTTTTCAAAATTTAAGCCATGATTATGTAGTAGAAGTGCACATGGAATGCAGCTTAGAAGTTAAAAATAGGTTTCCAATGGAAATATCTATATTATCCCCTGAGCAGAAAATTATTTAAGTGAAATCTGCTTCCATTTAATCAGTACTTCTTAAAAGTTATCTTTGTGAAGCAAGACCCAGTTCCACAAATGAGTCAGCAGAACTGTCTTAGATGTTTGCACTTTTTTTTCTGACAAAAATAATTGGGTAAGTTGATTATGATCTTGTGCAGTCAGGATCACGATGTTAAAAACTATAACTAGGCATTTGAATTTTACATGAGTATTTGAAATTACCAAAATTTGTTAATGTTAAAAAGATTGAGTATTATTTACTGAATTTCTCATTGAAATAATAGCAAATACAGGAAAGAAAAGTATTTGAAATTAAAATCAAATCAGCAAGATCATACATTAAACACCAGAGCTACCATAAAGCTTTTTTTGTTGTCTACCAGTCATTTTGCTCTAGAGAGAGCTGCTACATGCATGGCACTTCTGAAGATTAGACATTTGCTTGCATATACAGGTTTTCATTGGTCTTCATTTTGGAGCAGTTAGGATATATGGAGCAGTAGCCATTGCCAGAATCAAGCTAGTTACTCGTTGGAAAATAACCATCTTCCCTTCCTCCCCCATTTCCAGCATCAAGTTCTGTGTGGCTCATATCCCTGCTCCTCTTCCCATACCAAGAGTACAGGTTAGATCAGACTTCAGGCTTCAACTTTGAAGGTTTTGTAGCTACATAGGGCTATAAAGTCTACCACTGACCTTGTTATTCCTACTGTCCAGCTTCTCTGTCCAGTTTCCAGTTAGTTGTTGGCCCTATTCTAAACAGTTAATAGTGAAAAGCCATTAACTTAAAAAGAAGAGTGACTCCCCAAAACTAAGACTTAGGAGTGGAAAAAGAACAAGGCTCATATGCCTTGATCTCACCATGTAGACAACCTACATAAACAAGGGTTATTAACACTTTAAGTAGCTGCATTGCATATTTTATGAAGAAATTCTTTGAAATGAGGGTTTTAAAGGGAGAAAGAGTGCTGTTAGTAAAAAGATGAGGGTACCAATAAAGGGTGCTTACAGAGACAAATTTCTTTCTATGGGATCTAAGCTTCTGCAAGATTAGGAATGAAGAGCAAAGGAGTACCATACTTGAAGGAGTCAGAGTTTGCTCTGAAAGTGATACATCACTGGCAGCATTGTTTAAAGTTATTGTTTTATTTTTTACATCATTATAATCATTATTTGTGGTGGAATCACTTTCTCTGGAAGTGTTTAAAAGAGATTGTGAATGGGGTGCTTGCAGACATGGTTTAGTGGTGAACATGGTAGCTCCGGGTTAATGATTGGGCACAAAAATCTCAGAGTTTTTTTCCAAACCTATAAATTCTACAGTTATTATTCCACTCAATATACATCTGCATACATTTCAATTCTTTGGGAATCCAAATACACAGAAATAATGGGGAGAGCTGCCTCTGATTTCAACTGTCAAAAGAAAAATCAGAGACTGCAAGATTTGCTAAAGTACGAAGCTCCCAATCGGCAGGGTAGAATAAAATGAAAAGGAGTTTCATACAAGTGGGTCGATTGTCAGCTAAAACATGGAACTTCTAAAATAGAGGGGGGAAAAGATAATAACAGTTTAAAATGCTTAAAAGACTGAATTATACATTGTGTTCTTAAATATTTTATTACCTATCACTATTCATACAAAATATATGGAGGAAAGGCATATTGATTTTTTTTCCTCCCATTAAAATCCACTTACAGAGCAGCTCCATTTCTTTTCCTATTTGGTACCCTATTTAATATTCTTACTTTAATCCTGTCTCAGTATATCAAAGATTTCAACAATAAAGAACATAGGACACATTCATTTGGACATGAATGAGATTGCTGGAAAAACTGAAGGCTGGAAACGATCACAGAAACATAATCTGCCTGATGTGTTAGTTTAAAAATTGCTACGAACTGCTACATAACATAACTCAATAGCAAATGAGATCAAGGAAGAACTTCCTTCTCTGAAAGTTTTGTTGATTTGGAGGTGTTGGATGGGGTAGGAACTGCAGCCAAATCACAGACTACTCTGGTGTAGTCTCCAAGGGTGTCGTAAGATACTAATAATAATTCTGGAAGTTCAAGAAGTTTTGAAATGTTTATAAGCTCTACTTTCAAAAGCTTAGCTGATGTGTCAAATTTTAGCACCTGTCAACTCAAGCACATTAGAGCAGAAGGTGGCATTGGTGTAATAGTGGTGGGGAGTGTGAGCCTCTGGAGTATCATAGAGGAGAACCAAGTGAACAAGGTTTCTTTCCAAAATAGGAACTGAACATGTGAAGAGGACACCTAGACATTTGTACTGAAATAAAAATAGTGAATTGACGCGCCGCTTTCACCCCGGCTAGCTCGTTTGGGTGGTCTCACCACCCTGCCGCAGCAGCGCGACAGGAGTGGGCCGCCCCAGGAAGGGCTTTTGGGCNGGGGGGGGGGAGAAACCAGAACATAAAGCTTAAAATGAACCAAAATATGCAACGCAACAGTGAATAAGTTATGTCTCCACATGAAGAAAACATAACTGAGTGTGACTAATCTTCAGGTGCTCTCTGAAGATTTTGTTAATTTGTGTGTGGTTTGTTTGAATTTACAAGTTTTGTTTGTTTTAGTCATTGTTATTTTTTAATTATACCTAATTACTAACGCAACTAAAATTTTTCTCCAAAAATGGAAAAGTTCTTTAGCATTTCTTGGATGAAACTGCTTCTTTGGGACTGCAAGACTGGTTCTCTCTCAAGTGTCTGGCATACAACTCACTTTAGCCCTCTGAATCAATTTTCAAATCTATATAATCCATCACAATAATTGTTAAAAGACTGTTAGATAGCAAGTATTAGTATGTTTCATCTGCAGATTACCACCAACAATCTGTCCACTGTCTTACTATCTTGCACTGCATCCAGAAAAATATATTTTACCTGGGTCAAGATTACTACACATCATCATCATTCCAGCCTGGAGGTTTTTCATGCCGTGGTTAAGTAAATATCCTTAACTTGAGGTTAAGGATGCAATCAGTCATTGAGGTTTTATTAAATTCACCTTATTTTGTTTATCTGAGATCAACATTAAGTTGCTTATATCTATGTTGGTTTTTAAATACCACTGGAGATTATCAGATCATTATACTGGACAATTTTACTTAGTTCAGCTGGAGGGATATGCAGTTTGCATGTACTACCACAACAGTAGTTGACATTTATTTCAGTTCTACTGTTTAAGGGACATGACATAAGCAAAACTAACTCACACTCCTTTTACAGCAATATGTGAACTTTATCTCAAATAAAGCAGAAAATATTAAACATTTTAAAAGGCTAAATCTGCTCCAGGCAATTCTGCAGAAACTATTATTATGAATCATTTATATTTAAAAAATAATATTTAATTATTTCTGACAGTGAAACAGCAAGAAAATTATTCCAACCTGGTTTTCTTCTCCGAGATTGTCTCATAATAGACTACCAATATTTACAAATTCTCTTGTCATAAAAAGAGCATATGAGGACTGATTTAATTGCTGAGAGACAGTATGTTCACATATGCTCTGGACCAAAACTGAGATGTTTTTCAATAAGAGACTATCACCATCAGTTTTCTGTAGCATACGCACACACAAAATGCCAAAGTCTACTCTTGTTAATATGAGGCCAGTGGAAAGTTTTATTTGTATTTTGCACTGCAATTCTCACTAATCAAAAGAAATCTTAAGTATGTTTTTTTGGCACTTACTTCTCTTTATGGCATTAATTGGGAGTACATGTAGAGAACCAACATAGAAAAGCAGATCACTATAATTTTAAAAATGTTATATTCTTGCAAATATTAAAACTCTCCCTGCATAAATGAATCTCAGTGGCTATGCAAAAAGACACAGATTGCCAAGAAAACTTCAGAAAGGGTCTCTCTGCATGGAGATGTACAAAGTCATTGCTCATCTCCTGCATCCATAGCTGCTCAGCAGATGCCTAGCAGGAGGCATTAGGCTGCTATTCTTCAGCTGTAGGAAGCACATGCAGAGAGGACCTGAACTGATAAAAAGGCAAAAAGCACTTTTTAGACTTAGCCACAGTAGTTCTTCCTAGCAACATATATCTGCTTATTTCAAACCTGTCCCTCCCTCTTACTATCCTTTGTGCAGTTTCCTTATGTCTTGTACCCCACCCTTTCCTCATTGCCCCTCAGTCTTTGGCATAGCAGACCACTTACACACTTTGTGAGTAACCTTGGGATTTATTGTGGGATTTTTTTAAGTAAGCCAATACTCTCCCTCCACATTCAGGAAATCAATTTGGTGCTTTATGTCACAGCCTTCCTCTTGCTCTGTCATATCAGGATGCTCTGACCTCAGCAGCAGTATCTGGCTATGTCCAGCACCCAGGGGAACCAAGTAAGGTACCTTGTCCAGTCTTAGCAGCAACTATGCTTTGCCTCAGTGACAGCAAAGGTACCTGCTGTGTTTGGCAAGTCCTGATTCAAAAGTCCAAATTGTTGAAGCTGTCAGAAGTATTAGAGAGCAGGTAAATACCCTTTCCTCCCTCCCAATCCCAAAAGCCAATTTCCACCCCCTAGATCTATAAAAGAGCAAGCAGTATAATCCAGTGGTTTGGGTATCCTTTTGTCTGGCAAGAGCTGTCTCCCCATCTGTTCTCTAAAGAAAGAAGAGAGACCAGATGGATGGCCCAAGCCATCTGCACTGCAGCTCTGGGTGCAACAGTTCCAAGCTGAAGGAGGCTCAAGGTCCTTCTCTCTCACTCACGTACTTTCCTGAAATGCAAATTACCCCATTTTGGATTTGGGCTCAGAGAATAGGGTCATAATGTAAATTTGGGGGTGTAAGCACAGATAAGTAAAAATTTGCTAGCATACAGCTGAACTTTTCAGGAAGCATTTGATTGATGATGCAGAGAGGTACATGCAGATATAAGCTTTACATACATTCTAAGGAATTTCTGTTCTATCCTTATAGGATAAAGCACACAAGAATGCAGGCAATTAGGAAATACACTATCTGGCTCTAAAATCTGCACACTCTGTTTGCCTTAACCTGGTAGACATAATTGTATCTGTGACAGCAGTGCTTAGAAAAAATTTCCTTCTATCACTGGATGTATAAACTAGGACAGGGTGGAGTTTGAACATTTTCCTTCATTTTCTTTCACTTCAGTTCATTAAGCGGAGACTAATTGAATCACCAAAAGTAATCCCTTGCTCCCAGGAGCAACAGTCCATAAGAATACCATAAATTTAGTGATATCATTTTGGTCCTCAAGCCAGACACTTTAGCATTGTGTTTAATAGAATTTGAAAAATCTTTTTAATGTTGATTTTCACAATTGCTCATCTCCCTTAATTTCTAGAGTCCCATGGAAAATCTTGATCAGATTTGCAAAACTATGCAAACATTCTGCATTTCTGTTGTTTATTGAAATCTACTGTTGCTTAGTCCTTATACTCAACAGTGGATTATTATTGTTTTCACATTTTCAAAACATTCTGAATTTTTTATCCCTTTCATGTGTCTACCTCCTCCCTCTTCCACACTGAAGACCTCCATGCAGTTTAAACATTTCTCATGAGATGAGGGGACTCAAATTATATAATGGAACAGTCTTAGAAAAAGACTCAGATTTTCTGATTGCTTCTTTCCTACTGTTCCCTAGTACTTCATAGTACAAAAAGCAGTGATGATAAGATCTTTACTGGCTAGTAATAGCTGAAAGCTCCTGACTCATGCACAGAAAGGGATGATAACACAAAAGCTGAGACTTTTGACAGTCACATTTTGTCTGACTGCTTTGAAAATCTAGTGTCATTGCTAAATTTTGCCACATCATTACTCAGCTCCCAGGATTATGTATTAGTAGAATGAAATTATTATGTGCATGCACTGATCTTTCCTACACTCTACTTCCATTCTCCTCTGCATTGTTAAAAATGTCTCTGTTCCGCCCTTTTTCTCTCTCTTTGTTATTTTTGTTGTTCAAAGCCCTTAAATAATCTAAAGACATCATATGACAAAAAGGAAAGCTTTCTTACAGGTTAAGAGTTGGCTTAAAAAACAGGCACAGAAGGACTGGAATAAATGGATGGAGCTTTTTGCAAGTAGCTGGATGTCTTCTGAGTAGTGGGTTCTCAACAATTTGCTTTTTTGGTTCTAGCCCTTGCCTAAAAAGTATGACCAAACACTTCAAGCCAGCAAAACCTTTTGCTGTGCTTTCTTTCTTTTCTTCTGTGAGCCCTCTTTAAGGGCCTCTTCTGTTAATTTGTCTGATTTTTGTACCCCTTGCTGATGAGCTGATGATATTTTTCTACTTCTTTTATCTTCCCTCTCCTCCACACTCCTAACCCCCCAAAATGCAGAGAACTCATTTCCTTTGTGTTTCCATTACTAATCACAATGGAATAATCATCGAGACTAAATTATCTCTATTGTCCTGCCTGATGAGTACACACTTGAGCCATTGCTAGTCAGGGGAAGCATATTCATAGGACGGCAATTTTCATAGCAGCAACTATATGAAAACAACATTCACAGGAGTAAAGCTTTTATTTTTACAGTTTAAAAATTTTTCACTTCTACCTAACCCTATTATGTCATGCTCTATCATTGACTTTTTAGGAATCACTAAAGTACAATAAGTAATTTGGAGTATCTGTTCAATTCATAGTTGAAAATCCTAAAACAGACATTGAAAGAAAGTTGTCTTCTGTTAACCCCAACACTGAATTTCTGCTTCAAAGCTAAGAGTACGACAAAAGAATTACTTGTAGCAGTCAACAATATTAAACCAGAACATATCAAGACATATAAAGGTCTCAGAAAGCCTTGAAGCTGTTTTTTAATAATACAATTTCCACAGTTTGGAACAGAATAACTACATGTCACTGGCAATATTGTTCTTAGATCTGCAATTCATGGGACTCTAAACACCTTAGCTGACACTGCACACTTGTTGTTATTCTGTGTTTTTTCCATCTGGGTATTGCAGAGATGGTAACTTCTGGAAAAACTTCCCTCAGGGTTTTCAAATGAAGGTCCCATTTTCAATACTGATAAGCTTCCTGAACCCTACGAGCCTGGGCTAAAATTTCCTGTGCCAAAAGTGTGCCTTGGAATGTGAAGAGGAACTTTTTTACTGTGTGAATGAGTGCAGATTGAACAGATTGACCAAAGAGGTTGTGAATATTCCTCACTGAAGGTTTTCAAGAACTGTGTGGACACAACCCTGTGCCATGTGCTCTGGATGACCCTGTTTGAGCACAGAGTTTGACCTATATGACCCCCTTTGGTCCCTCCCAGCTTTACCCCTTCTGTGATTCTGTGACTGAGATTTGTAATTTCCCATTATACAACTAGCTTTTTGGAAAAGTGGAAAAAAAACCCCAAAAAACACTACAGGATAACTAGTGTTTCACAATTAAGTTTTCATTAATGCCATTAAAGCTATGCTCTTCAAGTTACACATTGCAGTCTTTGCCTCATCTGACTAGTACCATGTACACACACACAACAGTAAACCAGCTTTAACAAACACACATCCACGTGTTTTCTCTCCCATATGATAAAATAGCACTGTCAGTTGCTATCATAAAAGGTCTTTTTCCTTATTATATTAACTTTTTTCATGTGTGCCTCATTATTTCTTCATGTTGATTACTCAGTGGAAGAGTTAGATTCTATTTAAGGCTATGGAAAAGGTCATGGACAAAAGGGAACTCGAGTCTCTGTTTGCCATTTTAAAAGAAAACTACCACACTTGTGTTAATATTTGCTTTCACTTACAGCAGGTATACTCAAGCTATCTGAATAGCAAATCATGGTGGGCAGTGTGAATGAAAAAGTACTGAAGTTATTGATCTCAGGAGGAAGATGTAGACATGTAACAACTGATTCTTTTTCAATAAAAATCTCTGAAAATATTTGGGGTTTTCTCGTTACAGTTAAAAACTGTTCAGCTACGAGAAGAGAAGAGAAGAGAAGAGAAGAGAAGAGAAGAGAAGAGAAGAGAAGAGAAGAGAAGAGAAGAGAAGAGAAGAGAAGAGAAGAGAAGAGAAGAGAAGAGAAGAGAAGAGAAGAGAAGAGAAGAGAAGAGAAGAGAAGAGAAGAGAAGAGAAGAGAAGAGAAGAGAAGAGAAGAGAAGAGAAGAGAAGAGAAGAGAAGAGAAGAGGCATTATTTGTATCTGATATCCAGGGAAGTAAAATAAGTAATTACATACAATTAACACACAAGTTAACAGAAAAAGCTATTAAAATAATTGAAACCGAATGCAAAGTAAAAGTTGTTTTAAAAAAAAAATTCTTTCAATAAAAATAAAGTTACAGGGGCACAGGACATGAATGACTTCTGGGTTTGGTCAGCTGGTTGATTACTTTAGGTGGGAGGAGTGAAAACATCATGAGAAGAATTTTGGTTGCAATTCCAGTCTTGATTCACCAGACAGACAGTCATTTTTAAGTGCAAATATTAGCACTGCTTTCAAGGAATGGTGCCAAACCAGGTTTTCTAAGAGATAATAAAGGTCAGGGTTTGAGGTTTGCTGCCTGGATCCGTTAACAACATTCAGAAAAACAGTCTATTTTATACTGGGAAAAATTATTTGTTGAGAGGCAATATTTCATAGCTTGCAGAAGTGTTTGATTGCTACCTGTGAGGGTTTGCACTATAAAAAGGGTTCAGTCGGGTCAGGACCTTCCAAAATAGGCCCTGACAGATACAAGCAATACTTACCTTTCCTGCTCTGCCTTGATAGCTGCCTTGGTTGTCAGAAGAAACAAATGCAATACATCCCTTCCAGCATATTATCTCTTTCCTCAAAATCATTCATCCTTTTGCCATCTTGCCCATCCTGTAAGTGGAAACAAACTTTGGAAACAAAGAGAAATTAGGCACAGGAAGGTCAAAACTGTCCCTGCTTCCAGTTAGGAGAAAGGCTGCTAGCAAAATGGAAAGTGCACTGAAGGAATATGCAAAAGACTATACAAAAAAAATGCAATTATGCTCCAGGTAGAACTGCATCTTGGAAAGGTTGATACAGGATGGCATTTCCTCCCACACAGCTTTGCTACCAATATGCTAATGCTTTATATTTGACAGTAGTCTGCTCCAGCTTCTGCATCTGTGACAGCCAAGGCATGAAACCACATTTAAAATAGCATTTCCTTATTATTTCAAAGTAATATCTAAGTTCATAACTGCTATGGCATTAAAATATGAATGAGATGATCACTAGTTACTGTTCAATCCAAGACTGTAGTTAAACTGGAGTTACTTATACGAAAATGGAATCTTAATGCATATTAAATTCTGCCTTCAGAAATGTTGTCTAAACACAGATGTCCTGGAGACAATGCTTCGTACATGTCAATACTTCAGGAATGCTAAGAAATCTTGTTATGTCTGAAGATTGCAAGGCATGGTCTCTTGATGAGATTAATGTAGGTGTTATTTTGCTTTTTTTTGCCTAGATTAACTTCCCTTTTGCTTTTACAAGCTTTTAAATATCTATAAACGACAGCGTGGTTCAGCTATTCACTGCAGATTGACTTATTCAGTCTAATTACTTCTTTTCTTATGTTACATGAAAGCATTACTCATAAGTTCAATTTAATTGGATGATTGATCTAAAAATATATCTGCTTCTCCAGTCTATTTTACACACTGAATGAACAGGTAAACAACATAATTCACTTTCACAAAGGTATTGTCTTTAAGAAAATGGTACAGTTCCATCCACAGAATTAAAAAATAAAGTTGTACTAAATGATTAAAAAGCACATAGATGGTATTGAACTCTGCAGAGATTGAGAATGTAGAAGGCAGTTAACAAAAGCTTCAGACCAGAACTCCCAGCTAGGGAACAACATGACATGGGGTGGTAGGGAAAATTAAGGATGGTGTCAGAGGCTGCCTCTAGTGACTCATTTGGCAAGAAGAGAATAGTTTCTTTGTATTAATCCTCAGTGCCTTTGAGTTCACCTGGAACAAGGAACATTTTCTGTAACCTGCCCAGAATGCCCTCTATTTCCTTTCCCATGGCCTCTCCCAGAAGGGCACCATCAAAATGTACCCTACCCCTTCAGCAGAGCACTGTGGGGAGCAGGGCATGGATGAGGAGAAAGTATCTATCCCCAACAAGAGCAAATAAAGTGATGGTCACCATGTCCTCTCCAAGAGGAACTCAGAAAACAAACAAGTTTCTGTATTGCTCCTTGCTTTCTCCATTCCCAGTAGCTTTTGAATTGACTCATTTCACAAGGCATCCTTTCCACTATCCTCATATCCACATAGGCAAAATGTGCAGGCCAAAGCCACAGAGAGGGAGAAGGGGCACACGGACAGAAACACCTTCATAAACTTGTCAGCACCTTCTCTTAGTTGTCCCATATAACATTGAAAGGGTTTCTATCAAAAATCAGTGGTTTGAAGTATTTCAGGATTATTAGTAGGTCCAGGATAAAAATAATCTATTTCCAAGACTCACAGCACAATACTTCATGCAATTCTGCTTCTTTTAATAGCTCACAACTTTTATCATCTAAAGTTTTTTTTCTTTCCAAAACAAATTACAGCTTTCTTAGTATATTGCTGCTTATTTTATTGCTTTCATTTCCATTTTCTCCCTTACAATAAGATTCCACCACAGAGATTACATAGCTCTTCATATGTTCAGCAGAGCTAAACAGTTACAGGACAAATCCCAAATCATCTTACTGCCTGGGGGCCAAGAAAAGGAGTTTTCACCTGTCTGCAAAACCATTCTGGACTGAAATTACTGACCCTGAGGAAGTTCATACCATCATCTTTTCCTGCTTGCTAATTTTACTGCTCATTTCCAATCAGCATGTCCCATCTTGAAATAATTACACTCGGGAGATTAGTTCTACAGCCATGTATTCAATCTCAGAAACTTCAATTACTTGCACTTATCACAAACAATTTTGGCCCCATTTTTATGTCACTGAAAAAAAACCTCTTAGAATTACACTCTCCTTTCAGAAGGAAAACACAGAAAAAATTAAAAAACAACATGGTACAAACTACTGCAGAACCAAAGCACTGTCAAAGCACCCTAGGAAGGGAATAGTGTGGCAAGTGTACAAGAAAAAAATTTAGCTTCTTCCTTCTCCAAGCTAAAATGATTGCTTGCCTCACATATTTAAAAATTAAAGTGCATAAGTTGCAGTTAGGACTATGATTTCCCAAGCACAAATCCTAAAGTTGGATAGAACCCCAGTTTCATATTACAGTGTGTGTTCCAAGTTGCAGGAAGCTCAGATTTACAGCCCTGGGATCACAGCTATTTGTAAAGTCTAAAACAGCAACCACCTCTTCCCACCCTCAGCCCTGAACTTGCCCTCCAAGAGGAGTGTATTTCTAGATGGGTACAGGAAGAGTTTCAATCATGAACACTGCCTGACTCAAGAAGAATTTTGAACATTCACATTGTTACCAAGCACCATTTCCTTTCCCAACTCAGTATTTTCATAGAATGATGGAATCATTTAGTTTGGCAGAGACTTTTAAGATCAAGTCCAACCCTTAACCTGGCACTGCCAAGTCCACCACAGAACCACGTCCCTAAGTGCCACAACTACAGGAGATAGTGACTCCACCCCTTACCTGAGCAACTTGTTCCAAAGGTTGAAAAATCTTTCAGTGAAGAAATTTTTCCTAATATCCAATCTAAACTTCCCTCAGTTCAGATATGGAAGGGAGAATGGTAATGTGACACAGATAATAATGAAAGAAAACTAAACATATTAAAAACAAACTTACAGGAACACTGAGCTGATGTTTTGACTATCTGATGGTGTGCAGAAATAGGAAAAAACACATCACCTTTTAAAACTGAGTTTTCACCTCCAGATTTATTAAGAGTTTCTTTTAACAGCATCCTACATGGTATACTATTTATAAACTAGCATCAATATAAAGAGGAGATTGTTTAGGAGATGTTATCATACTACTGTAGTATTTTTTCCTTCTAAACACATCTATCACAAGCCTTTCTCAGTATTTCTCAGTGTAAGAGTAGTAACCAAGGATCACTGCATTCTTTCAAAGATTTCTGAAAGGTCTGAACATGAAAAAAATCTTTTGACAACTCTTGTAAAATGGCCATAGGATTTCCAAAATTATTCTATTAACATATATAGAATATTGTATCTGCAAAAGTCCATGGATACCCAGGGACACAACCATTCAGCCGGGTACCTGCATGGCAAGTCAGACTTCCAACCCTTTCTGTGGCCTTCAGCTTTCAGTGCAGTCAATAAACTTAAACATTCAATCTGCTGTTGCAGCATAATTTTTATGTGCTGACTTTCTTGTTCTCTGTGATATTTGCTTTTCCCTTCCTTTATATATATTCTTCCTCTGTCAGCCTAAGGCCTTCTTCACATAGCTGCCTCTTTCCCTATGCCATTAAACCACTTTTTTTTTCTGTGATTCATTGATTTTAATTCTCTCCAGCTAGTAACAGCATATTTCTACTTTATATGAGAAACTGTCCACAAAACGGATTCCTGATTACATTTTCTACTGAAAAACAAAGCAGATTCTCCTTTGTTCTAATCCATTTTTTTCTTTTAATATAGCTGGAAATAAGGCCCTATATTCATATTTTCCCCTGAGATAATACATTTACATCAATATTTCATTATATAGTTGACTTGAATTTTGGGGATTCTTTGTTTAGGTTGGTCACAGTAGATACCAGTGTTCATAATATGTTCAGAGACTGAAGTGACAACTACGAGTCACAATGGTTTCTTTCAATGTCTTCCAGAACAATAAGGGGGCACGTTGAAATAGCAGGACAAATGCAAGTAAAGAGCTTTTCTGAGGAAATATCCACAATTATTGTAGCTTACCTGGTCCAAACAGACCACAGTAACAAAGATATATGGGTTGATTTTGTTGAAGATAAGACATAATGAAGACTGGTATCTTTGTTTAGAAGGAACATACAAAATCCTGTTTCTTCAGAGTGTCAGAGAACACAAAAGGAAACAAAAAGTCTTTTCTGAAATCTTCAGCTTTTTTCCATTGGTCAGAACCTAAACCTCAACATCAAAATCCAACATTTCTCTCAGAGGTTCTGTGTTTTGTAGGTATACACTTCTTACACCTTTACAGCAAGGTTCCTCTGCCTACACAATCCTACCTTCTGAAGGGTCTGGCCACACCAAAACTAAGCAGTGGCACATGTAATTTAAGATGGAACCTGCTTCTGTTTACGGAAAAATAGGTTTTCCGCATCACAATTGGCAAAAGACAGCATTTGCACATGCCAACTTCAACATCTTTTGCCCAAAACAAACTAAACAACTTCAACAACTACTTGGAATTTCTATGTTAGATTTATATAAGTGAGGATAACAATTTTTTTTAGACTTAGTATGAAATGGTGCAAGTAGGGGAAGACAAAAAGTTCAGCTGCCTTCTCTGTCATTTATTCCAGTAACAAATTCATGACTGAGCTAATATGAGAACCTCAGCATGGAACAGCTAACCCTAGCTCTTACTGCTTGCATTGCAGTAGGAGCATGGACTTTTTGTTGCCACTATGAAGCAATGGGAACATCATTGTTGCATTTTCTGTTTTGATTCAAGGATGACAAGTTTGATATTAAGAAGTACATTTTAGCCTAGAGCCACAACCCAACTCTTCTGAAAGGTATATATTCCATGTTTGGTATGACAAAGTTTCCTGCAGTTGTAAGCTATTAAAGATTTGTGTAAAAGCTTATTTTAGCAAAATACCTTGCAGTCACTTGAAAAATGCATGTGGTTTCTGGTAATTATTACAACCATTAGTAAAACAGAGATTAATTCCCACTTATCATCTCTACAGCAATAGAGGATGTTTTAGTCACTAATTCAAATGCAATTCAAATATTTGTCAGTTGTTAAGCTACAGATCCTTGACATTTACCAGAGCCATCCAGGACTCTCTAGTCCTCTTCTATGCAACCATTAGGTTCAAGGAAGACTTTAAGTTTTTCCAATGTATGGCCTTGGATATAAGGAAGACAGACTAACCTTTAGGCTCTCTGAGTTGAGATTATTGGCAAGCACTCTTTCCACGACAAAAAGGGCAGATGGAATTCATTTTTAAAGCAGAATTGTTTTTAAGAAAAAATGGTATACATGCAGTCTGAGCAGGTTCTGAAGTTATCAGTTCAAATCAATACCAAGACAAAATGTCCTGTTTCAATGGTAAAATGTTCCACTCATTTCTCCTCCCAGACCTTCAGTTATTAATCTTTTAGAAGAAAAAATCAATTTCAGGGAGATCTGAAAATAAAATTATATTAATTGTTATATCCTGTAGTTGTTCAACCTTGTAAACTAGTTCTTCTCTGAGAAGAAATCAGAATTACACAATTTGCCATAACACAGCTAAACTCTTTGACAGATGAGTCACCATGTCATAAGAATGAAGAAATTCAATTCATGCATTTACTAATCTTTCCAGAATTAAAGAAGCAACAAGAATGTGAAATAAAAAACTAAAGGTAAAGTAATAAAACTCTCTTGGAATATTTGTTCCCTAATACCATATACTATCACAGATATGATGCAATTTCAGAAGTGCTGCTGCTTTCAGTTCCCATTACAATTATGGGCAATTTCAGTTATTTTTTTAATCTCTTTGTCTTAGCACATGACTTTCATCGTGGGTATCATTGTACAACTTTGGAAATACATAATCTCATAGTTAGAAATCATCAAGTTTTGTTCCGTCTTTAATATCTATACAAGTTTGATTTTATTTAAAAAAATGTATCTTCCCCAAGTGAAAGAAAATTGTTTTAAGATATAGACACTTAAGAAAAAAAAGGTGTGAGGAATCTAGAGCAGAGAAATAATTATTTTCTAACTCATTCAGCAGGATTTTCAAACTTTTCACAGATCCCTGGGATGGAAGCTTATGTTATGAATTTGATACATGATCTTACAGAATACTTACTCTCCTAGTCATCATATTAGAGAATTTAATCTGGCCACACACACAAAAACCCAACCACAGCTACAAGTACTAACCTAAAGAAAAAAGATAGGAGAGCCAAGCAGGGTAGAGATCAGTTGTAAGTTGACATAAATAGCTTTTGGAAACTTGGGAATTGACACCTTCCCACCCTATTTTTACAACATTTCTACCTTAGATAGCAAATGCATGATGTTCATTACCTATTTGGATGTCTATCTAGGAAACACCGGCAGTGAATTCAGAACTCTCCTGATCATAGGACAACTACCAGGAACTTACATGCTTATTAAACATTCTTTTACCAATAAATTCATTTTACATCTGTTGTAAGCTGAAACCCTCATGGTGCCTCATTGAGCTTCTTCTTCTTCAATGCACTTTTGTTTATAATATGAGGCTATATTTTCAGGTCACAGCTGGGTCTAGAAACTCTACACAAACTAAAAGGAAACCTAACAACATAGAACTTTGATTTTTCCTTTTTTCCTTTTTTTTTAAAAAAAGCCACCATATTTCATGGGGAAATTATTTAGAAGAAAAACACTGCAATTTCATAGATGTCCCAGAAAAGACGAGCAAGACTCAAAGTAACACATTTCTGCTATGAAGCATGCTATATATTTTGTAGTATTTGTGACTGAATTTCTACAGAGCAAAAACTAAATCATACCTGTGAGAAGATGACCCTCCCATTGGCAGCTTAGATCAGCTGTCCAATTTTCCCTTTCTCAGCCAGTTGATATCTACTGATATTTTACCAGAACCCTTCCAGGTGTGGCAAATGTTCGTTTCTATAAAGAAATACATACAAGCGCACTGCCCAAAAACTGATCAAAGATTGTATTTCTCAACAAAAACTTGGTTTTTCCAACAACCACTGAGCATTTCTGCACCATTACACAGCTGCTTGATACATCACAGCTGAGATAAATGCCTCAGGAGCTGTGGATCATTTCCAAAGGCCTGATGTCCTTGCAGAGACATTCTTCGTGACTGTTTCAGAAGCAGAGTTGTAGAGTCCTGAAGAAGTGCACAGGACAAGTTCTTCTACAGGACTGCAGCTTGCTGTCAGCCTGGCACAACCCTCGCATATTGGAGCTAGTGTATTCCAGTGAAAGGCACAAACATATCTCAGAGCTGACACATTGGTGCCAAGATCCACTCCCAGCTGGCAGTGTGGACAGGTTGCACTAGGTTTGGCTTCCTCCCATCCTCTAAGATCATCCCAGACAGCTTCACACCCTAAAGCATACTTGCACGTCCTTGTGCCAAGTCCTAGGTTCTCATGCTGCAATGTCATTTCACAGGCTCTGAATTCATCACTTCTACCCTGGATTACATTTGAGTGGGACTGAGGCTCTGCATGGGGCTTGCAAGAGATTTATGGCAACTACTACAAGTATGCTGTGGTACTTGGCCTCAGTTCCCTAACACAGTTCCTGGCTGCATTTCACCTGGAACAGACAGAGGCTCAGATTTCTTCAGCCTTGTAACAGAAAGGCAAGAAAATCAGCAAGATGTTCCACTCCTTCAGAGATGCTCCCCTCATTCCCCACACCAATTTTCACCTATACCCTCAATATTCATGAAGGACAATAGACTCCATGTTTTGCTGTCCCTCGTATTCCCTCCTTATTCATCTGTGGGGATAACTTCTTTGTCAGGTCTCAGGTGAACTGTTGTGGTTTTGCACCGACCATTGCAATTGCCTTCACTGCAGCCATCAGCTCAGCTATTCATCCCCTAAAGGAACAAAGATATACTTTTTTTTCCTTTTCTCCATCGATTGGGTTTTCAGCTGTTGAAGCACTCCTAAAGCCACATATAACAAACTGAATTAATTCACCAAAGCCCTTAAGGCACAATCCCAGCATACAAAAGAAACCTGCCCATAACAAAACAGATTCACCACCTGCAAAACAGGCAACAACACTGCCAAAACAAAAGGATCTGTTGTACCAAAGAATAAAACATAGAAAACCCCAGTTACATCCTTCTATTGAGATTAAGTACAACCACTGGCAAACTAATACTTAAAATGCCAGCATGCAAAGTGCATAAAAGGTTAGAGTACTCCTTTTACTATAAGATTCTAAGAGAAATGTTTTCCTTTTCCTCCCACCAATATCTGATGTCATAAAACAAGGGGAGATAAAACTCAAACATTCATGGAAAAGAAAACACGTATCCATCTTAAAAAAAACAAACAAACAAAAAAAAAAACCACAATAAAGCTTACAATTTAATGAAAACTTTGTTTGGGCAACATGTATTTGGATGAAAACCTCTTCAGTGTTAGCCTAGAATAGAAGTCTGAGAAGCTCCCCTCCACCCAGCACCAGCTAGCAATGTAAGATTTCCTGGACTCCAGACAGATATCTCTGCTTGGTCACACGGGAAGTGGGGAAGATGTACTCACCCCACCACTTCTAGCACAGCTAACTGAACGTGGCACAGCAGCATTACTGGGGCACTGACTAATTGAAACAAATTAATATTGATTTTATTCCATTTTTCACAGCTCCACTCAAGGTCTTGTTTCCCTAGGTTCTGCAAGTACACAGCTCTGCCTTCTAAATTAATCAGTTTTATAACACTATCCTATATAACACAGGTTCTTAACACTGGTCCCTGTAAAAGGCAAAAGGAATAATCACAGAATCATTTTGGTCAGAAAAGATGTTTCAGATCACTGAGTCCAACCTTTGATCACTGCTTGATGGCACTGAGTGCCACATTTAGTCATTTCTTGAACACCTATGGGGATGGTGATGACACCACTTGCCAGGCCAGTTTCAATGCTTAACAATTCTTGCTGTGAAGAAATTCCCCTTGATTCCAAACTGTGCCTCTCCTGGCACAGCTTGAGGCTATGTCCTCTCCTCCTGTCACTAACTAAATGCCAGGAGAGAATTAGGGATGGCCAGAAAACCTAAACGGGTCCATGTTATTGGCAGGTCAGAGGGCAGGTGGTAAAGGGCACAAATGGCAATCATATCTAATACCCCAGAAACTGGAACTCCAGAGCTCCCCAGCAGCAGCACAGACACACCAGTGCTGAGAAGGCAGGGCAGATAAGCCCACATGCTTGTTCTTACATGGTGCAAATGAACGTGCAGTTACCTTTCTGCTGGTGCTTTGACAGAAGAGACCTACCTGCTTCTGACACAAACTGCAGAGCACACAGCCATTGCCAAATGCTTACACCACATTATCAGCCTAGTTACGAACAGAAAGGTCGTTTCTGTTTAACAAAGATAAAACCAAAGCTGGTTTTTAAGCATAAGTGAAGGGGGAAGATGAAATAAACACACCTTTTCTCTTCATGAAACCAGGAAAACAAAAGACACTTGTAACAACATGATTTATAGATCACTTTTCCTTGCTTTTCTCAGGGGGAGACCAGAAATAGCCAGAAATAGATTTATAGGCAGACTAACCCATTTAAATGTTAAATTGCAATCCAATCTAGCATGAGCTAGAACATTAGTGCCTGGCTTTCCTATCTGTTGACACCCCACACAGCAAAATCTTCCAATTACAATGAAATTGCTTTTCTGCTGGTGATGCAGAAGGGAGTTTGGGTGGGGTTTTTTTCTTATAACTCGATGCTAACATTTTCCATTGGCCTGGGTACCCCTGAGGAATGAATTTCCAGTGATCCATCTCTTCCCTTTCCATGAAGAGTTTTGCTACAATTGCTGCAGAGGCTTGGATGAGCAAGTCTCATCAATTGCCTTGCATTGCTCAGGTGTCAGATTCCAGTTCAGAAAGTCTCAAGGCCTTAAGGTAGGCATGCCTGATCAAGACACCATTCCAGGGAGTGGCAGAGTGCTCAGCAGGTCTGCCTCATGTGCTGTTCACAACATCCCATAATATCTGTCTTCCAGGTGCTTCGTACCCTCAGTCACTCCTATGGGTCAAACCTTTCAAGCAGGCACAATCTCCAGTAAGGCACCACGATGCACTGGAGCACGAGGCTCTGCACAGGTGACAGAGCTCAAGGCTCATCTCTCCAAGGGAGAACACAGATCAGTAAAGAGCACGGGGATGTATGCTACCCCTCCACAGAAAAACTTTGGAATTTTGTGTTGTTAACCTCTGCATTGCATCTATCCAAAGCTGGCAATTCAATTAAATATATTATAAATATATTTATATTAAGTATAAATATATTATTATTATAAATTAATTATATTGATATATTAATTATATTAATATAATAAGGTTTTCCAGAGAGAAAGCTAAATATTTCAGCCTAAGTGCCAAGGAAGCAAAACTCCTTTACAGATCATCCCTGTACTAATTTTAGAAATTCCTAGCTAGCTAGTGGAGGTCAGGGAGGATAGATAGGATGTGTTTATCTGGGAGGCTGTAGCTTCCAGCACTAGCTTTCTTAGTAATCTATGCTGAAGCCTCAAATTTAACATTTAATAAGATCTCTAATATTTAGACCACAAGTCATGAATCCTGGCAATGACATATGCAGATCAAAATTAGAAAAAGCAATAAATAAATAATGAGTACAGCATGTAAGCAAAAACCCTGTCACTATGAAGTCAAGAACCTCAGCACATTCCTTAATAGTTTGCTTAAGTAGTTTTATCAAATTATCTTTTCTGCTTCCAAGGGATGTACTAACTCAGCAATAAGTGGCTGCACATTTAGATGTGATGAAAAACCTACTAGTGAGCCCTAAAAATATGCTCCAGTTTCTTCCCAACACCATCTGTATTGAGATGGGATTAGTCGTTTTTTAAACATGCTCCAGCCCACATTTCTTCATCAGTTCTCTTAGTGTTTCATATTAAAATTTCCTCCTATGGCTCTCAAAGTTTAAGCACTCTCCCACTGTCCTTCTGCTTGCCATATTGTCTGGTGTCACCAGTCTATTAGAGGAAATCTCTTACTCATGGAAATTCTTCTGTTATCAAGTCCCACACTGGTACTTCTCTTCCACCAAAAACACAATAAAATATGGCTATATTGCATTAATACTTTGCAGCTATCTTTGAAAATCATCTTTAAAGAGAGGCTATGTTAAAAATTAAATTAAAATTAATTAAAATTAAAATAAAAGTAATGACTTAATTTCAACATTTTTATATGAATAGACAGAAAAATGAAACATTTCCATTTCTTTTCCTTCAGTTCAAGAGGTTCATTTCTTCTTGTGCCAGCTGCACTACTTTGAAGTTATACTTGTACAGAGATTATTTCCATTCTCTTTCCACTTCCCCCTTGGCATTCACTGCTCCCACAAATTTTAATAAAACTTTGTATAGCTAAATGCAAACACCTCCCATGCAGGAAACAGAATCTGTAACTGTCCTGAAGGTTAATAAGCTAGAAATAAGACATTGACACTCTACATAGTTATGTGAGTGAAATAAATATAGAATTGCATTTTCCATCTCAAAATGGTAAAACAGACACCTGCAGAATTAGTTCTACCTGGTTTTTATTGCCTTTAAATGAATCTGCATCATGGTAAAAATTCAGGGGTAGAGATGTGTTTCAAGTGACTTATCCCAAGTCACCATGAAAACGGTGACTGTTTTATTGCTCTGCAAATATATTTACTGTAACTACATCTGAAAGTTGCTGAGAGGGCTAATTCTAATAAGAAAGGTAAGAATTAAAAGATCATTTTTCTTCTTAAGAGGTAGTACTGGAACTGTGGGCAGGCGTTAGGGGGGCAAGCAGGGAGAAAACAGTCATGCAGATAAGCAGGGCCAACTGGCTTCCTTTGATGAAGTGGGTGAGGAAGTACTAATTTAAAAACCCAAAGTGAAGGACAAAACATCTACAAAGAAGTTCAAGATTCCGGAGGTGCCAAGTGTGACCTCACCATCTGGAAGTCTTCCAGCTTCTGAATCAGCCCAAGGGGGCCTGTTCAGAACCCTCCTAAAGAGAATTCAACCATCAAAATACACAGATACCAGCTATATCATGAATACCATAGCTTGTTCTTTAGAAAGGCATGTAGTACTCTGGGTGGGTATACATTGAAAACTGATGGAAAAACAATGTGCCTTTTTGATTATTTAACTTGATACTCCACTCCATTATATCTGAACTTAATTTATTAAAATACAAGTCAATAGAAAATTTATAATCATCACAGAACACTTCCAAGAATAAAAAAAAAATGTTTCTATTTCACTCCTTGTGAATGTCCTTAACTAGTGCCAGACAAAACATACCATTGTGTTAGCCAAAATGAAACTAATTGGAGAATTAAAATCCTTCCTGTTACTGGAACAGAATTCATTCTAACATAAATCATTTGTAAATTAATCAGCACGGATAAACCATCCCTTATAACACCAATCTACTTGACAACATAACTTCTCTCGTTCTGGGCCTGTCACTGATCCTTCTCCCAAGCATTGTAATTAGCTCCCAGTCAAACATACTAGCTTCCATTTAACAGCAAAGTTTAGAAATGTCTGACTGTTTACTTTGTGACTGAAAGCATGTTCCCATTTCTAAGGACACAAAGAAGAGCTGATAGAAAGAGGGAAAAGAGTGAAAAGAACATTATCAAAGCAGGTCAGTCAATATAGCAAACTTAAAACCTAACCTATTAAATCTCAGTCTGATCAGCACACAGGGAAGATTGCTGTCCTTTTTCTTGTACATGGGCAACTGCTATAGAAGAGATACCTTGTAGATCTCCTCTGGTAATGTTGTTAGACAATATCTAAGCAATAAGATTTTCCCATCTCCCCCATGTGAGAGAATCAGTTCAAGCTAACAAGATGGTCAGAAATCTGTCCTGCTTAAGCCAACTGAAAGAAAGAAAACAAACAGTAACTTTTTCAGGGACTTGGCTGAAAAAATAAGAGTTACAAGGGCAGAAATAATAACTTACTCTTACTTATTGTAACAAGATTATCCTAGATGTAGATGCATTTTCATGGAAGTTGCATAACACTGCATTTACATGACAATTTTATGTGCTCATGAATATTTCCTATCTTTGTTGCAGTTTATCATAGGATTAACTAATAAACAGGTCTGCTTCACCCACTAAAGCTTTAGACTGAAAATTCTACAGAACAGCTCATATAGCAGAGATGAGGCCATGAAACAGTTACTGTTGCTTATAAGCAGTTTCAGAACTTACTTGAATGTTTTAAGTCATAGCCAGAAATTTGGTGTAAGATTTGGGAGTCATGCACAGATATCTATCCATATGTCATGTCACAGAAAACCCTTTGTGGATGTTAAGTGGTAATAAAAATGTTAAATAGCAAATCAGCTAAACCTGGGTAGGAAAATAATTGAGTCTAGTGAGTTTAAGAAAAGTGGGCTACATTAAAATCCAGTAATTACAGTTCTTCATTTTATCAGCATTAGTGAAACTCTTGCATAATACACTAAAAATAAGTCTTTGGGAACATGGCAGCAGCAGAGTGGTCCTGGAGGGTTTGCTGGTATGAATGATAACACACCTCACCTTATCTTATCTTTGACAGCTAAAGGGAAAGCTCAGGCTGAATCACAGAATCAGTTGGGTTGGTATGGTCCAGAGTGGGTCACCTGGTCCAGCCTCTCTACTCAAGGGATCCCTGCACAAGTTAAATCTTGGCATTATTTGGGCTAGCACCAGTAGATGGCATTCCAACTCAGGAGCCTTGCCCATAGCCTACAGTAACAAACATGAAATCTCACCCTCACTTAGGAAAGGTCATTTGGAAAGCTGAAATAAATGTGCTGAAGATTGAAAGATACTTGGATAAAAAATCTGTTTCTTTTAGAGGTGACTTAAATTCCCATATATTTGAAAGGTCATTTCATATCTGCTGCTGTTCAGCTGTACTTATAATGAATGTTTTTAAAGAAACAATTTTGTTGGTGTGTTTTGAAAGCCAACTTTTTCTGTTTTATCTGTTTTCTCTTCAAGGTCTTATGCTTCTCCAAGCATGCAAAAAATCCCACCATAATGACTGAGTTGTTTAAAACTTGTTTTTTTTTTCCTTTAACAGTAATGCCTATACAGGTATGGCACAATATTTTCAAGCTCTAAGAGGAGTATGAAGATTTCACTCACATCCAGTGCTATACATAGCACATATCTGGTGCTATTTCATTTTATACATGGATAAGAACCACTAAATCTAGACAACCATTGCATAACTAAACTTATAAACCTATTCACTGAAACAGGCCAGAAAACACTGGGTAAGCAACACACACATGGAGTGATTTTGCTACTGCCATTGAGATAGTGGTCACCTCATCATAAACCAAATTGCAAGCAAATAAAAATTTTCTCCAAACAATTTTAGCAATATAGCTGAAAATTAAAAAATGAAAAAGGAGCCCAAAACAAATTTAAATCTTGAGGTCTGATTTGACTAAATTATTATCACAAAAACTATTACCACAACACTATTTATGGCCAAGGCAAGAGCTACAGACCCATCTTGAGAACAGACAAGTTAACTCTTTAAACCTTTACTTGGTTTTTAATCAGTACATTGACATCACTTGAGATAAATCCCTAAATGTGGACATACTCTAGACTACCATTTCAAGAAGAAGTGGAATTTAGTCCTCTTTCCAAAAAACATCAGAAGGCAACCTTAGTTACTGTAGTTCTGAGGAGAGTGTATATTGTGTAATGATCCTATGATAGCACTGAATTTAGACAGGAAACTCTACAGAGAATGACAATCAGTTTGGGGTTTATGCATTTGAAGATCATTACTACATTGACATGTTTCAGGCCAGAATACTGAGGTGTCACACTTCCCCCTTAAGAAAGGGATCAGATCATCTTCCTCTTGACATTAAAACTGTAGTGTTGTGGAAAATGGATTTTATCAGATCAGTTTGATTTTCTTTCTACAAGATATCCCATTAAGATACCCAAAGACTGATAAAGATTTCTTTCCTCTTGTCAAGTCAAGCATGAAGACCATGCAGTCACACCAGAAATTCCTCAAGGAAAATTGTTTGCCCGCACTAAGTGGCAGCTGCTCCGATTTTTTTCCTGGCCTGCACATCCACACTCCATCCTCCCATTGAGTTAGGAAATATCTAGAGTGGCACAAACAAAACTGTCCCTGCAGCCCACCACATCATCCCATACTCTGAGGAATTTCTTAACAACTGGTCTGCACAACCAAGCTGGAGGCAACTTGCACAAAACACATGAAGTGGATTTCTAACCACAGCTGAGAGAGCAGACTCTTCATTTCATATGAAAGATTATCAGTGTGGTACATTTCCTTAATGAAAAAAGTTACACTATATTTCATTAGGCAATTTCTGTTTCTGCTGTCATCAGCAGTATCTACCGCTTGCCATTCCACTTTTTTGGCTGATATGTACTATCAGTTCCCTTCCACACCATATGATTTTTTAACTTGCAGACTTGTCAAGATGGGTAAGGGCTGTTTAAATCTTCCTTAAATCTTGCTTGAAGAGGATTTCAACTAAGATAAAACTCCCCAAAAACTTTGATACAGAAAAGGGCTCGGGCAAACAACAAATAGGGATGGGAACTCTGCAGGAGGGCAAGAATTTCCCTTACCACCAAAGCTCAGATTTGCAGCTGGACCACCAGAGGCTTATCTTGACATTTCAGACTGTTCTCTTGGAGGTTTGCTCTAGGTGCAGCAAGGCTGGAAACATTCACCACCGCTAACTGCAGGGTGTACACCAACGTGAGCAAAGAAATTGTCTGAGGAATTTCATGTCCACAGGGTCTTCTGTGCCTCTTTCAGTGTCACAGTGGGGACAATCATTCCATTCACCCCACACGGTGAATTGAATTTGAACTGTTTTCTGGACTTACGTGTATATATCAGCAAACTCAAGAACAGAAGAGCAACTGTAACTCAGGGTACTTAAAACACATTTAAACAATGGCCCTTTTTGCCATTAAGGAGCCCTAGACTTCAGAGAGTAGCAAAAGCTCAGATGTTTCAAAAAGTCAGAAAATTTCTAACATTCAAGAAACTTTAAGCCAGCCTCTGTTCTCTTACTCCATTTTCAAACTCTGTTGCTAATATAGCATCATCCATCTTCCATTCTACAAACATAAAGTTATTAAACAAAAACATGTCTAAGACAATCAAATGCTAGTGTTAAAATAGTTTTCTGATTCTGAACACTGAGGCTGTTTAAACTGGCAAGCCTCCCAGCCTCCTTGGGTAGATGAAATTATTTGATATGTATTTCCCATATATTCATGAATATTTCACTAGGTCCACAGACACTTTTGTTTTCTAGCTACCTCAGTCTCATTCCTTGTTCTGGCAGCACTTCAACTGTGATCTTGTAGCTTTTGTTTTACTCTTTGATGGTAGAGGGGAAAAAATCCATGGCATTCAAATTCTGCACAGCCTTATGTTTTTTCACCTCCCTCCATGTCTACAACATGTATTAGACTAGTAGTCACAGGATTTCTGTAGCATTCAGGTAGCACTAAAGTAGATAATGAGAAAACAGATTTGTCTTCCAACATAGATGCAACTTGAGGAAAAAGGGTTATCAAAAGATTAGGGCTCCTGTCTCTACATCTACTGTGAAAACTATTAATTAAAACCAATTACTACAGAGAGGATAAAAGGAATTCCAAGTGTTATGGCCTAGTAGAACAACCAGGATGTGACTTGCCGCTCAAAACTCAGGCATATCTGTGTCTTCAGCTGTGTGTGTCCCGACAGTCTGAAGAAGAAAACCAGTCCTTTTCCACATTGAAGCATACATAGTCTGCAGCCACAGACACATGCACAGTTAGAGCAACCAGGACTTTGCCACACCAGTCTCAGAGCTGAAACTCATTCTAAGACATTCTTAATACTCATCAGCATCAAGAGTGGCAGTTCTTACAGGACTGGGTGAATTCTAAATAACTGTGTTCACAGTCTTTAATCCTGCAGGAACTTTATTAGTCTCCTATGGAACCCAGCAAAAAGTAGCTGCATGGATTTAGGGAAAAATTTCCAGGTCATGCTCTATTCCAAAAGCCATGTACTGAATACACAAGGAGTAGATGGGTTTGATTTTAATCAGCGCTGCACTTCAAGCAGGCTCTCATCTAATCCCGTCAGAGGACGCAGTCACACTGAATAAGGGAGCTGCACTGAAGGAAGAACAACACTGCACCAAAATCTGCTGTACTGCTTCAGGCCATGGTTATGAGGTATTTTACAGCAGTACAAAAACTACAAAGAAGTTAAGCCACTGATGCTTTAGAAAGCAAGAAATTCTCTCCAAATTATTTCCTTTCTTCCTCCTTGGGTTACAGGAAAATATTGAAAACAGCCCTTATTTTCAGCAAATAGCAAAATGAGCACTCTTTTGTGTAATGAAAAAATCACTGTAAAGAGTGGAGTCAGGTTCTGTCTGGTGCTTGGGTGAATAACAGTGGCATCAACACAAGGGCAGCACCCCATGCAGACCTTGGAGACATGTTCTCTAACCTACCCCTCACTATAAAGTCATGGGGCAGCTTTAAATAAATCCCTCCCCTCGGGTCCTGCTGGCACATTTAAGGGAGTCACCAGGAGTGTACAGCCACCAGCATTTCCTCACACATTCACCATGTCACCATGCATGTGGCACCTGAGGCCTGGCCAGACTGTCTGGTGACTCCAGGGAGAAAACAGCTGTGCCAGCCCCTTCCCAGCAAGGAGCCCTGTGCCTGGAGCAGGGCTCCTGGGGTGCACAGGGCACCGTGTTTGGCCCCTGTCATGGCACCCCAACAGCTTTCCAGCAGGGAGGGTGCTTTTGTGCTTGAGGTGCCCACAGCAGAGCCCAGGACTTGCCTCACAGCAGGAGTGAGCCCACCTCAGGGTGTGCTGCAGAAATGGGACTTCCTGCACTTCCTCAGAGACTGAAGAAGCCAAATACCTCTGTTTCTGAGAGGATGCCCTCACTAATGCTCTTTCCACCTGAAACTGAAGCTAGAGCAGCCAGGCTGTGCTGCCCTCACTGGCAAGGACAGGGCCAGGCTGGGTGCAGGGCAGGCTCTTGATCCAACACAATAAGCAGAGAGGAGGTGTTACACAAATCAAGGGTCTTAGTGCCCTTCCCCAGAGCTCTGTGGGTTCACAGCTCACTCTTGCCAACAGATATTTCATGCTGTAAGTCAAGCCTGAGCCTCTACATCTGTAGCCACTATTCAGGAAATCAGCTAATTCAATCACACGGTGGGAACTGCTGCTCCAGGGTGCAGCAGCTCTTGTCTGCAGCCTAACCTTTGCATGAAACAGCTGCTTGGGAAGTGAAATCAAATCCTGCCCTTACCAAAGTCATTTGTTGGATGATTCAGCAGTAGAAGGTAATTTTACATTGCCTGGTTCTGGGTAGGTTTTTTATTCTATCATTTTCTCTGTTTTGAATGAAAAGAATAAAAAAATTAAAAGAGGGAGAGAAAAAAGCAAGTAAATTTTCAAACTATTTCTCAAAACACAGGGTCAATATATTTTTACTACTAGTAACGAATCTGAAAATTCATTCAGTGATCACAAGTTGCAACTATCACCTTGTTCTTATAGATTTTTCCTACCGTCAAAATCACCTTTTTTTCATGGCTGAGGCTATTCTCCCTATGATATGATATGGAACAAGTCTTGACTTCACATTACTGGATATGCTGGCCTTCAATGCCTCTTTTTCCCCACAGAAAAATCTTCAACCCTGTTTGACATGGGAAGAATTTAACAAGGTCTCTATAGTCCTCGCATACATAAAAACCTTCTATTGAAATTGAGTTCTTGTGACCTGAGCCTTCCAAGCTAACAATAGAGACTCTGATATTTGTGGAACAAAGATTTTCTTTTCCAAATTTGTGTACCTTGAGTGTTGTGTTCAAAGATAAAAGCATTATTTTATCAAAAGCTGAGTCCACCAAAAGCCATGGCCTTATGCAATATGCATGCACAATAAACACATTCCATGGTGTATGACATTAAAGACTTAGAAATATTGAAGTATGCATTTGCAATCTGAATAAAGACAGGTCAGCTGGATCTGAGCTACATGTGCGTCTTGCAAAGTTTACAAGGGAATGTCACCTTAACTACATCTGCGTTGTATTAAAGAAAAAACTCCCAATTACTGAAAGAAGAAATGAAGAGGGGAATCATTCAAATTTAAAGTGGCTCCTGCAGGGCAGGATTGCCATAAAAACTGGGTCACAAGATCTATGAGCTGGCCAATGGCAGAATTTATTCTAAAAATAATAAATGGATAGATGTACCAAAATACCCTTGAATTCTAATTAAAGGCTAATTTTGTATATTACCAAAAACTTCGGCAGAAGGCCCAATTGAGAAAGAAAGGAGCAGCTAATGAATTAAAATGAAAAACAAAATTTAAAAAAGCAGAAACAAGGACAGGCAGCAAAGAAGGACTATAAAGTATTGCTTAGGCAGTCAGGGGTGGTGTCAGTAAAGACTGAGCCCAGTTAAAGCTCAAGCTGCCCAGGGGCATAAAAGGTAAAAGGAAAAGAATCCTGCAAGCAGCCTAGTAGCACACTGAGGTTCATAGGAAACATGAAACTGGTGTTTAACAGGGAAATACTGAAAGATTTTTTTTTTCTTCAGTCTTCAAAACGTTTCCAGACCTCCATACACACCTGCAGTTTGAGGAATGGGGAAACACAAAAGTAAGAGAGCTAAGGACTATTTAGAAACATTGGGTATATTCATGGCTACAGAGATGGAAGGATGATTAAAACCTGGGTGATATGATTGTGAAACCACATCAACATAAGCGCATGTGATGATCCAGGAAGGTCCATGGAAAGGGGGCTAAATATTACAGTCATCTTTAAGAAGGCAGCAGAGGATCTAAGGAACTAAATGCTGACCAGCTTCAACTCAGTCCCTAGAAAGACTAAGCAATACAACTCTTGAGGATCCATTTCCAAACAACTGAAAGACTAGTAGGCAGTGAGGAAAAATGTGGATTTACAAAAGGCAGATCAGGGCTGATAATCTGCTTTCTCTAATGAAATTACTTGCTACTTGGACAAGGGGGCAGTAGTGAATAGGTCATGCACCCCACAGTGACTCCATGCATCAAAGCCACCTGTTTTATCATTGTAAGAACTTCTCCCATAATATCTACAAGTCACAAGTACCACGCTTCAGCTGCAAAAACACTGGTGCCTGCTCCGGCCTTCCACTATCATTTGCTTCTCTTTCCTGGCACTTTGAACCTCCTGCCTCAGGTTTGCCTGTCTTCACAGAACCATAAAATGGATGAGATTAGAAGGGAGCACAGTGGGTCATCTGGTCCAATCTCCCTAGTCAAGCAGGATCGTCCTAGAGCACATGGCATAGGACTTGTGTCCACAGGATTCTTGAATATCTCCAGTGAGGGAGACTCCACACCCTCTCTGGGCAACCTGTTACAGTGCTCAGTAATCCTACACAGTAAAGAAGTTCCTTCTCATGTTCAGGTGAACTTCCTGTGCATCACTTTCTGCCTGTTGCCTCCTGTCCTATTGCTGAGCACCACAAAGAGCCCAGATCTATTCTCTTGACACCCTCCCAGGGGTATTGAGCGCTCCTCCCAACTTTGTGTCGTCAGTGATTTTGCCGAGAAGGCATCTGGCCCCTCATCCAAGTCAAGCATGAACAAGCTAAACAGCACAGGGCCCAGTACTGAACCTTGGGGGACACCAAGGTTGGTGACAGGTCTCCAACTAGGCTCCAGTTCTGTGTGTTTCATGCCACAGGACAGCCCTCAGATGAGTATTCTGTAGAGCTGATTAACTGTATGAGACATAGAACAGTGATTAGGTGTGGTAGTCCTCTTGTTCTATGAACTAATAATTCTTTATGTATTCCATGGGGTTTTGTTCCCCAAAATGAACCTGGAGTTATCAGAAGTGTTCAATCAATCCTAAAAATCCTAACTTAAGAAGTTCTTAATTCCTTAAAAGACTTCTGGTCATTTTACACCTTCTAGATAATTGTCTTCCTATACTAGTTCCAGTTGAGTAAACATTTTGGGCAAGACTGTGACCAGCCCCTAGATACAACACATCTCATTTCCTTCAGTCAACCACAGCCTGTTTTCCTCTTTGCACAGATATAAAAAAGAAAAATATGCATGCAAATCAGTGTCTGTGTATTCCGTTTCTTCTTGTTTTTTATACGTGTTAGAAGATGAGGATGAAAACAGGATCATTGTGCTGATTTCCCTCTCTTGTATTTGTTTGTCCACATCTTAAAAGAATATGCTGTATTACACCTAGGGGAGTTTCAGTTTTATGTCAGTTTTTTGTAACTCTTTTTATACTATTTCTTAATATAATGGCAAAAATGTTTATGACAGGTTGTTTACTTTAGAGTGTTGTAATTTTTATCATAAAAGTTCAAACTGAAAAAATAAAAGGTAGAAAGAAAATATTGCTGTTTTTCTAAGTGAAGGTAAATTTAACTGAAATTCTACATTGATTTGGCCCAGGCTTTTATGGATGTGTCCTGGTTTCAGCTGGGATAGTTATATTTCCTCTTAGTAGCTGGTACAGTGTTGTGTTTTGCATTCAGTATGAGAATAATGTTTGATAGCATACTGATGTTTTAGATGTTGCTAAGCAGTGCTTAGCCAAAGTCATGGACATTTCCTAGTGCACAAGAAACCAGGAGGGAGCACAGCCAGAACAGCTGACTGAACTGGCCAAAAGGATATTCCACACCATAGAATGCCATTCTCAGCATATAAACTGGGGGAAGCTGGTCAGGAGCTGCCAGTTGGTGGTCAGAGATGGACTGGGTATCAGTCAGCAGGACCTGAGCAACTGCATTGAGCATCACTTGTTGTTCTTGGGTTTTATTCCTTTCTCTCCTTCTCCTTTTCATGACTATTGTTATTGTTGTTACTAGTTGAAGGAAGATGTTGTCTTGTGAGGCAAGTACCAGTACTTAGTGCTAAATAAAGAATGATAAGAGCTGCCATTTTCATCCCATGTTTTTGTAGAACTGCAGGAGCAGGGCAACTTCAATTTTTTTTTTCAATTATTAAACTGTTCTTATCTCAACCCATGAGTTCTACCTTTTTCCAATTCTGCTCCCCATCCCATCAGAGGCAGGGTGGGTAGTGAGCAAGCTGCTGAGTGGTACTTAGTTGCTGACTGGAGTTAAACCACAACAGGATGTAAAAGAGGAACAATCAAAGGCACTCGATTACACCAGTAACTAAGTGAAACCCAGATCAGACCAGAAGCCTCGTGTATCTACTGCCGTCTGGAGGTTTGCTGAAGGTAATGCAGTGATAGCAAAACCCACACACCAGGAAGCTGCAAATCCATCTTCTCTGCAGTTGGCCTGCTACTGCAATCCTACAAAAACATGGAACAGCAGCCAGAGTGTGGTGGAAAGGGCTTATCTGTTAGCATTAAGTACTGACACTCATCTCAGAAGAGAACATTTTCTTTTAACCAAAGCTCTGATCCTGCAGGAGATTAGCACTCACATTTGATCCACATGCAGAGCAAAGCAACCACTTATTCTATCGGAGTTAATCTGCAAAATCAAATTATTCCATTCCTTTGTGAGATTGGATGTGGAAGCTGTAAAAGTATTTTTTGCTTTTTGCAAGGACATGGCAATTGCCAATTGCAATAAGCAAGACAGTTATTTCAAATAGTACATATTTTTGATATATAATTCTATCAGCAAATGAAATGGTTGCATCTAAGATTAAGAAATTGCAGAAATCTGACTAAAACAGATGTCCTATTTATTCTGTTCAACTTAATTCCATGTTATTTCAAGCTCTGCTTTGAATGGCATTATATCATACATTACCAAATATAGCAACTCAAAAAATAAATCCAGACTTATTTATATACATTACTTAACTAGGACAAAGTATAATTTTTCATACAGATGCAACTGGCCTACTCTGCGGACCTGTCACTTCATGTATTTCAGATACTCACACATAGGAAACAATTTAATTTTTTGTTTAATCTGCTTTCAATCTACTTATTAAGATGGATTAAGCCTTTGAAAGCATCCTGCCATGTGTTATCTTTTCAGTTAAAATCATCTCTCAAAAAACAACTCCCTGTGTGTTTATACATGTAGTTTTGCACCATGCCAAAAAGAGCATAGGAAGTAGAGGGCTTTGGTCCACCTCCTGCAGTTTATGGGACTATTTCCATTTGGGCTACAATTGTGTTGGGTAACAGGAACCTGTGCAAGGATTTGTCTTTAAATTTGTAAATTTTCAACTCCTTTTCAAGTCAAAAAAAAGCCCCCTACATAAGACCCTGGGTAACCAGCTGCAGGTGGGCCTGCTTGAACAGGCTGCACAAGAAGGTCCTTTCCAGAGGTCCTTTCCAGTCTTCACCTTCCCGTGATTCTGTGAAAAGTAGCACATACAGTAAAAGGACACTCTATCCTGCAGCAGTTCACATGCAATTACCAAATCCATCCATTGTCTACAGTTCTCTATCACTCGTATTCTTCCTTTCTCAAGGAAAATTCTTTTATATCCCTTAGCCAGAAAGAGAGTATGAGTTTAGTAAGTCAATCACTTTGATCTGGAAGCTGCAGCCATCAGTTTGGGCACCTGTGATCAAAAGTATCCTCTCAACATGTGACTAACACATCTCATAAGTACAAACTAAATCAATTTCAGGTATTCACAAAGGAAAGGAAGTAACAGCAGAACATTTATGAGCTAAAATTTCACCATAACCATCTATTTTATTGTAGCAGCCAAATTATAAAAATAGCAATCACAGTGTACTTGGCTCAATTTGCTTTTGATGGGCCAAAAATCAGAATTAAGTAAAGATCTTTTTTCCATGAACATACTGTATAACCTACTCTGGAAGGGCTGCAGTAGTCTGCTACATCACCCATTCACAGCACAGCTGTGCTTCTAGGGCCCTTTTGCCTTCCTTGGAAACAGCCACTAACAACTGCTTGCTCTAAGATGCCAAACTGGTGCTCATAATCAAATGAAAGCTCCAGGGTGTCTGGCTAGCATTTCACATGAAATTAGCTTCCTGATTGGAACATTGCAAGGATTTTTCATCTCTGGTTAGATTGGCAGGGACCTCCAAGGTACTTGCATTTCACATGGCTAACTTGTTCCATCACCTGGGCATTTCACTTAAAATTCTGTGCTGTTGCAGAGAATCCCAGACAGTCACATGCTTTCAACCTCAGCCGCTTTTTCTGCCATATCACAGAGCAAATGTTATCTTCCATTTTTGTGAAAAAAGATGGTTTTTCAATAGATGTTAAAATACCTTTTGTGGCTGACATTCACAGAGGAAAGAGCAAAATGTAGACCTGCCTGAGTAAAGTCTCTGCTACACAAGTACAGCTGTGGGGACTTAGCTGATGGCAATCTCTCCTTCCAGACCCATCTGCGCTCCAGTGGGAAAACACTGGATGTTCTGCAAATGGTTTTAGCTTCAAGGAGACTGTGATAAAACCCTCAGTTTCTAAATGACAAAATATACATTCTTCAGAGTTCTGCAGTAAGTTAGCTTTCTCATTCCCTGCTTTTACAGGGCCAAAACTAGAGAACAGTTCCATTATCTGATTCAATGTCACCATTTAAAGGGTGCCATCTCCATTTACCTCCTCCTCTAGCAGGTGATTGGGAGCAAGTCTGAAATGACAAGTTATATCCCCTCATGCTCAAGCACTGCTCACACCACATCTGGGTTATATTCCCCCTCACTGCAGCGTGTAAACCTAGAGAGGAAAGAAACATCACAGCAACTCGTGGAGGGTCACATTTCGATCCTGACTAGACTGGCAGCATTGCCTGAAACCATGAGCCACATCAACAGCCCCAGCTTGGCCCTTGAGAGCCAGCCTGGCCAGTTCTTGGTACCTCCCTCTGCAGTTTGTCTCTCACATCTGCTCTCACACAAACAAGTTTGTCAGCAGCTGTGGTAGCAAGAAGAGATCTGAGGGTCATTCACTGCTTTCCTGGTTGTTACATGGCATGCCAGAAAAACACAGCAAGTAGCATTCTGCCCACCTACAAACTTCCTGTCAAGTCCTCTTTAAAAAACAGGGCTAAGAAAAGTACACTCAAGGATGAATAAAGACCAGCAGTGCTATAAACTCCTGACCAAACTACTTCATTAGCCAGGTGTGACACGTCTGCAGATTAAGATAGCTCAGTTTAAACTGTTCATGTTTCAATTAGTAACTCAAGCTACCCTGTTATGCTGACATATCTAGCAGGCAGATACACAATAAAAAAGGAAAAAACAATCTGTCTCATATGGAAGCACTTGCTTCAGTTTACACAGGATAGGGCCTTAAAATGTTCACAACGATTCAGAGCCAAGACTCAAACATGTCTGTGCTACTACAGAAAACAGCAAAATCCACATCAGCTCATGGTATGCAGCTGAAAAGGAGCTCACAGTTGAACGCTAAAAACATAAAATCCTTCTTAGGTACTTATTAAATGCAATAGCTATTTCATACCAATAGAGTGCCACCTAAGCTTTTCTGGGTCTCTGCCTAGCTTCAATTTTTCACACATGGCTGTGCTCCCTTGCTAAACTTTTACTAAAAACTCTATAAAAGCAATGCAGTTCCATATGCTATCTGTATGAACTCTGGCACATGAGTCACTGCCGTATCTCCTGAGGTTTAAAGATTGGTAACCACAAAGAGGCGAGTTCTAACCCAGGAGGAAGTGCATATTCAGGGAATTCAGAGGCTGTCCCAATTTAATTTTGACCCCACTTCAACAACCATTATGGTTCCAAGTTATCCTGATTACGCAATTTATACACATGTTTTGAAAGTGGTAAATCCCTTGAGTGGTTGTCTGCTCCCAGTATTCAGAAAGAGAGACTATGACAGGGCTGCCATGCCTGGACTTCATGAGACAGAGTTTTTTTCTGGTAAGGTATATTGGTCTTTGGCCATTCTCTAGCCAGAGAAACATTCCCTAAATGTGCACAGTTCCAGTGCATCAAGCTGACTGCAGATCATAACATAACATACATCTTTCTCCCCAAGAAAGCCAAAGAACAGCCCACTGCTTGCTCCACACACATCAGCTAGCAAGCAAATTCTTACCCCACTTCATGGCAAGTGTACCACACAGCTGGATACCTCCAGGCAGTCACAGAAAAGGATGGAAAGACACACAAAATGGACAATCTGCAGGAACTGGTGACAGCCTCCCTTATCAAAGTATGCAGAGATTATTTTGCTTAACTTTTTCTAAAATCAATTTATGGACATTGATTTAATTGTTTATCTTTTAGCATCACAGTTTTTCCTTCAGACAAAAGCTTACACTATTAGGAACAATCTGCTATTTTAAACAAGACTTTATATTAAATTCAGAGCAGAGCAACAGCTTAATTAATTTTTCCATCTGTTCTGTTCAGGCTTGTTGGCTTTCATGTAACATTTAACTTTTGTATGAACACAAAATGCCAAAAGCTAAACTGAGCTCAATTCTATTGTGCTTCACAATCTGACAAGAGGTAATACAGTAATTTGCCTCAGATTTGGTTGAATAAGATGGGCTTCTCATCATTGTTTACCAACTATTCTATTTAACCAAGGAAAAGAGGGAACATTGAGAAATGCAATTTTCCTAACACTGATGTCACAGTTCCACACACCAAAATGTCCCATTTTAGGAATTTGACAGTATTTGTATTTCTAGGCAAATCCATGTGGCTTTTAGCAACCTAAACTAAAGCAACTTTTGGTTGAGCTTGTTAAATCTGTGTCTAAACCTGGGAGTTATCCCTTCCAAGCACGAGAAGACAGTCAACAGTTAACAATCCAGTACTTTTTCTCCAGGAAGAGGAAAGCAAATTATTAACAGCTGGTATTAAAAAAACAGAAAATATGAAACTGAGCATAGTTAAGTTACTGTCAAGTCTTTCCAAAGGTTCTTCACACACTGACTTTGCCAGTCCCAGTCCTGTGAAGCAGATGAAGCCAAGAGGCCAAGCAAGGGCATTTATCACAACAGCTCACAGTCTGCAAGAAACCAAACAGCTGAGGCTTGATGTCTTCCTAGTGAAAGAACAGATCACTGCCAAGGATGTTCTGACCTTCTTTCCAGTATACTTAAGTATCTATGTGGATGGCAATGATGCTGGTTTTAAGGTCCAGTCAGAAATACTTCCGAGTTTAAAGGATTTTATACATATTAAATTATCATCCACATTTTAGATGACGGCTTCTATTGCTCTGAATGGCTTGTTTCAAAATAATTAACCACCATTTCTCTTCCTGAATGAAGGGTAGCTCTCACACTTACAAGGTCTAGAAAACTTTTACCTAATCTTTAAGACACTGACAATAGGAGCTTTGTGTTGTGGGCTGATCTAAGCACATGTATGGCATATATATGTAATATGTGGACTCAAGTTCAGGACTCAAGGCACTGGAAAGAGAAGAAAAATTTAGATGGTTGTGTAGCATGCACAGCCTGTAAAGGTGTGCAGAGAAAAAGGCAGCAGGATAGAACTAAGCACCTTATAGACTTACAGGCACTATGCAAGCACTGTCAATCACAATGTGCTTTTCTAGGACCCAACACTAGACACAAGAACATCAAAGAGGAACAGCTGTTATATTGCTGTGAGCTCCATCTGATTTCATAATCCTGGCAAAACTTTAACTTCACAATCTCCCATGTTACTCTCTGAGACAAACATGGTTCCCAGATGGCAATGCTTCAGTTTTATACATGTCCAGTGAGGAGCTTCAGATCAAGAACAGATCTTGGCACTGTTCGAAAACTCACAGCCTGCCTAACAACGTGAAGAAAGCAGCACCTGGCTGTTTGTTCCCCTACCTCTGACTTGCCATGGATAATTTTCAGTCTTTAACTTGCCAGTCCTTGACAGAACAGTCAGCAACTGTTTTATCCCTTGTTCTGCAAAAGTTAGCTCTTTCTAAGTCTTTTTTCCAATAATATTTGACTCTTCCTCTGATTTCTGATCTGTTTCCAGCCAAAATCAAATGTTCAAAGCAATCATAAACAGATCAACTTTGAGTGTCATGGATATTGCAGATTGGTAGAAACTCTTCACCAAGACACCCAGTAATACAGACACTAGCAAAGACTTCAAATTGTAGTAATTTATCTTTTTTAAACACTTCCTCCCATAGTGCAACCCTACAAACACGTTATTTTAAATGCTGATCAATTATCAGTGAACAAATGGCTTCCTTACCCCACTGTAGCTCACCTGACCTATGCCAATGTGCAAGAGGTGTTAGAACAAGCAGATGAATGAAATTATGAGGACTGGATGGCCTTTACTAAGGAGTTCTAAAGGAAGTGAGACATGGAAGAGCAGAGGTGCCAGGGAACACTTGTAACTGCCATTACAGACAGTCACTGTTCAGCCAGATGACCGGCACAACACTGCCCATGTCACTCTCATCCACAAAAAGGGCTATTGAGGGAATCCTCCAAGTTACAGACTGATGAGCCTGGTCTGAATCCCCAGTAAAATTATAGAGCCTGTATTAAGACTTATGAGCCTATTGATAGATGTGGACATTTTGGAAAGAATTGGCATGCTTCTTAGGAAGGAAAATCCTGTCTCGCTAACCAGAGTCTTTGGAAGAGATGAATAAGCAGAAGGAAAAAGGTGATACATCAAACATATTTGGATTTCCAAAAGTCTTTGACAATGTTAAATACTTGATAAGCTAATGCTGCTAAGAAATCAGATTAAAAAAAAAAAAAAACTATCAAAAGATGAAAGCTGGTTAACTGGTACGAAGGAAAGCACAAAAAACCCATTCCTTACCATGATTTGGTGATGAACTGATTTATTAGGCAAACAGTACCTAACTATCAAATAAACTGGGCATATTCAGTGTTACTAAAAAATTTAAGCTGTTTATTAGCTAAAACAAAATAAAGTCAAAAAGGCTACTGAATTATCATCTTTTAAATGCCACTGGCATAAACCATTCAGTACCTCTAAGTTAAATCAGTTTGATACCAATAATTACATGAGCAAAAAAAGTGAAGTGATTCTAAATTTTATTACTACTACCTTTATTTCCACACTTCATTTCAAAAACTGACAGAAACCAGCACAATAAATACAAAAAGTGAGAGAAAAACATGTCTTTTATTTGTATTGAGGCAAAAGGAGCTCATTCAGATCAAAGAAAAGGAGAGCAAATGATTTAATCATGTTTTTAAGAATTTACAGAAAACAGAAAAACCATCCTCAGGTTTACCACACCAATAAAAAACTGGATTTCCTATGAACTCTCTTGGCACTTTTTTTTATTGCCCACTACCACATTTCACATCTTTGCTTGTCAAAATGTTATATTACCTATGTAAACATCTGTTTTATGCGTAAACTTTAACAAGTAAATGGGAAAGCCTACTAATTTATCCACCCCCAAAAAATTCAAGTATGAACTAAATATCAAATTAATTACATCATATTCTGTGTAATACTGTTTCAACAAGAACTATAGCCTGTTGAATTTCTAACAAAAAGGATGCAGAAACAAAAAGCAGATGGGCAGTATCATGCATTAGTGTAATAACACTATAAGGCAATAATAAAAAGGTAATTTTTTTTTTTTAACTATACTCACCGAGACAAAAATGAAGCCTGTTCTCTTAGTTCATTTTGGTAGCACAGGATTTCTTCTTATCTCAAGCTGAAAGTGTTAACTTTTCAGCATATTCAACTGTTACTGTGTTGGATAATAGATACTTTGGTCAAAATACATGTAGATTTATATTTTGTACAACAGCGGATTTTATATGTTTTTAGTTCAAATTCTTTGTGTTGAAATAAAGAAAAACTTTGTTCCCAAAAAATCAAATAGGGTAAATGGGAAGAAATACTCGAAATTAAATACCCCTAAAATAAACAATTCATGAACAGTAATATCTCTGCAGGAAATAGGAATTCATCAGCCTAAATCAAAAGACTGAGTTAATACTATTCTTATATGCTCCTTGCTGTTGGCTTGTTCACTTCGGGCTCAAATTAAGTGAACAAAAGTAATCACATGGCAGTCTGGAAAGCCAGACATCACCAAAGATTTCCTTTATTGTTCAATGGGTCTTTGTACTGCAGAGCATAATCAACCCCAACCATTTAAATACAAAACTGAAATCTCATCTCAAAGTTGTTGCAAATGATCTCAAAGTAATTATAGTATCACAGTAATCAAAACGACTGTTCTTTTTCCTCTGCTAGTAACTTAATCTACTATCTGTAATTTTCACAACTGCAGTCCACATTAAAACATTTGCCGATAACAAAGCTTTTCTTTGAAAACAACACTGCTTTACATCTAGTCAGGCAGCTTGTGCATATCAGAGCATTCTGTCAAGAGAGACATGGAAAAGGGTAAAGGAGAAAAAAGCTGAAATTTGGCTGCAGTTTGTCTGTGCCTTTAATGCACTGCAGAATTTCAGGCAGCACTAGAGACAGCGAGTTTCTTTAGATGATCCATAAATACTTGTAAGCTGACATCATCAGTAAGAATGGGTGCTCCAGACTCCTATGAAATAAGGCAAAGAAGGAGAATTGATTATACACATTGTGAAGAAAAAGCATTTTAAGACACAATATATTCCCCTGAATAAACATTTTAAAAATTTAGCAAGATCTTAGAAGCGTATCATTGCTGAAATTCTCTGACAAAAAAACCCAGCAGACTGTACATGTAGATAAATTTTCATACTTTTACATGAATTCAAGCATAAACCACAACTACATTCTCTTCTATATTAACACATACAGCAGTGACTTGCTGTATAGCAAGATCTATACATCAGCCATATAAAACTTGAGAGTTTTTGACAGCTGCCAGATATTAACTTAAAAACTTTTAAACATATATAAAAGTTCTATGGCACAGCTCCTGCATTATTCCTACTTCAGGAGAGCAAAAAGGAGAGAATTAATAATACACAAATGACACAACCAACAAATCAGTATCTGTCAGTGAAGCTCAGACATATGGAAATGGCGAAGGGAGGAAACAAATCCCCTAAGGGTCTGATTTGACACTAAGTGAAGGTCATCCCATTTTCACAAAGAGAGGTGGGCCTATTCTCTCCTGTGGCTCTGAACCACCTCAGAGAAAGACCAAAAGCATCTGAAAGTCACTAGCAATCAGATCACAAAAGAGTTGAAAAAACCTTTTGGATGGATTCTTGCAATTTAAAAAAATCCAAGAAGTTCAAAATAGTCATGTTTTCATTCTTATTTTTAAACAAATTTACAGTCAGAATAAGCCAGCACTTGGCAACTCTACAAATATTACACAGTAACTCCCTTAAGTCTTTTGAGACCAATCTACCACTATTTCCATTTACACATATAGGAAGAATTCCTGTATATCTCAACAATTCAACCTTTTCAGAGGTACTAAACATCCATATTTCCAAATAAAAAAAAGAGCTGTCAGAACTCTCGTAAAGTCTTCCAAAAAACAGACATAAAAGTCTTAATGAGGATGCTCAGAACTAGTGCTGTTTTCTGAGAACTAGCCAGAAACAGTTCTCAGTTAATGATCAAGATACAAGTGCAACAAGATTTCTTGGATCACTACAACACACAGCCACTCTCAGGGAAGACACACTAAATTAGCTATCATCTGATGGCAACAAGATGACATTAAAGGATGCTCTACTTCCAAGCCTGTCAAATGCTAAGTCTGAGCTCTCTTATTTAATAATCATAGAATCATTTACATAGAAAAGACCTCTAAGGTCATCGAGTCCAACCATCAACTCACCACTGCCAAACCCACCATTAAACCATGTCTGTCCCTAAGTGCCACATCTACGCATCTCTTAAATACCTCCAGGGACCACTTCCCTGGGCAGCCCATTCCAATGCTTGAAAACCTTTCCTATGAAGAAATTTTTCTTATATCCAATCTAAATGTCCTCTGGTATCTTGAGGCCATTTTTTCTTTTCCTATTGTTTGTTATTTGTGAGGAGAGACCAACTCCTATCTGGCTCCTTCCAGGCAGATGTAGAGAGTGATAAGGTCTTCCCTGAACTTCCTCTTCTCCAGATTAAATACCCCCAGCTCCTTGAGCCCCTCCACACAGGACTTGTGCTGCAGGGCCCTCATCAGTTCCATTTCCCTTTCCTAGACACACTCCAGCACCTCTGTGTCCTCCTTGCAGTGAGGGGCCCAAAACCGCACACAGGACTTGAGGTGTGGCCTCACCAGTGCTGAGTATAGGACAATCTCTTCCCCAGTCCTGCTGGACAGAATATTCTTGATCCAAGCCAGAGTGCCCCCAGCCTTCTTGGCTACCTGGGCACACACTAACCCATGTTCAGCAGCTGTCAATCAGCAGTCACAGGTCCTTTTTGGAAATTTCAACTGCCTCTTCAAACACCAACCACATAATATAGATGCACAAAAAATAGTTCATCATTACTTACTGAAAATGCTTCCTATACTACTAAGGCATCTGCCGGCTAAAGTTTAAAGAAAATCTTTACTTAGAATATTAAAAACCAAACTACGCAGTTCATCACTCCCTGAAACACATTTTCAGTGGTGTGTGGGTGCCCTCTTCAGGTCAATATGGACTTTCAGTTGTGCACAAAATAAAATATGAACCAGTCCAGGAAGGTTGTGAGAAAAAAAAGCAAGATCCAAATCAGTTTTAAATTTCTCCCAGTCATTACATTTTTCATTGCACAATTAGCCCTTGATTCAACTATTTTCACAAAAAAACTGCAAATACAAGAGCATATAATCTTGAGCACACACACTGCAGTGCTCCTGGAGAGGTTAATAGACCATTTCTTATGTTAACCTAGAACTGAATTCTTTTCAGCATTAAAACAGACAGCTATCTTTTGCAGGATGTATCAGAGTCTCACCTGTTCAGCATGAAAAATTACCTTAGAGATCAGTTAAGAATTTTTTCATATTTACATGTGGAATAGTGTTTCATTTGCTTATTAATTAAACAAGCAGAAAACTGTTGTCCTGTACTGTTGGAAATGTGAAAACATGAAAAAATTTCAGGTAGATTAAAAATAACATCTTCCAAATTACAGCATTTGTGTGTATGTTGAGGGAAACATGACTAAAAGAAGCACTAACGAACTGCTGGTTAGACCACCAACTTTGGAAGCAAAAGAATTTGGGATCTGTGTTCAAATCGTGCTGGCCCTGACTCAGTACAGAATTTTCAAGGATTTTCACTCTGGTCCTTAGTGTTGTTCACGGCGAGAAGCTTCATTAGAACCAATTCATCCTTATGAAAATGTAGCCTGATAAAACTTACTTGACAAAGTGACAGCCATTAAATTGCTACAGAGCTTTCTCACTCATGACTTCAACACTGTACACAGTTTACCAAAATACTCTAGGAGCACACTAATATGTAGCTTCAAATGTCTGAGGCCATTACACTTGCAGGAGAAGATGACACTGCACTAGCACTTCCTATAGAAGCTGAATGTGGAAGGAAAACATGGAACAGAGATGCAACATTCAAGAATGCAAGCTGCTACAGAATGTTTAACTTCTGAACATAACTCCCTTCCTAAAGACAAGATTTGAGAACTGATTCCTGGTCAATCAGACCACAGAAATTCTGGAAAACATCAGTACACTGGCACTGGTGTATTTTCCAGTTCTTGCTTACAACTACCTTCAAAACTTATTCCCCCTATTGCAAAGAAGTCCCTTAGACTTTATGTGTGGAAAGCACTCTCATTTCCAGTATTTTGAAGGTAGTTATGGGGATAAGATATAAAGGTCTGTGATACAGGTGGACAAGAAGATAACAATTCAAGGCTGCAACATGCTGACTTGAAGAGGAGGCCACCAGGCAAAGGTCAGGCAGCCTTACTAATGGCTCAGCCAGGTGGAAGTAGCAGTATTGAAGTGTTACAGGTCTGTTCTGCCCTTGAGCAATATACGCACATTTTCATCCACAAGACAGCTCAGCCTGACCAAAGCGGCCTAAGCCCTCGTTGCCCCTCATTTATGTATGAAAAGACACACCCACCAATATAAAAATGATAAAATGGCTGCCCTTCTTACATCTTTCACAGCAGCAACAGGGAACCAATCCTATTTTACTACAGCAGGTATAAAATTGCTATTTTAAGTCCACTGTGGTGTGGACAAGAATATGATTCTACCTTTCAGATAGGCTGATGGGTTTGCTCTTCTCTCCCTCCAAAGCAGGAACACCCTTTGGTAAGATCTGCATCTCTGCTACTTAGCAGAATGAACTAAACCTAATTACTAGTGAAGTTAAGCTTAATGAATTGCAAATTGTAAACTTAACTTAATCCATCATTATCTAACCTTAGAATATTTAGTACTATGGAAGTAAGTGTGCTTATCAGTGACTATTCCAAATCTTTTTATCTGTTGCCTCAATAAAATATCTGCTTTTGACTTTGCAAAACTCTTTCGGTGAAAGTCCTTGGAGGGGCTGTGTAAGGTAGACTTCAAACCCATAGTCTTAAAACAACACTGTCTAAGAAAGGAGGCTACACATGAAAGCAGCCTAACAGAAGCTTAAAACAGTAAACCAGATCATCTCTGTCTGAAGAAAAAAAGCTAATTTTTCTTAACTTTTGTAGTTTTGGTCACATCAGACCAAAACTACTTTTCTTTTTTGGTTTCAAAACCTTTGCATTATTACTTATATTTAATGTGCCACTTGCCTTCTGAAATGGGGGGGAAAAAAATCATGTGTACAAGCTTCATCAGCAGATTCATACTCACCTGTCCCCAGGCATACATATTGTTATGAGTCTGAGAGGGATTTACTTTTGAAAGCAGGAAACGAGCCTTTAAAAAAATAAAACAAAGACAATAAATTGGTCTTCTCAAACAGATTTTTCCTGCACTCAAAGAAAAGTTGCAAATGTATGAAATATGTCATTCCTATTATCTGGAGATAAAGACACTGCAAACAGCACCTCTATAAATAAAGCCACTCGCTGATTCCACAGCTATAATAGAGAACTGCTAACAACTTTCTGATGCAGCTGAAAGTAAGTTTTTGTCTTTTTCAAGCACTGTCAAAGCAGATGTCAATATCAACAAGACATTAATTAGTAAGTTTAAAAAAAATAACACAAATAGTAATTCTGCTATTGGTTCAGAAACCAGACAAGTACTGTCTTTTCCGCCCTATGCACCTTACACAAATAATCTGAGAGTCCAAGTCAGTATGATTAAAATAATAATAAATAGCAGGATTCATAAATTAGGGAGAAAGCTACTATTAAATATTTTGCTCTGTAAAAGCTTTAAGATTCAAAATATTGATTTGCAATTTATGTATATTTTAGCAGAGAAGTGCATGTTTACTACCAAAAATATCTCACATCATTACTAACACATCATTTCCAAGATTATATAACATACACTTCACCATACCTGGCTTCCTCCATGCTCTGTATCAATGTATCTGGGCATTGGAAATCTGGAATGGAGAATTTCTTGGGCATCGTCTATTGGAGCTTGTAGCAAGTGGTGGAAATTTTCATATTCTGGCATATCCTGGTACCCTGACTTACGCCACTGTGCTATGGTCTGGGGACAGGGAAAGAAAGAAGTTTAGAACTGATTCACCAAACTTTATCTTAGAGGATACACAGGTCTTTTCAGAGGATAATGTGCCATTGCTGGCCTCTTTTCTATCACTCATCCCTTTCTGCCCTATAATATGCAAGTTAATTTTTAAAAGTCAAGATGTGCAAGTAACATGCTACTAGACTTTTTTTTTCAAACTCTGAACAATTTGTGGTCCATTTGTATTTCCTCTTTTTTGTCATCTTTTACATGCCAAATATTATGTTTGGAGGTCAAAGGTATTATTTACCCTTCTATAATATGTATGTTTATGACATATAAGAAATAAGTACTTATACTGGTATCTTTCAGAGCCTGTAGCACAACCTCCCCACCTTCTGGGACCGAAGCTGGCTGCTCAAGGGCAGCTCACTGATGCAGGCAGCTGTTAGGAAAGACCTGGAGGGACCCTCAGCAGGGGCTCCTCCCTCCTCTGCTTGGCAGCTGCTTTTAAACTGAGAGTCCCATTCCCGGCTCCTGTCTGAGCTAAATGCCTGCACCAGGCCATGCACCTACTGATCTGGACCCCCACTCAGCAACTTGACTTCATGGCCAGAACTTGGAGCTGCCTTGTGCCCATCAACTTGTCTGGTAACCTGGCCTGAAGGCTGAGTCTGGATACTGCCCACAACTCCTCTGCTTGCCTTGCTCAGGTACACTGGGGACAGGTCCTCAGTGACAAGACCCTGCCTGCCTTGCAGCTGAGCCTGCCCAGCTCCCTGTTCCACTTCCCTCAGGGAGCAGCCCACCACTGCTGCTTACTGATAGCACCTTGTTGGGGAAGATGAATCAGGAAAGCTTTATAAATATGATTGCCTGACAAAAGATTTTGAGAATATGGAAACTGTAAGCGAGGTTGAAATGAAAGCGACCTTTGACATAGCAAGCCTCAGTTACTGAACAACCAAAGACAATGGTATGTCTGGCATGAATGTAACCCCCTCTTGTATAAACAAGACCCTGTGTTTACAGGTAAGCATAGTGATGTAAGGATTCTTACAGGTTGTATGTAAATGCTATAGGATTTGTATTTTGTACCAGATCGGTTAGTAGGAATTAGAATATTCAACACAGAAGACGATTTCTGGAATTGTAATGGAAACTTTGCTCTCTTACTCTTTTTACTCTTCCTCTTCGCTTTCTGCTCCTCCCCTGCTCTTCTCCTTCTTTGTTCCCCCCTCCTGCTGCTCTTATCTACCGTGCTCTGCCCTTATCTCTTTCTCTCTTGGGCCCGCTCTGAGCTGCGGCTGGCAGGTCCAAGCAGGGCCCTTGTACTCATGTCCTTTGCAATAAACTGTAAGTTGCAGGACCTGGCTTTAGAGATCTCTGGTACCTGTCCATTGAACCCACCCACTCTCCGACAGCCCTACAGCCCCCTACAGTCTCCTACACACCTTACAAAAATGAGGTAACATTCTGCTACTTAAGAAGTGTTGAAGTTTAGTAAATATTTTTATCACTGCAGCTACAAGGACATGATCCAGAGCAGTATTTTTCAAATTCTCACCTATGAACCATTTACAGCTGCAAAGTAGTAAAAAGCAGCAGCTCAATTCCTCCAGGGAGGCAGAGCAGTGGCACGTCACAAGCACTTTAATTTTATTACTAAGGAATGTCTATCTACCAAACTACCAGGAGCAGTTCCATTCCTCTAGGACACCACAGACAAAGGGTAACTATAAAACTTGGTGTTCTAACCACCCATCCCTGAAGAACCAATTTAAAGGTCTAAAATAAATGAGTGAAAAGTGGGGAGGAGGGGAAGGCAGGGTATAACACTTTCTAAAGTAGGAAAAATATTGATCTAAAAAAATACTCTGCATATTGGAGCTAATTGATCTCAAACTTATCATAAGAAACAGGATTAAAACATCAAGTCATGTCAGGTATCTGCACACAGACATATTAAACTACCAAACTGCAAACACGAACTAGGACTCTGCTGTCAGCCATGCAGATGAGAGGCTCAAGCATTGAGGTGCATGAGAACTGGAGCCTGACTTCCAGTGATTTCCATAATGTAGTACTCCTACAAAAAGAAGAGTATTTATGTAAGAAACAACTTGTCAACGACAACTCTTACCTCTCCATGATAAATAAGGATTTGGAAAAAGGTGTCCATAAGGAGAATGCGATCTGGTAAAATGCTGCTGCTATCCAGAAGAACAGGCTAAGATTTAAAAAAATTAAAAATTATCAACTGAAGCAGAATTGAGCAATCAGATGGCATTGCCAGATTTTTTAATTAGGAACTGAACCTTAGGAATTTTTTCAATCACTTACTAAAGCTCTGTATTTGCTCCTTTTCATGGTACACATCTGCAACCCACATAATTTCATTCTGAAGTTATCCTGCCTGATTCTATATCTAGAACTTCATGAAAGTAATAAAAAATGTATTCAAGAGCTGAAACCCCTTTCATTATTATGCACTTTACTAGTCTTTCAAGTAGCTCCATATTTACCCATACAATGCCATTCATTTGAATTGTATTTCAATGCATAAGGATTCAGCAGTTGTAAGATTTGGAGTTTGTGGGTTGTTTGGGGTATTTTTTTTAGTCTTGTTCTTGCAGCATATTATTACTGTGCATATATATCCCCCAATACTGTATATAATAAATACTCATTATTTATTAAATCTAATGTAATATTTAAGGTTTTAAGTCACCTTTTTAAGGGTAGTGACACTGTATCGGTGCTATATGATTTAACTATTACTAGAGGTGGCAAAAGTATGAACTATTCCAAGAATCAAGGAAAAAAATTATTATTCATTCTATATTGAGACATCAACTCCTGCTTAATCATATTTCTTCTTCAATCACCAATGCAACTACCTGGCTTTCATACATGGCAGAGTGATATTACAGTCACAAGCTGCTCTTCACAAACCACCTTATTACTTTCATTTAAACTCCGCTTCTAAAGTCTTTTTTTTATATCCTCATGAATAGTCTAAAAAATCAAAAATCCTAAAAAACATTAGAAATCCAACCTGCCAAGATCCTTGACTACTATGTTTTCACTGCCTCACTCTCTTTTATGTAACAGACTACTTTTGTTTCTGCTGACACAAAGAAGTGTCCGACACTTTTCAGAAGCTTCTAGGAAAACTAGCTTTTTATTTTAGGTTTATACAGAACGTGCCATGACAAGGTCAGCTGGAAGGCTCTGTACTAAATCTACACATAATGGGAATCATATTAAAATTAGAAGCTTTGGATTAAGGCAGTAAAATAGAGGAAATTTTGTACATTTAGAAAAACTTAACTTTTCTTTCAGGCAACAGTGAGAGTACATTTTCAAATGAATCTATTTTTGTATGTGTTTCTATTCTGGCTCAAAAAAACCAAAAAAAGCCCTCAAAAACTAACAAAAAAGTACCATCCTTAAGTTTAAAGCACAATCTCTTTACAAAGTGACTTTTGTTCTCAAGACTGCTACATCAGAATTCTGACACATGCTTTGTTCATAGCTGTTTTAAAAAAAATGAATGCTCTTCCTCATACAATAAATTTTAAACCGATACATTTTATAACATGTAACAGTGAAGACAGCAATCAGCTCTCTCTCAACAAAGCACTTTTTAACCCACCATGGAGTTATTTTACTGATACCTCTGGAGGTCCATTGAAAGAGTAGGCATAAAGAATTGGCTGAACCATGATGAGCGACTGGGTTAGATCTTGACGCATAAAATGATGACGATAGTAGGAGCTCTCATCTGGACTGTTGTTAAAAACTTGTAAGAAAGGAGATCTTCTCAAGTGAAACATGAACTGCAAAGCAAGAACCACTCTTTTGAACTCTGACAGACAAAAAGTATAGTTGTACAAGGAGATAAATATTTTCCACAAACTACATGAGACCAATGCCACAACAAAACTGAATTCTTACTCCTTTAACATTTTCAATTTGCATATGGTATATTCACCTTTGCCAGTTTTCACACACTCCCACAACACTAAGAGAGGTATCAGAATGAGCAAACCTACAAAGCAGCTCCGAAATCCTTCCTTTACTCTAAGGTTTACAGTTATTAGGGAGGCTGCTGCTCTACAACTAAGTAAGTTACAGGATGTGAACAGAAAAGGGAACATTAACCACAGCAAAGTCAAACTTTGCTGGTAAAAGTGTATGTTTTCATTGCTGAAACAAATTCTCCACGTGCTGATTCAATTTCTACACAACACTTAACATCTACAGACAGATTAATAGGCAAGTGAAACAGAAATATCGTGGTAGTGTATGAAGAGTCCAAAAGTGAAGTATCTGGACCTATCAGAATGGAGAAATTTATCAGAATGGATTACTAGCAAAGAAACTATCCAAAGTTTAATACAGTCAAGGTCAAGTTCACTTCATAGAGACATGTCTCTTTTCTGGTCAGTATCATAAATCATATGGGAGAGAAACAATAAAGCAAACTCCTTTATTTTATGTTTTCTGAACTTCATTAGAACAGGCCTTTAAAAAGCGTCATTGTATGAATTACAAATTCAGGTGAGATAAGCATTTCATTGCAGGAGAAACACACAGAGTTAGACATTTAACTGTAAGGGCAGAGAACAAAAGGGGACACAGCAGCACAGACAACAGAAGTGATTTTGCTAATGTCAGTAACGACAGACAGTAGTTGAGGGCAGGGTGTCTGTTCATCCTGGTATGCCATATTGTACTTAGTGCTACAAGGACTCTTTCTTCACAGAGCATTCTCTTCTATCCCTATAGAAAAACCTTCCTATAGACAAACTCACCTGTGGATAAAGTGAAAATGTTTCTGAAAATCTGAAAGAGCTTGGATCATCTTTGTGATATTCTCCAAATTTCTGACACTGGAGTAAATGAGAAAGAAAACCTTATTAAGAAATATACTTGCATGGTCATGCCATTACTGTAAGTTTGGTTTTAACAGGCATGTGACTTGTGGTGCTTGCAACTTTGTAAACAAACACAAGCCTAGCAAAAACACTGACACAAGTTCTCTTTTTAACATCAAGTGATTTTCCTGCATATGAGGTTTTAAGTACTTTGTTGTGTTGGTTGTTTTCCCCTCTAAAATCACTAAGTAGGCTCAGGTGATTAAACAGCCCATGAGAAATTATTTAAATTATTAAAAACTAATTACTTATAAATAAAAATTAAAATACTTTAAAAACACAAACAGAAAATTGAACTTTTAAAATTTTTTTTTTAAATCCATTCGGTTTTCTAGATACTTTGCCTCCTTTTTTTTTGCTAAAAATATTTACTGTACAATATCATTATAGATAGCAGAAAGTAGAGAATATTTTGGATTTTGCTAATCACATGCTAAAATTTCTCTTAATTCTTGGCAATTATCATATGCTAAGGAAACATTAATAAATCAACTGAAAATACACCAGCTCTTTTTTTAATTTAAAGTAGAAAGTATTAGTTAATTCTGTATCACCTGATGTGGAAATTAACATTCAGGTCATTTTTTGCTTTTATTTTAAAAGAAACTATCACTGGGCAGTCTACAAACAAGAAACCCATCTGACTCTTTCAATACAGCTTGTTTTACCAGTCGTATAAGTTGTCTGTCCAGCCACCTCAGCACATCAGGGCCCTCCTCTGTCTCTGCCCTGTACACTGCCAATCTAGCCATGAGAATTGCAGCAGCTTCCTGGTCAAAAGATGCAGCAATGTTTTGAATCTGGGTCTGTGCATCTGCCCAGCTGCAAAATAAAAATACAAGGATTTACATCACAGTGAAAGGAAAAAATCCAACCTCAAAATATCCTTTCAAAATTAAGGCAAAGAACACTTAAAAGTTAGCAGTTAACCAAACTCATGCTGAAGCTTCAAAAAATCTACTGGGTAGCTTAAATGAGCAGTCTCCCAGCTAACCATTCTTTTATTAGAAATGTTCCTTATTTGTACAGATGCCATGCAACCAGTGAAATAAAATGTCACTAATAGAACAGCTATCATATTTTTTTTTACATCAATGATGAAAGATTGTTACAGAAAACATCATGCACTAATCTAGTCGCACATTCCCACATAAGCAATTTTCTTGTGCACTTTGCCAGTTCTTAATTTAGAGAGTAAACTATTAATTAGACCTTTCATTAGTCCTCAGCATTCTACTAATACAACTAATTAAGTTAACAACATAGTCTTTTCAACAGTTAGGGCAATGCTTTTTTCAATAAACTCAATTTTCCATCGAATTAACCAAGCAATGATCTCCTTCAGCTTAGAGTAAATAAATGTCACTGGACAATAAAAAATCTCCAAAATATTAAACCTAATTTCCTAAAATTTTGAAGTATATTGAATCAAGGAAACTGCAGGTAAACGTTACACTTGAAATACCAGGTATTTCCATCCCTCTGAACTGCAGTTAGCATTTTCAAGTTAAGCTATGAACTGATTTTTTTGCCATTCACTAACTCCAAACATATCCTCAGTCTAGGCCACAGAATTTAATTCAAAGCTTCCCCTTTGTCTAAAATCACTTGGCTTTCTTCAAAGCACTCCTATAATAACATATAAAGCCACTGTAACCTCTCAGAGAAAAAACAGTCCACAGAACAAGAGGGGAAACTCTCTCAAACAAGAGACTGCTTACAAATTCTACAAAGTAAAAGCATGTATATATATACACCCTGACTTGTCAAAAATTATTCACGACAAGTAAAACATACTTTCTAGCAATTGTGGTCACTCTGATACGTCTCTGTCCACTGGAATGCTGGTACTGAGTCACAAACTGGATGGCACCACGTCCTCCTTGAGGAATGGGAGCATTGTGCTAAGTACAATAGAAAAAAATGAAAGAGAATCTCAAGATTTTACAGTATAATTTGAAAATGTATAACTAATTACTAGAAAATCATAACATTCTTTGCAATAGGCAGCCCAAGTTATATTAATGCATTGTCTCTTGTGCTCTTGTTATGTTGAGTACCTTTGCTAAATACAGATAATCAGCTTGGATATTATTAAGGGTTGCTAGAAGCAGTTGCTGGCTTCATCAGATATCCTTAAAGCAACCAATGCTCTCTCCTTACACGTGCCCTTACAGAGACAACATTTTCCAAGGGGCCTTACAATTCCTGGTTTCACCACATTCTATTTGAACACCGTACAATTCACTGGAATGACAGGACAAGAAAACTGATACTAGTCTAAAATGTTGATCAATGGATTTCCAATAGTGCTGTCAAAACAAAGACTGGAATCGCAGTGTAAACTGAAATTTCAAAACTCTGCTCAGTGAAAATACAGGTTTACATGCTATATAAGCAATTCAAAAGAGAGGAATTTTTCATATCAATTATTACAAACAATAATTAGGTCGGTTTTAGAGCTACCAATAAAATGAGTCCAACTTAAATATGCCCAACTTAAAGAAGTAAAATCAAAACCTGGCTAATGTAAGTTCAAGTTTTCAAACCTTTGCATAGAAAACAAACTATGAAATACAGCATACTAAATATACAGAAACTAGTCAGTTTAGTTCCTGAGCTGCTTCTTGGAATAAGAAATGGTATGAGTACCACGTTTACTCCTCATATTTTCATCCTCTTTTCTAGTAACCCCTCAGGGAAACAGGAAACTAGACTATTTGCCCTTCATGCATTTCAATTAAACCAATTTTTGCTTAAAAACACTGAGCAATTAATTGAAATGTAACACTATGGAGTAATGACCTTGTAACTAAAACATCAGAGAAATACTGAAAAGTACTTTTAAATATACAGATTACAGCATTTTCATGTAATTCAATTAAAATGCATTCTAAAATACACTAAAAGAAAAAAATCCAGTTAGAGATCATGAACTCTAATCAAAATTTGTACAGTTCTTTAGTGCTCATTATCATGTACAAGAGGATTAGCCCATCACTAAGCAGTTAATGTCCACCTCTAAACTTTGACAACACAAAATGGCAACATCATTTTTATCCCTGCTACTGTGTTTGGGGGAATCACACAAAAATACAAGCTCTGGCAGTCATATAAAGTAAGACTACTGTGTTAAGTAGACAAGTAGACAAATATTTGTTACCTGGTTTACCACCTCAAAGTACAGTGCAAGTGTTGTAGTAGGATTAAGACCACATATCTTCCACTGACAAGTGCCTCCTGTTCCAATCTCCTGTAGAAAGATTTTGTAATACTTTTATAAACCAGAACTACTTCCTAGTTTGTGAAATACAGCATCTAGACATTACAGGTAACTGTTTGCAACTACTCTCATAAACTTTCTCCCTACTCACTCTGTCACCTTCTCAGACAAACGCTCCTGCAAAGCAACTGCAGTGCTGGATGTAGGAATAATTAAAAAAAAGATATTGTTTTAAATAATTAATACACTAGAAAGATCTGGAGCTGGCAATAGAAAAAGACTGAAAAAGCAAGTCAGAAACAGGAAAAAGTACCAGACTTTGCTTAAGCAGAGGCAAAAAGCACATGTAAGCGGAATGATTCTTCTAAGGTGCAGCAGTAAAATTTTAAGTAATAGCTTCCATACTATATTTTATTTAGTTACACAGCCTCTAGTAACTAGCAAGGTAACTGTACACAGATAGCAATGTATTTCAACTGATGATTCCTTTTTGGCATCAAAGCAACATAAATATCCAGCAAAACCACTTAAAGTAATCCATCATCCATAATGGACACAGTGAAACTCATAAAACTTTTTAGGAAAACTATGCTGACAACATTGTCACTGTGCCTGTATTCACCTTCTATTTGGATTATGCTACATCACCATGTAACCATGTAACTTTCATATAATAATTTTAAAGCAATCAAATTAAACAATCTAAACAAGTCACAAGGGATCTGCAAGGTATAATACAATTGAATCTGATCTAGTAATGAACGCGAGCTTGCATGTATTTAAAATTGGTAAAAAGTGAACACTTTGCTCCATTTATGCAAGTTTCAGCCTCTCTTCAAATCCAGAAATCTTAAATTCTGTTTCTCCATAGTAGCATATTACCCCCATGTTCAGTGAAGTTTACTTACATTTTCTGAGACACAAGGTCCCTTAGAGTTAAGAGAGACACAGGGTCCAATCGCTCCAGAAATCTTTACTTCTCTTGAAGTCTTCATATTTCAAATAAAAACACACATTAAAATGCTAAAGGAATTCAGTCTCATTTTACTGTTAGATAATTAAAATATTAATGCTTATTACATTACAGATACTTTTAGGAAAGGCTATAAGAATGCTTGATACATTTGGAGATACTTTTCACATGCTCAGTTTCTACACTTACTTATGTTTGTTTGCTATACCAATTAGTATATCTGAACAGCATGAACATAAATTCAATATGGAGAAAAGCTGCTTGATTTATAAACATAGGAGCCTATAAAGTATACGAGGTAATGTTTCCTTTTTAATGAAAGGATAAAATATTTAAAGGCATGATTAGAACAGAAGACTAGCAAGATAAGCCTACACACATCTGATAAGGAATTCATACTCTATGTCCTAAACATATTTAGCTCCAGTTATTTACATTCTTCCAATGTCACTTTCCTCTTTGATGTGATCTGTATATCCCTCTAGAACTCCCTTTTTACATTTTCAGGGATCTTGCAACAAAATTCACATGAATATGTATATAAAAAGAGAGTTCAACAATTATCCTAGTAGTAAAAATTTAAACAGAATTTTACCAAAAATGAAAATAGTCTCATATTCTTCTACAATATGGTATTATAACATTTTTCAAGAAATATCAAGGAAGGCAGTGCCTGAACCTACAGCATATTCAGCTCTAAGCTTCTCACAATGGTGGAGGAAAAAAACAACATTGTTAAAATGCCAGAATGGATTCTGGTAAGGATGAAAAATGAAAGAAAATTTGTCCTGGACTACATAGAGAAACCTACCTAAAACTGATAAACCACAGATATAAAAATCTAAGCTCACAGCACTGTGAGTTTCTAATGGAAACATTTATTTTGCTTTAGTCTCTCTTTTAACTGTCACTGAATGCAAGGTGAGAAGGAACTAACATTATACCTAACTCACATTTATAGAATCCCAGAACTGCGAAAGATAGCTACGACTATGTACAGCTATGTACAGGCCAAACTTAAAACTCCTGTTTAGTATATTCCTAAAAATTCCTTATAAGGGCAAAGATTCCACAGTTTGTAGCTATCCTATTCCATTGTTTCACTAACAATGCATTTTTGGTATGCTTACCTTTATTTCTAATGTGCCACCAAATCCCATTTTAAATTGTCCTTGCATATCTTTAGTGAATACTCTCTGAAAGGTTTGTTTGAATAATGATGTATTGAAAGAGTCTCCCATCACCATGTAGCCTCTAGACAACAACAAAACAAACAAAACTCATGAGGTAAAATAGGTTATTTATATAGCTCATTTTTATTCAAGACTAAAACTACAGACAATTCACTGTGAGACATATTTTTACCTTCTTAAAACAGAATAACATTAAATTAATATTTTGTTATAATGCTAAGGATGAAAGTTTTAAGTGAGCTTCTTGCCCTATGCATCTTAAGGCCATTATGTAACAAAATCTTTCACTGGGACAATTGTATACTGGACTTTCAACACTAAGGATGTCTAAAAATCCTGTCTCACAAAGTCAGTTTACTTCTAATATTTATTATTCCAAACTATATTATTTTGTGAAGTTCATTCATCATTTCAGGGTTAAATCTGTGCTAAAGAGACATGATTTATTTTTATGCTTAGAAACATTCTGTGGATGTAACTGCAACAGTTCAGTTGCCACTTGTCAAGAAATATCATACCCTGTCTTTAGAAAATAGTAATGGGAGATATTATTTTCAGTCATCAAAAAATTTTAATTGAAACTTTTTAGAAAATATGTCAATAGGTCAAATATTACACCTAAAAGAAGTTTCCAGGTGGATACTCAAAAATAGAAGAAAATAGACACAGATAGAATCCGAAATTCCTCCCAGTATGCAGGATGTAACCAAAACCAAAATGGAAGGGCTGTAGGAGAAATAAACAAATTATACACAAAGGCTAGAGAAATAGGGTGAGTCACAGGAGCAGACAGAAAGAGCAAAACAGTATAAAAAACCCACAACTTGAGTTTGATGCAGAAAAGGAATAGGTGTCAAATATGCAGCTAAAACGAAATTTAAATATAAATATCCTGAACAGTGAAAGCTCCCAAGCTAAGGCTATACACATAGCTCTGAAGAGAAGCAGTGATTAGCATGGCCAAGCTGGCCTGGACCTCAGGAGCTGCACCTGACAGTCATCTAAACCACCAGTTGAACCTATAAAAAACAATATATGAAAAAATTGCATAAACAAGACAGAAGAATAAACAGAGGTTATGTACCACTCTGAAGAACAAGAAAAATAAGGACAGGTCCTTATCTTTACTGAAACCTGCCACTTACACACAGAAAAACAGAAACAGCATATCTGATAAACTGTCTGTTTGGAAGATATCCATATTATTCAAGCCTCAAAAAGATCACATTAAAAGAAAACAGCAAATCTGTTTCTCATTAAACCCAAAATTGTGGTGACAAATCTGCCAGAGGCCAAAACATTCCAAAATTCCAGTACAAATGTAACCATCAGTGTGTTTATGCTTTTTTTTTTTTTTAATAGCAGAACATTTTTTGCAAGTGCTTCCTGTTAAACAATTTTAAACTGCATCTTCATATACTACAAAAAAACCAAACAGACACATACCCAGTGTAGTTGGGACAACACTTCATCTCCAGTAGACCAGTCTGATCCAATGCACATGCATATATGTCAATAACATGACCATTTGTCGCAGCTCGATTAGCCAGGGCTTCAAAATGCTAAATACAAGATGAAAATACAGTTCATAACAATTTACAACGTGAACTCTCCTCATCTTCACATTAAATCCTAAACTCACAAAACTTTTCTAAAACAACATTATCAGATTCTATTCACATAAAAGTATAATTTTTCCTAAAGTTAGTAAGACTAGAATTTTCAACACTTGGGGTTTTTTTTCTGATCAGCTGAGAGCCTGACTCCCACTAAAGAGAACAGAGGTGGCTATTTAAACTAGAAAATTAGTTTCATTTTCTTCCTTTTAAACTTTGCATTTAGTACCAGATCCAGCACAGAATTGAATTGACTATTCTAATCTCAAGTGTCTACAACGAGAGGTGCCTGCAACTGAGCTAATTGTTTAAGCTCCCATTATAATCAGTCAAGATGAATTCAACAGGTTTTGGATGCAGTTCACCAACCCAAATGTACATTTTAAATTAAACAAGATAAAAATTAAATAAGGTAAGAATAATTAGATATAAATTAAATTAGTTATAAACTCAATAGCCTAACCCTTCCCCAACTACAGAGAGAGTATTGAGCATCTGTCTTAGAAGCATCAGCCTTACAACACTAGATATACCATATGGTCACATAATTTTTTTTTCTGAATTTAACCAAAGAAACACTTCAAAGAACTTTAATGTGAGCTAGACAAGTCCTAACCCAATATACTGAAATTTCAAAAGAAATTTTTGAGACGTACCATTATTCAGAGCCAGGTAATCAAAACCACACAATTCTCACCTCTTTATATGTTTGCTATTACTAACAGCATTTTACAGTGCCCAGCAATTTAAATGCTTACTTACTGGCAATATGTATGAAATCCCATGATCATCTCTTACCTTAGTACCCTTTTTAACATATTTAGCATTGTCTTTTTCAATGTCATGCCATGATCTTATAGGTAACTTCAATTCATCCCCTACAACCATGCCAGGTCCCTGTGTAGCTGGTCCTCCAATGAACATCATGATGCGTGCACCAGTATTAGGGAAAGTGCACTGCAGGAAATAAAAGACAAATAAAACCATTGGGTTTTGCTACAAACTGAACAAAAGAAATAGATATGCAGGTATTCATCACACTGATAAGTATTGTAACAATGACTGCATTTTTTCACTCCCAGAAGTGAAATCTGCCAGTAATTCAGTCTCAATTCTGCCTTATTAAAATATGCAAATATCTACAAAATTCTAAGCACATAAGGGATGATATCCACCAGAATCATCCTACAAATCTAACACACATCAATTATTAAGGTTTTTACATATTGATTGTGGCAGCCTTTCTGCAAGGAAACTATCTACATTTAGCACAGCTGTAGTTAAAGCTCTTGCCTCAAGGAGTCCAACAGCTATGGATAGGGCCACTCCAGAAGAACGTAAAGGCCGTTTTCCTTGTGGAACAGGCCAAGGATCCCGTTGCAGTTCACCCAAGAGATCAGTAAGATTCATATCAATCTTCTGCACTGGTTGCAAAAATCTGGACACAAATACATGGAAGCAGTTTAGATTTAAATTATTAAATATATATTTTATCAATTGTTCACTTGCAATATATTAAACATATATGTAAGATGCTGAATTCTATATTCTGGTCTGAATTCAGACCAGTGTCTCTGCTCCATCAAAATAAAGCAGTTTGGAATTACTACATACACACTCAGCTTAAGAAGCTCAGAAAAGAGCTTGCAAAACTGAAACTTGCAGACTTAGAGATATCATCACTACCCAGAAAGAACCCTACCTAGTCACAAGAACAAAGCTGGTCATGATCTACAAATTTCAAAAAGAAACACTTTTCCCTTCTTCAGTGACAATCAAAGATCAGGAGAAAAAATTAACACAGTAAGATCTCTTTCGTGCTGCCGCAAGCAGTACTCATATGCAGCTAATTTTTGGAGGGCAGAGACAGCAAAAGTATCTTACAATAATTTCATAGATTTCTTCTATGTCACAATGACACACACAGGAAAATCAAACACCAGCCTGCGATTTCCAAATGAGACACCAAAGGGGAGGGAAGAGGAATAGAAGAGGGAGAAAAAGGGAAGGCACAATTGGATATCTGCGTAAGGGGCACTAAAGTATCTATTAACACCTTCCAGCACACCAATCACAGAAGCATTATCATTTTTTATTTATCTGTAACGTGCCTCTCAGAGTACGTCCAAAAATCATCCAGATAATATTACTAGTACCCATTGACTCAACTCCTCCCAGCACAAACGGTAGGAAAGAACAGTCTACAAGTAAATTTGTGCCTGACCAAGAAGTTTGGCTGTCAGTTTGTTTTCATGGTCATAAAACCTAGGTTTTCCAGTACATCAGTGGAGTCAAGGTACATGTTTGAAGATTTTTGAAGGAGATTACCTGTTAGAAGGTGGTGGCTGCTGCACTTGAGGACCCCGACCGACTTGTGCAACAGCTACTTTTGTAAGCCCCAGCATTTCCTGTAGTCAAATAAGTAAGATTTTATTATAGACTTTGTTTACAGACTATTTCACCATTGGCACCTTAATGATCTCTTTTTGTTTGCTTCTGTCCATTACCTGAAGCTGTTTTGCAGAGAGGTCCTTTGTTCCTCTGAAGACATAACTTTTAGAAATTCCTTCACAGCCAAGCTCATGAACTTGCACCATTCGGCCAAAGGTAATGAGACCTACTAATGCCGTTGGTGGCAGGAGACTAAGGGACATTTGCATGGATTCCTTCAGAGCTTGCAAGTCTTCATCTTCCATGCATGTATCCACAACATAAAGAAATATCAATGGCATCTGAGGACCACGCTTTGAGAAAAAATTAGAATCATATGAAAAACAAGTCTTGCAATATTTAAAGGATCAAAAACGAACAAATAAGATATATCTTGTAAAAGTTTTAATTTTAGTCATACCAATAATGTCAGTGTTCCATCTAACTTAACTAAACTCTCTCAATTAGTAATCAGGATCCAGAACAAAACCCCTACCAAAGTGAACTCTGTACAAAAAGGAAATGCTTACTACAGAAAAGAAAAAATCCTTTCAGGATATCAGGTAATTTTGAAGCATGAGCCAATTATATACACCTTTTAATACACAATAAGCTTTTATTGCTCCAAGTAAACATAACAGTCATAAAGCTATTCACCATTATAAAATATTCTAGACTGATGACAGTCCACAGCATTTCACCTCCTTATTTTACTCTAGAGATCATCAGTACTCTTTATTCTATCTAAACTAATTTTTCTGTACTATGAGCAAACATTCCATTTACTTTTCATTACAGAACTTGGCAAAAAGTACAGATTGTGTTCAGTATTCACTCCTCCTTTCACTAAAATTTGTAATACTTCAATGAGGATTCAGATTATGATTTGCCTCACTGAGGTCTTAGAAATTTTAATCCTCAAAAATGAATTTGGAGGTTAAAAATTTGCAATTGCAAATGTTTGTAATTTAGAGGTTTAGGTCCATTTTTTGTTTCTATTCAAGTAAACTCTATCCTGAAAAAGGATGTATATTGAAATTCAAACACCTGAATTGAATATGTATTAGCTGTTGTCTCTAAACCAGACTAGAACTGACTACTCATCATTCAACACAAATTTAAAAATTTAAATTCAAACAATTACGAGAGATGAATGAACAGTCAAATCTGAACAGAAATTACTTCAGCAAGCAACAGAGGTAAGAAGCCTCCTGACACAAACACAAATTAAACTCATTGTAAAGAAACAGACCTAACTGAAGTATCACCTTTAGAGGAGAAATCTCTTTTTCTTTGTTTTTTGAATCAGTCTTATTAGCCATCCTAATGCTCTTATAAAATGCTTTCCTTTCCCAACTGATTGCATCAATGTTCAACCTACTAACAAGCACACAAAAACTCACAGTCACTAAAATAGAGTGAAGAAGTAAAACCGAAATTTATTCTTTCTGTATATTGCAAGGCAACAGATGTTCAATATTCTTCAATGATTTTACCTGTACTACATATTCAATGCTGGAGAACTGAGGCAAAAGTTCAGCTGGCTGATTCATTTCAGATATGCCAGCATAAGTAGGAGGGAACTGCAAATAAAAACACAAAAATTAAATATAAATAAAAGATTACAATTTCTACAAAGGGAGAAAACCAGACTTTTTTCAACAGATTCAATATTGCTGTTACGAAAAAAATCTCAATGCAACGTCTGAAGATACAATAGCACAGTCCTGCTCTTGCTGTCTATTTCAATGTGCAACCATAATTTGAAAAATTAAAGTTTTCATTTCACCTTGTAAAAACTATTTTCTAAATGCTGAATGTTTCATTTTCTTACCTGGTTTCTCTGGTAACAAAAGTTGCAAGCCCAGAGTTTTGCTCGATAATCCACTTGGCTACAAAAATACAAAAGGAAAAGTTTATATAGCATGAACAATTCATTTTCCTCCACTGTCCCTAGAATAGATGTCTTTAAAACTTTAAAAAACACATTGACTGTAAAAGCTTCTTTCTAATATACTTTCTCCTAAATACCTACATTACAAACTGAAAACAAGTTTATACACACAGGTATCAGGCAATTATTGTGTTTAAGGAGAAAGAATGGTAGTCATGAAAAAGATGCAAATAAGAAATTTAAAAATACAGACTCAGCACCTATTTAGAGCCTTTCTCCATGGTTTTAGCAAATCTTTTTAACTCTCCCTACCTTTGAGTTTTTCATCTTTTTCTGCCTCTATCTATTAGCTGTCAGAGTGTGGGACTAGCCTGAATATACATTATGCTCTAAAAAAACAAGTTAAAACACGACAGCTATCCCTATAACAAAAATAACATTGCTTTCAAATGATGAATCTACCTCCTTCTGTATACATTTTTATCAGTATTCAGACAGTCGAAATAAAAATGCAAATTCTATCCTCATGCTACAGAGGATATGTACATTTTTTAAAGTCTTAACCACATCTTAAGGGAAAATCACCTTGATAGTTCTCATGTAGACTTCCTGCTATTACATCTTCTCCTGTCTATAAGAGCAAAAATCTTTTTAAGATATCATTAAATCTTCAGGTAAGTCCCAGCATGCTGTAAATGAAACACAGATCTATTGCTATCTAATTATCTTCACCAATTATAGGGGCAAACCACCTAGGCCAAAGTGACACATGGGCTTCTAAAGTCTCCTCAGATTGAGTCTCCAACCACCCTTACAGGGGAAAAAAAAGTCCAGTCATTACTTGCACATACAACACAGGAAAAATGTACACAGTTCACTGTAATGTTGGCATCTCTCTGACTCCTTACAGCTTTGCCTTTTCACTGTTTTTCTTCCAGTCCTCAATAAAAGGTAATGCTTCAGAAAAAGTTAACTTCAACAAAGTCTGACTCCCAGTATAACCAGCCACTGTGGCTGCTTAATACTGAAATACAATTTTATGTCTGGTTTGAAGATGTCTTTTCTCCCAGGCAGGGACAAGTTACTCAAAACATTAAATTTGTTCTACAGGTTCTCTGACATCATGTCTAATCTCTATCAATCAGGACCCTTCCCATGCCTATCAAACTCCAGCCTAGAAATCATTCTGTTTCTTTTCCATGTTTCAATGACAGGAATGACATAGGAAACACCTGCTCTGCTTCCAACCCAAATTCAGCCATGACTAGTCCACAATCACTTGAGCTCGTGCCAATATCACCCTTAAGCTTAAACAGGTTTCTACCCTCTTTCATGCCTACTTCTGATGTTATCTCCCTAATCTTCTGTTTTGGCAAACTAAAACAGATAACCTGCTTTGGTCCACAAATGAACTAATGTCAGTAATAAATGTAATTTATTTCACTTGGAAATTAAACTATATCAGGCTACAACAGTTCAAAAGACACAGTACTGTAATTTTTTGCCCAAGTCATCTTCTAGAAGCAAAATGCAGGAGTATAGTAACTCCCAAGATGTACAGTTGCAGAAAAATAACACACCTAATCAATATTAAGTACATTGAAATGACTCATTAAATGAAAGCTGTGTTCTCAGTAAATATGTTACACATGCAAATCTATGTGCAGAACCTTCTAAGACTTGTAATTCTGCACTGTATAATGACGTGAGGAGTACTTGAACTTCCATACACCAGACCTTTCACACAGTTCAGCTAGCACTGTTCTCAACACTCTAAGGCAAAGTACTGGAACAACAACGTGCATTAAGTTTACCATAAGGGATTCAGAACAGCTCTGCACGTGGTCCTACTGCACAGCACTGGCTCATATTGAATAGGAGGCAAGTCTGGCCGTTCCTTCAGGGGTGTGAAGAGGGCAGCCACCGGGACTACCATTCTTGTAGCTTCAAGACGACTCGAAGGCCAAACATTCCAGCTGAATCTAACTCCATCTCTATCCTCATTCTGCTGGATAAATTCCAGGAAGGTTGTCATGGTCAACTTCTCTCTTTAACACTAAAATAAAAAGATAACCATCAGCAGAAAGTTGACACGCAAAGACTTTTAACTACTAAATGCACATAATGACAGTCACACATTCAAATACTGTAACTGAGTTACAGGCAATATAACACTGAGTAGAGCTTCTTAAATCCTAAAAGGAATGTGCAGAATTCTAAGGGGAAACAAAATACTGCTGTATAAAATTTTTTAAGAGTTTCTAACCATAATTTTGGTATCTCACGAAGCAGCCTACGTGCTAACATAAAGGAATAACATGACATTGAACAAAAGTACATTCCTACAGCAATGCTAGGAAATAACTTTGAAAGAAATACAAGTTTCATATTCCAATAAATTATGTACCAAGAAGCACTTTTCAACAATTCTCTGAATTCAAATTTACCATTTTGGCCATTGACAAAAGGCTTTCAAAATGCTCTGCTATGATTACTCAGAAGCTGGAGGACTGGGGAGCACAGACACATCTGAAAAGCTCAACAGGTACCTGTGAACATCTGGTAGAGTCAGCAAGGAGCACTCCCTCCCTCCCTCCAATCCCAAACTCCTCAGCAGTATACACACTGTTCCTGACCATCTGCTGCTCGCTACACAGTACCTTTTACAGTACATATAGCACAGGTTTTTCCAGGAACTAGGATATCTAAACTCACACTGCCTAATAATTATACTTTTACTGTAAAAGCCTACATGAACCACCTAAGAGGAAGGGGAAATACTCCTAGGTCTCAGTTTATACTGTATAAAGTTAATGAACATCTATTAGAAATGCTGGAACCCTCCTGGATTGAAATTTAAATCAGGAATTCTCACAAGCACATTGACATTCTTAGTTCTGACCTTACATACATTACAGGAGACTCACAGAAATTCTCAATTTATCAAAACCTACTTCTACCTATCAAAATTATAATGGCATTGCACCTTTATTTCTATGACAGCTAAAAACTTTTCAAGTTATTTTAAATTACAGCCTAACTTAATGCTTTTATTCTAATCATAACTTTTAAGAAAACAGATTAACAAAATACACAAAACAAAGGGAAGTGTCACATTTCACAGCTAACATCCTCAAGAAATAATCAACTGCCAATATTTTAATGGGCACATCTTACTGATATTAGGAGCAAATCAGCTCCTATCTAAACACATCAGGGCAATTACAACAGAGGGAGCATGAGCACCTTTGTGCATAAAAGCATTTCCACCACTGCTTTTACTCAAATTTCTGCAAAACCATTGGGCAGGGGACTAAACTCAGCAAAAGAGAGAATATCTGGAAGTTGTAATTACTGCTGGAAATTAGAGACAGAAATTATCTCAGCTAAGAGAGGAAAGAACAGCCTGGCATTTGAAGAGGATACAGAACTTAAGAAATTTCTCTCCTAATAACTCAAAATCCATCCATGCTTTGTAAAAAAGTTGGAGGAACATGATCTCTGAAAAATGAGGTATTAATGCAAGAATCTGCATTACCCAACTATCTCCACTATCACCATAAACTGAATAATCTCTCCATTTAAAAATTATTTCCTGAGAAGACAAAGAAAATTGCAACTAAAGGCTGTTTCAGCCATTCACTGGTAGCAGCTACAGACTCACCAAATCCAGCTCCAAACATTGCAACGTGTCACACTTTCTGTCCTGGACCTCAAAGCATTTTCTCCACATTTAACTCCAGCTATGTTTGAAATGGCTGTACATGGATATTACTTTTATCACCCAGTTATTGCTCCTCAAAGGGCAATGTACAAACACCAGTGTGCAGTGACTAATCATGAGCACATAGATACAAAAACGATCTGTTGGATTTACTGAGCTAAATACCAGTATTTTCTATTAAGTATGGATTTCCTATTCAGAAGGCAAAAGTGGATAATAATCAAGTTCTCCTCTACCTTTTCTTCTATCCTTTTCAAGAGCCAAAAATGCTTACCTATTTCATCATCCATCAAATGTGGAACTCTTGGTCTGACAAGCTACATTCAGTACCATTGTTACAGCTATACAGACACATTTTCTGAGATAGGTGTGGAAATGTATTACATTATACAAGAACAGTAAACTCTACTGGCTTACAGGCTACACACCAAATTTCAGACATCTGAATACCACAAAATACACACTGCCCACCTCAGAAAACCTCAGAGAAGGGATTTTCAAGCAGCTGAACAGCAAGAGTTCCCACTTGGAGGTGTCACTGCTCTACCTTTGCTGCAGATTAGGCTATCCAGAAAAAAATGAAAGTCCTTTCTGGCTTGCTTCCTCCCTCCCACTGCTAAGGCTGAATGCGCCTCGCAACTCTGCACCAGGACAATCTCAACTGTGTCACAAAAGCCACACTTGAAATGCATTGACAGTCACCTGCTGAATACCAGCACCTTTAAACATTGACACATCACAGATAAGTAAGTCCTAGAACATCCCCGAAATAATATCCCCTAATCCTTGCACACATATACAAACAAAATAAAAAAATGTTTCTCTACAGTATTCTAAGAGTTTCAGCATAGATAGACCAAAGTCCCTCATAGCACCATGTGTTTAACTACCACTAAACGAGTACAGTTCACTGCACACTTTTCTTAAAACACAGCTACTCTCTCAGTTCATTAGGCAGCCTGGTAAAAGAGATTATTAATAAACCCTTAATTAACTTTTTTATGCCTAAATCACATATCAGATATAAATCTATTTCAGTTCTAAGGAGGAACTAAATTACACAAACATAATGGCTTAAATAGTTATCTAAAGCAAGTTGCTGACATTTTCACCACTCAAAGGCAGTCATCCTCCAAATCTGTTTTCCCAGACCTCTCACTGAAAACTTCTTTTTTAAACAATTACGGTATGTGATAACGCACCTAAATCTAAAAATCAACACATAATCAAACGCAGCAAGGCCTGCATTTCTTGTAGTTTTACCTGCACTGCAAGGCACCCCCGTCAGTGGCACAGCGGCGTAGGTACAGCCGCGCTCCGGGACAGGAGCACCAGAGGCGCTGCCGGAGAGTGCCGCCCTTTCCCCCCGGCCGTGGAAAGGCCGTGCCCCGCCGGCCCTACCCGAGCGCCGGCAGCCCCGGCCCAGCTCCCCGGCCGGCCCGTGCTCCCCGCAGCACGGGAAGGGCGCTCGCCCAGCCCCGGCCCGGGAGGCCGCGGGCAGCGCTGACCAGCGGCCGGCAGTAGCCCCGGACCCTCAGGCCGCCGCGGACCCCGAGAGCAGTTCCGGACACCCGGAGATCCCTCACTGCCACGGAGGCGGCGCGGGGAGCTCCCACCACGCTCGCTCCAGGCCCGGCGGCCGTGCGGGGCCCGCGGTGCCCCCCGGCTCGGGGAGCGGGGC
>VYXF01004874.1:495057-512733 GCA_013397295.1 Polioptila caerulea | reverse complement strand
CCCGCTGTGCTCGCTATCCCCGCCCGCCCGCTCGCAGCCGCCCCGGCGCTGCCGACGCACCAACATGGCTGATGGGAGAGTCCGCGCCACGTCAAGGGGCAGAGAGCGGGGGCGGGCTGAGCTCCGAGCTCCCCCGCCCCCGGGCAGCCCGCGGGCCGGCCTCAGCCGCCCCACAGCCGTGACTGTCGCTTTGCCGCCTTGACAGCTTCTGCTCGCCTGTGTGTGTTCGCTGCCCTGTTCGCCTTTCTTCTGCAGGTCGGCCGTCTGCATCTCGATCCCAAATCCATTCAAGGAAAAAGGCATCTCGACCACCGGCGGCAGTTTTGCCTTCTCTCCCCGCCGGCAGCGCTCGGCTCCCCCGGGCTGCGCCTGTGCCCGCGGGTACCGGGGCTCCCTGCCGCCCTGCCGGTGGTTGCGCTGCTGCTCTGTCCGCCACGGAATTTCTCGGGATCGAAACAGCCAGGCTTCCGGGAGTCCTTGAGCTCGCCCTGCTTGTTGCCATCTTCCACCACGTGTACTAATGGCAGCTTTTTAATCTGGAAGATTGTTTACGTGTTTCTTCTAAGTGCCTAGGGAAAAAAATATATTGAAATTATATTCCTGGGGGGTTTAGCCTGAAACAATCCTTTATCTCGTATTTATAAATATTTAATACGTTTGTTTACTATCTACAGTAACTATCACGCAGCCATTGCTATATGTGTTTGTCCAGGTTTTTTGTTATTGTAGTCAGCTTTTATCCCCAAACTCAAGTTACAGTGACTCTTCAGTTTCAGGAATTGTTTTTAACAAGCCTGTCAAGAAAGGCCAGACCAATAACCTCTGTCTTTCCTGAGATGTCTTAGTGAAACTAATCCAGACATGGGGGAAGACTGAAAAACATTCTGCTGACTGACTACCATATCCTCCCTCCTTCATTGCAACTCGGAAAACATTCTGTGACCACCAAGCAAATACAAATGACTAAAACAACATTATCCTCTTTTCTTACATGTCACATGTGATTGTGATAGAATTTCTTTGCCATTACTATCTCCAGTATGGTTTACCAGTCTAAAAACATTGACAGGTAAACAGCAGAATTTACGGGAGGGATTTTAAATTTATGCATCCACAAATCTCACTGCCATTCGTGGGAGTATTAGGCAGAAGCTTGCCAATGACATGTAACATCCTCAATCTGAACTCAAAAGAAAAAAAAGACCAACCCCAAAACCCCACAACACTGCGAACTTCAAACAGATGCACAGAAAGTGACTCAGTGTTGTAATTTCTAAAGTATTCAAATACCTTGTGAAACATTTTCAGAAAATTACATAAAAAAAGAGGCACATCCCGAAGTCCAAACTGCAGGATGAACTCTATAAATAAGGAAAAAGAGGCAGCTGACATTTAAAGACACTCGAAGTGCAAGAAGGGATAACAGGAAAGTATACTACTCTGAAAGTTCACTACAAATAGAAGATATTCAGTATTTTTAATTAATCTTCAGCACAATTAAATTTCATTACACAATAACTCAATCCAATGCGCTAAACTTAAAGAAAAGTCTTGCAGCTGTTATGATGGTGCAAACAACAAAGAAAATCAAAGAGAACGAGAAAAAGTAGAAAATAGATATAAACTCATCTACTCATTATAAGAAAATACTTTGTTAGCTCCCCATATTCATATCTAGAATGTAGATTGAAAGCATTTTAATTTTCATAATGCAGAATGTATGTGTTACCTTTTTTTTTTTTTTTTTTTTTTTTTTTTTTTTCAGCCAATGGGGCATATCCATTAATGCAGCTCACCCTTTTCTTGGAAAAGTACTCTTCCTTAATGCAGTTGAGGAGAAATATATACATTTCCAGTTTCATTTTCCTCATTCTCCACTGAGTCATATTTGCTAGCCATTGCATCAACACTGTTGGTAAGACATGTTAGGAAGAATTTTATTACCTGTGAAAGACTAGCTGTAATAATTAAAAATATGTTGCTTTGTTTAAAAAGTATCAATGGAAAGTTCCAGAAAAGGTAATCTAAAGATAGAAAGTATATTTAAAGTGTATTTATATCTGTGGATTCTCTTTCTGTTCATAGTTCTGGGCTTTACAACAAATAGGAAAAATAAGTTCTGAATATTACTAAAGTATTAGAAATGAACTTTAAATAGCTGGACTCACCAAAGTTTTTGTCTTGATCATCATTCAGCCTTTCCAGAGCTGTCACTGTAGGCTTAACTAGGCAGGTTTCATTTCTAGTGGTGGCTGCAATTGTTGCATACTCAACTAGGACGTTAGATCCGGGTTTCAGAAACAAAACTCCCTGGTACACGTAGCTGCTTTTGGAAACACCTTAAAACAAATAAAAGCCATTGGAGAGGAGGAGTTAAGGTAGATGTTTGTTTAGAGCTACTGAAATACAGACTTGCAGGGGATTTAAAAAAAGCATTGCTTTTCTTTGAACTTAGGTCAGAAGTATCTAAAACTACTCTGAAATATTAGATCTAAATAGACTTTGCATGTGGACTGAATCAGAAAGATAATATACTGATTTTTTTTTGTGTAACAGGAATTTCATAATACACAATGTAAAAGATTACAGCATCATCCTTCTGCTTTTTATCGTACCTGGGAAACAATGCCCCTTTGTGCAAATGCTACCTTGTTTTCTGGCATGTGGGTGCTCCCACATTATTATCTTAAAAAAAAAACTCATACAGCAACAAGTCAGGCATTGACCCTTCCAAAATGGGAACTCTATGTAAATTTATAACCATTAACTTTTATGTAACTGACTTTAACCACAGATCTCAAAAGGGTTTCAAGGCAGGGACAAATATTATGAATACTGGGTGTTTACAGGTAAAAAATGAGAGTACTAATGGGTGAGCTTTAAAGAACCTTTGGCAAAAACTGCAGTGTATTAGAATAACGGCACAGGGCCTAATGAAAGGAGTTATTAAAGGTTTACACCTATTCACCACAAAAATAGGCCCAGTTTGATGGGCAGTGGATTGGCAAACCCCTTTCTGCCACTGCTCTTTGGCCATATTTCCTAATTCCCCTCCGGTGGTTTCCAGGGCAACCGAGACGCCCAGAGCAGGCGGCTCTGGACACAACGGAGAGCAAGCCCGTGACTCCCTCCGCGGGGCGCGGGGCCCGAGCGCGGCCGGCCCGCCCTCAGGGCCTGGAGGAGCTGATGCCGCGGCTGCTGCCCGTGGGCGACTGTGACCTGGCCGAGGACTTCGACCCCACCGTGCCTCCCAGGACTCCCCAGGAGTATCTGAAGCGCGTCCAGTGAGTGGCGGGGCGGACAGGCCGGGCCTGTAACTCGCCCGTTACCTCCCGGCGAGAGCGGCGCGGCAGCCGGTGCTGCCCGGGCCGGGCTTCGTGTCGGGGCGCGCCAGGGCGGCCGTGCGGTGCTGCCCTTCGCCGGCACAGTCGGTGTTTTACACACCGGCAGGAGGGGCAGGTACCGCTCTCTTGCCTTTCGTGACCGGCGACAGGACTCGAGGAAACGACATGAGGCCGTGTCAGGGGAGGGTTAGGCTGGGTGTCAGGAATAGGTTCTTCACCCAGAGGGTGGTTGGGTACTGGAACAGGCTCCCCCGGGCAGTGGTCACAGCACCAGGCCTGACAGAGTTCGAGAAACATTTGGACAGCGCCCTCGGGTAAAAGGTGTGATTTCTGTGCTGTCCTGTGCACGGAGTTGGACTCCATGATCTTGATTGGTGGCTCCATAGTTTTGTGAGTATTTTAAAGATATTCGGTATATATCGACATGTTATAGGAAGAAAAAATGCAGCCCACGTGATTCTGTTTTGTAGGATTGAAGCAGCTCGATGTCCTGATGTGGTCGTGGCACAAATAGATCCCAGAAAATTGAAAAAGAAGCCGACAGTAAACATTTCAGTAAGTTTGAGAGCTTTTACACGTTTTGAGAGGGGAAAAAAGAAAGGGGAAAGATGTTATGATAATAATGTTTATATTAATTTGGGAGAGTCATTGGCATAACTAAATAGCACTGTTAGATTCTAAAAGCATCTACAGAGTTAAATATCTGTCTTAGAAGAAACTTCTGCTCAACTGCTGGGTAACAGCAGCCTTTCTAACTGATTAAATTGATAATCCCCATACAATTTGATACACAGCAGACTATTTTACTGTCTGAGGAAATCAAATGTTGCACTAAATTTTACATTATTTAATCATAAAACCTGCATAAATTTTAGAAGAAAAATATATCCATACCTGTCTTTGGGTTTAAGTCTATGTCTAGCATCACGGTAGTTAAGTGCAGCTAAGCTTTACTAAAGTTAGATGAAATTGTATCACCACTTCTTTCCTTTTGGAAGGAAAATTTTATTGGAACTTCTCCTTACTGTTGAAGCAGATTTTTCTGTTGATGCATTGCCCTGCCAGCTTGGTTTTTAATCTACTTTCAAATAGCTTGCATTTCTCCAATGACAACGGATGTAATCTGAGATTTCTCTACTAGATTTCTCAAAGAAAGTTTCTAATACTTACATGACCTTGTAACTTCTGTAGCCATTCTCTTCCTCTGTCTCATCTGTGTGTAGTGACATTCTTAAACACTTGCAGAAAGATTTTGTTTAATAACTCTTTCATACTCTTTAAAGAGGTTATATCTCCTTAACTATCAGACAATTTCCTAGATGGTATTATGGTCTTCTGTCTTCCTCAGCTTGCTATCTTGACAGGTAGAATGCCTAAGATTGATAGTATCTGTCCCAGATAAGGAAACAGTGTCCTGCTTTTTATGAGCAGGAAGATTAAAGCAGAACAATTGCTGAAAGGAAGACCTTAAGTAATTATTTTACAAGTATTTTAAACACTTAGTTTTCCTTCTTATGAAAAGAGTTAAACAAAAAAAATTTGTCTAAACCAAAATCTTAAGTCAGCCTTGGATGTGGTCATAAAATTACCTTTCTTAGATGAAAATCTAAAGGATATTGTTTACCTGACAGTAAAAATTTACTGATTCTCCTGTCCTGTTCTTCTTATAAAGCTCTCTTTACATTATAATTATTGCCAGTATTTTCTCAGATTTCTGGATGTCAGCCTGCTCCTGAGGGATACTCTCCAACACTCAAATGGCAGCAGCAGCAAGTGGCCAATTTCTCAGCTGTTCGTCAGGTACAAGATAGTCTGTGAGGGGTCTTGCACTTTCTAGATAGAACATATCTTGGCTTTACAAGGGCTAACTTTATATCTAGTATAGAAATGTTATGATTTTGTAGCAGGATAGATGTTTACAGGCAAGTGTATTAAGTTCTTGAAAGCTAATTGAGCATATACTGTGTGGCTTTTAAATCTCTGATAAAACCTTTAAGAAATTCTCCTTCAACAAAAATATGTCTGTATTTAGAATAAATAATATGAGGTAGTTGAGGAAGGACAAAAGCCCGTATGATGTTATACATTTACATTAAAACATAGTGCTAGCAGGAAACGTTCAGCAGGACTCAACATTAACTAAGAACCAAGTGGATTCTAACCCATCCACAGATTTATAAAGTCCATTCATACAGTCCATTTAGGAACCTGTTGACAGAGGTGGCAACCCATTACAAGGAGAAATACTGCTTTGGTAAAACATATTTTTAAGGTTATAGAGTTAGCACAGACTTTAATCTTTCTGGATACATTTGCACCCTGCTTGAAATAACACAAGAACAGAAAATTAAGCAGTCTCAAAGGTTCTAAGTTCAGCTAAGCATTACTAAAGTTTTAAACTGAAGGAGGGTTGATTTAGATTAGATTTAAGGAAGATTTTTTTTACTATGAGGATGGTAAAACACTGGCGCAGGTTGTCCAGACAGGGGTGGATGTCCCATCCCTCAAAACACTAAAGGTCAGGTTGGATGGGGCTCTGAGCCTGATCTAGTCAAAGATGTCCCTGCCCATGGAAGAGGGCTTGGACTAGATGGCCTGTGAAGGTCCCTTCCAACCCAAATCTATGATTCTACTATTCTCTATGCACAGTTCAAAGTCAAAGAATGGAAAATATAATGGAAAATATAATAAAGATGTAGATAGAGGTCATTTGTGACTCCAGTGCTGCAGACAGCATGTTTACTGTGCATTGATGCTGCACTGTAGGAGTACCTCAAGTACTGAGGTGTGACCAGCTAGGAGCTGCTCTAGCACTGAACTCTGCATGAGCTCACATTCCATGGTTTTTTCAGGAAGAAAAATTTAGTGAAGGAGGAGTACACTACACTGTACTACTACACTGTAAACAGGAACTGAGCTACCCCTGTTTCTGTGAGGGATCACATTGCATCCTGTATATTAGGCATAATCTAAGGTTTTAGCAGAACTAAGAAGACTGACATCTAAAGGCTTATTCCCTGTATAGGTATTTCTTTTATGCTCAAATCAATTGGCTTCCCATCTGTGCCAGAATTTACACTGTGAAATATGGGACTATCCTAAAAAGTATTTAAAACCAAAAAAGAGCATCAGAATTCTTGTTCAACCACTGCATCAGCTGCTGTTACTTAGAGCGTTTTTTAGTGGTCTTTTATACAGCTACAGTAACCACCAGAGTGGGAGACAAATTTCTTCTGCTATAGAACATTTACAGCTCTCTACAAGTTAAGCAGGCCAAGTTGTCTTACACAGGATTCCTGCCAGGCAGAAAAAATGTGCTAAGAAACCACACTTGCCTTCTTTGAAGCAATTATGTAGACCTGATACAGCTACAGACCACTGTTGGATCAGGATATTGGCTTTATGTGTGCTTTTGGATTAAATCCAAATGGGTTTTTTCTTAAGATCGTTCTAACAAGAAAAGTCTAGAAGACTATTAAAGCTTACTGCCTCAGCTTAAACTTATGTAATAGATTTCATAATGCCTTCAGCTTTAACATTACTTCCAAAAACCCAACACGAGCTTCTTAATTACATTTCTGCTAAGAGGCATGGGAAATATTTAGCCAGTTGTGCTATATATATATATATATCTCTACTGATTTCTAGAAAGTCATAAAATATACTTTTCATACATTTTAGGAATAACAAAGAGCCCTTGTGGCTAGGATAAAATAACTGCAGAGTTAAACTGTTGTTTTTGTTTTAATTACTCAGAGCCTGAACAAGCACAGGAATCACTGGCGGTCACAACACTTGGACAGCAATGTTGCTATGGTGAGTAGAATTCATAACAGCGCTCTGTGGTTTGTTTTCCCAGTTATTGAATCCATAGTTAATCTTGCTTTATAGTTGCATACTTTATGAGTATTATGAAATCTTTTCTCCAACGTCTTCAAGACAACAGTATTACACACTTTTCATTTATTTTTATTTACTTCAGCCAAAATCAGAGGATGAAGAAGGCTGGAAGAAGTTCTGCCTCGGTGAAAGAGTATACTCAGAAATAGATGCACTATCTGATAATGAAAATTTAGGAATTGATTACATGAAGGTGAGTATAGGACTTCTATTTATTTTCAGCAGCTATTTTCTAGATGCATACCCAGAAACAATCCTACTGTTTATAACCACTTTGTGCCAAATAGCAAGTAGGCTCTGGTGGGCCCAGGAAGTCCCAGTGTACATTCTTTTGATTCAGAAACTAAGTGAAGCAGAAAGTCAGTCTATGCCGTCAGTCAAATTTGAAGAGTTCCTTCATCTCTTATCAGCTCAAGTAATTACTTTGTTCTCACTGAACAGAATGGAAGCTTTCTTCATAGTCTGCTTCAGTGTTTTAGTGATATGTAGTTACCCTCCTCATATGTGATACCATACAAACATGTTCTTTACTGCATCATTTTGAAAAAAACAAAATTTTTAACAAGGAACAGGAGAAGCAAGGTGCTCTGATACTTCACTGGACCTTCAACTTTCTTGAAGATACTTTTTAAATGAATTTCAAAGCTCAGAACAAACTTTCATATCACTACAAGTGTCTCAACATCAAATTAAATCTTAGAATGTTCTAAATTAGAACAAAAGTATTTGTGATAATGTTTGCATTTTCCAACTTGCTTTTTTTTCAGGTGGGATTTCCCCCTTTGCTAAGTATTGTAAGCAGGATGAATCAGGTAAGCCTACCTCGTAGAATCACATAGTGACATTGCCTAAATCATTATTTCTCATGTTCTGTTGCAGAAGGCTCATTTATTTTTCTTGGCCTAGAGCAGGCAGTTGTTTATTACAAATTCTATTCATTGTACACTCAGAAGGAAAAGATGTATTTGTTATCTCACATTCAGCTACAAATAACTTTACAAGCAAAGGTTTTTCATGACTACATAGTTCTTAAAGTATCATCTTGTTGTAGTTTCTCTATAGCACATTCAATGTTTGAATTTTAGCTGAATACCCCAATAGAAGCTTTACAATGTTTTTAAATTTCTCATTTAGTATTTTAAGTGCAGTCCTTCGATTTGATTGTGAACTGTTATGTACACTGCAAGGCTACAAGAATCACACTTATCTTTCCTTTACTACATTTCCCACTTGCCACCATTATACACAACCAACCAGTCAGTGTGATGCCTCTTTCCTAATCTGTAGCTATTTATCCATAACTTTTCATTAACACAGAAAATTACTTCATTTCATACTTCACTCAAAGTTCTTTCCAAAAAGTGCTACTTCAGCACTTACTTTACCCTTACATGTAACTTCAATCTGGAATAAATATTGTGGAGTAGAAATATTTTTTATATAATAAAATTCTTCAGGTAGAAGAGCAGCAAAACAAAACATTGCAGATATTATATTGTCTCTTTCTGTTCCTCTTTTGAAGGCAACAGTAACCAGTGTCTTAGAATACCTGATAAGCTGGTTTGGAGAGAAAAAATTTACTCCAGAACTGGTAATTTTTAATTTATTCCAACTACTTGCACATGAATGCATTAAACAAAGAATAAATTGCTTGCCATTTTCTATTCAATTATTTTCATTTTCTAAAGAGTTCTCTAGATGGTTGTATCATATTGTTACTTTCAAAACTTTCTTGATTAGATACTAAATTGAGTATTCAGTTGTTTTTGGAAGGCTAAAATTATAAACCATAACAGATACAGACATAAAAAGTACTACCCAAACTCCCTCCCCTTTGTGTCACTCGCCTCACTAACTTAAGCCACGAAGCTTGATGAGTATCAAGGTTTAGGAGATGAGAGAGTTCACAGCAGCTTTGCTTCTGTCAGTGTGCTGCACACTATTTACCAAAACCTCCAGTTTAGTTTGGAGCCACATTACAGTGTGCTGGCAAAGACACATTTATCTTTCCACATGCAGCACAGACCAGAAAGTTTAGCTGCATTCATGTGGTGACAAATCAAACCTACTAAGAACTCCTGATTAACAGGCTACATTGTCATGGAGTTTGGCCACAGCTAGACTGACCAGATGTGTAAAGGCATCATATCTACAGAAGACCTTGGTGGATGCATCTCTCATCTCCTTCAGTACCACAAAGCAAAAAAGTAATGAAAAATTACATGATGCATAGCATAGTTTCACTTTTTTTTTCAGTTCTGTCCTTTCATGTAGAAAACTGTTTTCTTTTTAACCAGTATGTATGTTGCAAAGAATGTGCACGCTGACTTTTAGGGTAGGTCCCAGAATTAAGGCCACTAGACACTGTGATTAAATTATGAAGTTAGACTGTTACCAGAAATTAAGTTTGTAAGAATGCAGTAGAATTCAGGCATGTAAACCTCAAAGGACATATTTTCACAGTGATGCAAAACTTAAAGCAGATCTAACCACTAATTCCACAAAGATCTGAGTTCATACATTCAGTCTTCGGGAATGTTTTTTCACAGACTGTGAAGTTAAAAATTAATAGCCAAGTAATAATGTTTAGATACTACTAAAATAATCCTTCCTTCAGACTATAATAGCATCACCTGTAATAATTGATATCTTTGCCAGCATTTAAAAAAATACCAGGAAACCCAGGAGTAGTGCTCACAAGAATCTTACCTATAGATACAGAATTCTCTACCATGTAGTGTCTAACATGGTTTTCAAAATTCAGTTATGGCATATAGCACTGGAATGCTATGAATGAACACTTCAGTCCTGCTCTATATAACATGAATTGCTTGAATCTTCAAAGAAATGCCTAGAATTAATTCTTTGTTATTTGAATCCTCACAGGGTAGATGGCTTTATGCACTGTTGGCATGCCTTGAAAAACCTTTGCTACCTGAAGCTCACTCCCTTATTCGACAGCTGGCAAGACGATGTTCAGAAGTCAGGGCACTGGAGGTAAGATTTAATACACCTGTGCTGAGGACTTGGTGAATTCAGCAGGTAAGGAGGATCATTTTTCAGAAGTCTTAATAATTAGTTTTCCGTGTCCCACGTTTGCTTGAGAATGAAGGGAAGACTACAAATACACATAACATGGCATGTAACAGCTTCTCTGTTTGACACAGGTAACAAAAGAATTGTTGTAATATTTATCTCTTTTCCAGGAGAGCAAGAATGAAGAACAAATATCAGCTCTGAACTTGATAATCTGCTTAGTTAGCAGGTAATGAAACTTACACACCTAAACCAGTAATATATGTCCAGCATAAATGTCTGATTATTTTTAGTCACCTCAATCCTTTTAAAAGTGAAAGTCAATAAAAGTATCCTGGGCCAATGCAGCAAATATACTTAGCTAAAAGGATTTAAGCTATACCTAAGAGTAAAGTTAAGATTATTCCTCTCTTCAGATGAGCCCTCCGAACCATGAAGCCATAATTATGATAGCAACACTGAAACATGAGCTAGAAAGCAATGGGTTGGACAACTTGAAGTAAGGAATGTGTTACATGGGAGGTTTCTTGCCGTATTCCACTTCCTTCCTAGGTACTTTGATCAACGTGACCTGGCTGATGAGCCTTCCTAGGCTCTTTTGAGTACATCCAGTATTTTGCATTGCCACAGTACAAACAGCATTATCAGACTTAACAGCAAGGCACTGCACTGTTCAGAGCTGAAGTATTACAATCCCTTCAGAACACCCTCACACTAATGCATTTGGGACAGCTGTGAATAACTTCAGCTGAGTTTTAGTTCTGATTGTTAATACCTCCAATACCATCATCACCATCATCATCAAGTGGTAACTGAAGTGTCCAGCATCATCTCTCAATCTCCTGTCTTTGTAAACTACATTCTTGGTTAGAAATTTCTACAATCTGAGTCATCTGTGGACACTGCTATTAGGTCAAGTCTGAGGGTACATTACAATTTTTTTTTTCTAACAAACTTACTGAGGACATTTTTAATAAAACTAAAGCATTTTAAAGACTGTTCTTAAATGTGGGTTTTCTCACTCCATATTATTTAACAGCAGCCTGACTATAGAAATCTACAGAATTAGGGCTGAATGTGTTTGTTCAAGTTTTGGTGCCTTGGCAGTTCAGCCAGCATGTTACTGAAACGATTGTTTCAGTAAAACAAACATTACTACTTCTTCAGTAGTACATTACAGAAGTAAACCATAGCCAGCAATTAAAAACAATTACATTAATATTGAGTTTATGCACAACAAGGTGGAATAAATTTCCTTCTTTGGCCAGTATAGATGACCTTAGGCATAAATCATTCTGACACAAGGAACAGCTGTGAATTTTAGGGACAGGAGAAACAAGTTTTCTTCTACTGCCCCAAACTACGTCCTACAAAGGTCTCAACCTAACACCTTTACAGATGTGTGAGCTGTTGGCTAATGTGCTAAAAGGGCTCCATCAAAGAAATACAAAAGCAATCACTGTCACCCAGTTCGGAGTGAATGGGGAAAGGAAGCAGTTGGGCATCCACACTGGGCAACACACCACCATTAGTTTCTTATTCAAATTTAGTCTTGGTCAGGATTTTTCTCTATTCTCAAACTCTGCCTCTGCTCTTCCAGGTGCTTTTGGTAATTGAAATGTTTTGCTAAATATGTAGAGTACACGTTTTTTACCACATTGACATTATTACTTTGGTATAGAATAAATTTGGTACCAAGACACAAGCATAGTGTTATTTCAATGAGCATTTATTATATATTTTGGAATTGTGCTGCACACTGCTATAATTTACATGTTATATACAAGACTGAGCCAAGATACTGAATCCACATACAAAAGCTTTTTAAAGTAGATACCCAGATTTGAATGTGCTCTACATCTTCTGTATCATCACCTGAAATTTACCTGCAGGAAAAGTAGAGTCAGATCACGTTATTACCATTAGAATTATTTCTCCAAGTAATAATTTTCATGTAATTTTTTTTGAAAGAATAGTAAGGAACATTTCAATCTTACAGTTTAATTGTAAGCAGTTGAGCCATTATTTCAATTTAGCATTTCAATTTTAATTCCACACTGAACAGCTTTTCTCTTTTCTTTTTTTCTGTAAGTTGACCATGTCCCACATCACAGAAGTTTTGTCAGCTAAACCTAAAATTTGTGCTAAGTCTGTGGACAACTTTTAATTGAGCATCTTATGTAGTTAAAATCATCTTCACTTACTAACATTCTTAATGACTCCTACAGAGAAAGATCTTCACTTCTGCAAATAACCTTGTGGACACACATCCTTACACATTTGATGCTTTTAAATGTAAATACAACTTTTTAGTTTTGCTTTCCATTCAACATCACGGAGGCTTAAACTCTGTCAGTATTTTCTAAATACTAAAGGATTTAGTGGCAAGCCATAGCCTGATGTTCTCATGGACTCCTATAGCCCAGCAGCTTCAAACAAATCCCACCTTGAAAAATGCTTGTAACAGCAACACAGTCAGTTAGGAAAGTTCCAATTGAGCTAATAATTGAATACTCCAAGTACTACTTACATGCAGGCATTGATGAAACTTCAGCTGTTACAATACTCTTTATTCCCAGATTTGATAGGCCTCCTCTGATTAGTCCACAGGTGAATGCTAAATACTAAATACAAAGTTGCACTTCATGAGGGTCAACAGTGAAGCTCATTAATAAAGATTGAAACTTAATACTTGGATAACAGAAAACCATGGAGGTTTTGAGAGACTTTGTCAGGTCTCCAATAGATGAAAGCTCCAGTATTTTGTAGAGTGAAGCTCACTACACAGATTGTTCTCATTAGAGATGGTATTTTGAGTCACTTTCCATTAAACCGGTAGGAACTTAATATCCTTAAAACAATTACTCCCAAGACTTGGCTGAAATTAGCAAATTAAAGTCAACAAAGGAGAAACAGTCCAAGAGAGCATTCTTGTGCAGGCCATACCTTAGAATACAAAGGCCTGCAGATATTTAAAATGTGTGTTGCAGAATAGAAGAAATATTTCACCAAACACACAAAAAATCCCAAGGACAGTAGTCAATTGGGAAGACTAAGATCAAGAATTAAGAAACCATAAAATAGAAATGAATGTCCCATTTCTTAATCCACCTGAACCAAAGTGCCCTATGATAAGTTCTGCAGAGGGACCTGAACTATTACTGTAACTCAGCATCTGCACTCAAAACTATTTTTAATTGGTGGAAGATCTCTCTGAACATTCACATCATCTCAGGAGCTTGTTTTACGTAACAATAGTATCTTCCAAATGTGTTTTGGGAATTGAATAAGTTTCTGAAAACAAATGCTTCCCATAGAGAAAGAATTTGTGTGACAGTGGCAGGTAATGGCAGACAAGCTTTCACCATGAAGTAATGCAAATGTAATAGCAGCAAGTTTCACAACAACTATGACCATTTTTTGAACTATAAATCAAAGTCTCTGTTCTAAAACAGGGTGCCTTTCTAAAAAGCACACAGGTTCTGAAGGCATATCTTTAGGTGCCCTTTAGAAGAGTTTGTATCTACTTAATTACAAAATTTAAAGTTATTAATAGATCAAGGTAATTAAAACCAAACTGGCAGCCACCCTCTCCCCAATAAAATTGAAGGGTACCTTTGGTGCATGTTCTAAATACTGCTTTCCTGCAGACATTTGTGTCAAGAGACGAAATTTATTGTCTTGAAGGACATAAATACCCTGTTTAAAAAGAAAAAATTGAGGGGTTAGTTAAATGTGCAGTAATATAAAATCCACATTTTCTGTGAATGGATTTGATTTGTAGAAAAAATATATATGATCTCAGGCTGAGAAATAAAATTTTAGAGTAAGGCATATGTGATTTAAGTTTAAATTGTATTATTTACTTACAAAGAAGATCAAAAGAAAAAATATTTAATTGTGAGTATACAACAAAACCCCTTGATAATAATATGATGAGTTAACCCTAAAAAATGTTTATGTATATTTCTTGGAAGAGTCCTTCCAGTGATCAGAAAAAATAGTTCCATACTAGAAAGTCTTGGGAATATATCAAATGCATACTGATTTTTACATTTAAATCTCAATCTTCATTGGGTTTTGCACAAATTCAGTGGGAATTACTTTTCTTAATACTTTCTTTTCTTACTATTAAGTACTGCTTAATAGCAGTACAGGCAACAACATGCAGCAGACAAAGTAAAAGTCTGGCATTTTCTACAATACAATTTTGTGCAACAATATGCATGTTAATAAATTAAGTATAAACACAGTATAGCTTTCTCTACACCTGCCATTTTCATTTCCATGCTACTGACTGTGCTACTTCAAAATTTCATAAGCCTTGAACTTATATTAAGGCTGCATATACAATTAAGACCTTAAGCTCAATACTGCAGCTTTTTTGAATTAAAACCCCAGGTTTTTAATTATCTATTATTCCTTGATAAACAAGTCACTGAAAAATAAAACCTATTTGGGACAATCCTTGTACAAATTCTTCCAAATTTGACACAACAGGGAAATGACTATAAGAAAAACAAGTAATTCAATAGGAAAAAGATTTTTTACTCTAATAAAATGGCTCCTTAAGTTATTTTGATCTGGCTTTAAGAACTGAGGCTGTTGATATAGGAAAGCACACAGATATAGCACAATGTCACCAACATGCAAATCTGAGAAGGTTCTCTGCTGTTTCTTATACAAGTATTCTCAGTACATTACAACTGTCTCAACTGCTGAAAACTCTTAACATTCTTCAAAGTAAAAAAATCACTTCATGGCAGCCATTCTATTTAAATAGATGTTAAGAGAATAACATCACTTTTTCACTATTTTTTTTACTAACATTTATTAAGAGGCAGATTATTAAGTCCTTGCATTACTGTCCTTTCTGTAATGCTGCAATAGTGCATATGAAATTCAAAGCATTTAGTATTTGCAAACAGGGTGGCAATAAAGACATCATAGGCAATTATTAAATTGTATTCTAAAGCTACATGATAATATTAATATTGAGAAAAATGCTTTTTAAACAAAACAAATACGGAACATTTTGGATTTCTTATCTGGTAATGAATTCTAGACCAAGAAAAACAAAAAATGCACTAGCAACTCAAAATTCTCACCAACTTCCTAGCTTAAATCTTAATCTACTGCATTAGTACCTGGTGATTAGTCCTTAGGTTATCTATTTGTTTTTTGAATACCGTTGTCCAAAAATCTTTGCAAATGAACTTCATAATATCTAATTCATCCTTGAACCTGGCAGTGTCTTTTGTAAACCTAAGAGAAAAGTGAGAAATATATCAATAATGATGGTACACATAACCTGACCAATTAAACATGGAAATATTTTTAAATGGTACTATGCAACATAATTTTTGAGGTTGTTATACGAATTAATTTGCCAACCATCGTACAGTATCATTCTAGCTTTACTGCACACTCATCAAGTATTTTAACTTAAAAGCAACATAGAGATCTTAGTATCTGCAATAGGATAGTAGATTAGGTTGTTTTAATTCCATGATTATAAAACATAGTTGACATACAGAAAGGTGGAAAGTGCTCCATCAGTTTTATCTTCAACAAGATATCTAAATGGAAGATAAACAAAATGCTCACACCTATACCACTCCTTGGAAGGAGTCCTTCGAATAGGCAAAAGAGCTCTAACATAGGAATAAGCATGTAAAACTTGTTCCCAGTTTTCAGAAGGGATCTCTTTCTCCTGCTCATTTCGGATTTCTCTCCCTTAATCCTCCTTGAGGGTCTTTATCTGGCACTAAAGGACCACGTTATTCATCCAAAGCATGACTTCAGAAACTCAAGAGTCTCCACACGACCTCGGAACGAGGGCGCTGGAGTTGCCTCGCGGGTCCCCAAAGGGCCCGAGCTGCGAAGTCGCAAGGACTGAGAGCACTTTACAGAAACGAAATAGAGTAACAGCCAATCATAAAATTGTGCTTAGGAAGTCAGTCAGAAAAAGAATAAAGTCACAAAACGCACCAGAAGCAGGAAACATGCAAAAGGCTACAGAAAGTAGAATTAAAGATAATTTTAAGTATTAAAAGTAACCGTGTACCCTGACTGGGTTTTCATGACGGGAAGCACTAAGATAACAACACTCCAAAACGGTCCCGTGACACGCAAACACAGGTCCCCACAAGAATGAGGTACGAAAAGAGGAGACATCAGAACAACTGATGGTAAGAGGAATGCGCTCTCGTCCAGCCAAAGCACCACACTTTGCCCGGGCATTTGTGCTTTACCGGCGAGGTGAAAGCCCCGGGAACGAGCAGCGGCGGCCAGGGCCCAGCGGGGACTCACCTCTCGATGAGCCCCTGCCCGACGCGGAAGCCCATGCTCTCCAGCTTGGTGGTGCAGCGCCCGTTCTCCTGCAAGACACAAGGCGCCGCGGCCGCAGCGTCAGCCCGGGCCGCTGCCGGGCGGCCCAGGGGCGGCCCCGGCCCCACTCCCCCCTTCGCCCTGCTCGGCGGCACGGTACAGCCCCGCCACCATCTCGCTGTGCAGCAGCAGGAACAGCGCCTCGTCCGCCATCGCCGGGGCCGCCGCCCCTGCCGGTCGGGCCCGGACACCCGCGGGAGCTCCCGGCCGAGGCGGGGCGGCCCAGCAGTGCCGACCGGGCCGATTCTCCCCGCCGGGGAAGCGCTGGGAAAGGGGCTCTCGCTTTAAGGCTCTGCAGAGTCCGCGGACTCGAGCGCCGCCGCCAGCCCAGCGTCCTGAGCGAGGGCCGGAGCCGGGGGAGCTGCCCCGCCCACCCTACTGCTGGAGCCAGGCGGGGCGCGCGTGTGCCACTGCCTTCGACACAGCGCCCGTGCCTTCCCCTGCCCTCCGCGGGAAGCCACCGAGCGGCGTCGGCTGCAGCGGTTTAAAGCCTCGCCGCCGCCCCAGGAGCCATGACTAACGGAGCTTCCCTGCCACGCCGCTCCGGGCGGGACATGAGAGCAGGAGCGGCCCGGTATGCGCCGCCCTCAGGCCGCCACCCCAGCCAGCGCCAAGTAACGCCCCCGTCTATTGGCTCGCCGGGCACAAGCGCCTCTGGTAGCGCAGCGGTGATTGGCCCCCGCCCGAGTCCCGAGCGCGCCGGCTCCTCGGCCCCATTGAGACTGGGAAAGCAGGATGTGTCCCAGCAGGGTGGGAACAAGCGGCCGCGAGGCGGCTTTCTGATTGGGCTACAAGGAAATGACGTTTGAGTTCTTATTAGCTCTGGGTCATGTCACTCCGGCGGACCCTTTCATTGATTCGTCGAGCTGGCAGGCAGAGCCTTCCGCTTATTGGGCGGCGGGGATGCCAGTCTGCTCCTGGGCTCTGTGATTGGTGAGCGCGTTTGGCGAGCCACTCTGGGGGTGTGCCCTTTCCTCTCGTGCCCGGTGATTGGCGGTCAGAGGGG
>VYXF01004874.1:468470-487077 GCA_013397295.1 Polioptila caerulea | reverse complement strand
TGCTTATTTTTACTGTCTTTTGTTTACCTTAGAAATACAACCTTAATAGATAAATACTAGGAAATTGAGGTATTATTTTGATTTATTGTTGGCTGATTTGATTTTAATGAAGTCAAAAACTTTCTGTTAGAACAGTAAAGCCCTAAATCTAAGCTAATACTCAGCTGAGCTTACTCTCCCCTTTGCTTTGTTTTCTTAAGGTAACTAGCAGTCTTTTTTATTATGCATGAGTGGCTTGCTACCTCAGAAAAAATAAGGTTCAGTATTTGTAAGTTGAACAATTTGATAACTTACTAGCTCATAGTTAAAGGATAAACAGACTTCAGTGTCTGTAGATTATCTTAACTATTATTTATGCATTTATTCCCTAGCAATCTTTGAAAGCAGGAGAAATGAATTTGCAGAGCAGATTAACAAAATGGAGGCCAGGCCCAGAAGACAATCTATGAAGGAAAAAGAACATCAGGAGGTGCAGAATGAAGAAAAGAAGGAAGAACAGAACAAGGAGCAGGAAGAGGGTAAGGTGGCTCAGCAGGTGGAAGAGATGGAGACAGGTAATCAGCACAATGATGTAGAAATGGAGGAGGTAGGGGAGGAAAAGGGAAAAACAGGTTCAGGTTCAGGGCATAGTGATGCAGAAAAAGAACAGGAAGAGGATGAGCAGAAACATGACATGGAGATGAAAGTAGAAGAGCCTACTGAGGTGAGGGAGAATGATAAGCAACAGGATGGTCAGCATGACGAGGTCATGGTTGTAAAAGAGGAAAGTGAAAACATTCAGCCAGTTGATAACGAGCAGGATGTGGCTGAAATGAATGAGGCGGATAGTGTGGAACCAAGTGAAAATGGCAAAGAAATAGAACCAGAAACAGAGTGTGATGCTCACCCAGAAAAAGTGTGTAATGTTCCTTCTCCCAAGAAGGAGAAAGGTATTAAAACAGAAAATAAAGCTGAGCATGAAGAAACACAGGAGAAAACACCTGAAGCTCAGACAGAATCTGTGGCTGAGGCTCTCTCTCAGCCACAGTCTGTGCCACTAGCACAGTCACCTCAGTTGTCTCAGTCCACTCAGGATACAGAGCCCCAGACAGACAAGGAAGAAAATGCTGTGGTGTCGGTAAAGGTGGTTGAAGCACAGGCAGAGCAGAATCAGACACTGAGTGCAGAAAGTAAGAGTAAGACTAGGAGTAGGAGCAGGGGTAGGGCAGGGAACAAAACGGGTCATAACCGTAGCAGCAGCAGTAGTAGCAGTAGCACTTCAAGCAGTACTACCAGTGCAAGTAGTTCCAGTACTGGCAGCAGTACCAGTCGGAGCAGTTCCACCAGCAGCAGCACTACGAGTGGCAGTACGAGCAGGGACAGTAGCAGCAGCAGCTCTAGCAGTAGTGAAAGCAGGAGTCGAAGCCGAGGCAGAGGGCACAACAGAGATAGAAAACGCAGGAGGAGCACAGACAGGAAGCGAAGGGATGCCTCGGGAGTAGATAGAAGTCACAAGTCCTCAAAAGGTGGTAGTAGAGATACCAAAAGCTCAAAGGATAAAAGTTCGAGGTCTGACAGAAAGAGATCTATATCAGAAAGTAGTCGGTCAGGCAAGAGAACTTCACGGAGTGAAAGAGACCGTAAATCAGACAGGAAAGACAAAAGGCGTTAACAGAAGAGACCAAGCTTCCTTAGCCTAATCTTTGCAGCAGAAGATTATTTGAGTGAAAGGATTCCTTGTAAGGAGGAAGAGAAGGCTGCCTTAAGAATTGCATGCTGTAAAAAATCTTTTGGAAAAATGCAGACTGTTTACCAGGCATTCTTGTACTTTTTACATAATTTTGTAAAAGGTTACTTACCAAAATTATGTGAAGTTCTTGAAAATGTAAAAATAAAAGATTAACACTCCTTTGCATCTTTTTTTTTAAATATCCTGTACTCATTAAGATCTGTATATTTTAATAGGTAAACCTTTAAAGTAGATGTGATCATTTCTTCTGTATCATACACTTTTTTTTTGTAGAAATAAATGTGCATTTTAAATAAATTGTTTGAGATGTCCTGTTGACAATTAAATTCCCCTTTTTAGATTATATGTAGGAAGGCAGTATTGCAGGAAATATAAAATTTTGCCTTTCCCCTCTATTCCTTGAAAGAATGGGAATTTTAAGACCTAGTAAAGCAAATAATCTCTTCATTGCTGGGTAGGAAGGCAAATTCATTATTTGAATCTATACTTTTTGTTTTCTTCTGTAACCGCAAGCTCTTAGTTAATTCTGTCTATCTTCCAGTTTTATAAAAATTTCCTATCCATAGGCAAGCAGTGATTAAATGGGAATGCTAACACTGGCAAAGGTAGCTCAAGTCAGTCTGGAAAACCACTCTTACCTGCTTTCTGCAGGTGCTTTGGCAGTATTTACATCTATGTTCTAGATATAGTTAATCTGATCAATTATAATCCTTGTTTTGGTGGCCAGTGGAAGAAAGACTTCAGCTTGCTTCTCGACTAGGATTCTTTTTGTTTTAGTTGCAGACTAATCTTTGATCCCTTCATACCACTAGGAATAATTACATTGCAGTGTTGGAGTTACCTGGGACTACCTAATACTAATGTTGTGTGCGTGCAAGAATGCTATCTGAATGTATTTCATAAAAAGGTGGTATAGTGTTATCTATGAAGGTGAATACTGTTTTTATATAATTTTGTATGGACAACAATAACATCTGTTGCTTTGTTCTGTACATGTGCAAATAAATGTGGCTTTTTAGACTGCTCACTCTCTTGATGCCTATGATCTTTTCTATTAACAGGTGTGTTACCTTAGTCTTTCTCCATTTAAAGTGTGAATTTTAATTGCAGGTGCTTGTTCCTTACAAGCTCTGTATCCAAAATTATTCTTAAGGGCTTTTATTGTCTATTAACTGAGTATGAAACTGTAGTGCTATAATCCATGCTGTCCTGACAGGAAGAGAATTGTGTTATCTGATACACCAAATCACAGACCAGGAAATCCTAGAAAGATTTCAGTATGAAGGGACACGTAAGCTTGGTTTAGTGCACGAAATGCCATATACACCCCACTTTTCTGGAAGGTACTTGCCAAGTTCTGGCTTTGGAGTGTGTCAGTTTTCATCTGAACTCGAGAGTAGTCACAGATTTATGTATTCTGAAATGCTGAATGTCATGACTTCAAGAAATATGTCTACTAAAGAATGGAGTGCAGCACAAATAGGCAGTGGGAAAACACAAGCTTCCCCTTTCTCAAGTACAGATTCTTCAGTCCATTTGCTACTTCAATATCCTATCTGCCTCTGCCTCTCTACAACAGAGTAATTTTTATTCTTGTCAGTAGTTTCCAACAATGTTTCCTTCTCTTCAGGGAATGTTGTTCTTTAATGTTCCATCTTTTTAAAAGGACAAGCAAAAGTTCAAATGCCTTTTTGAAGATGTTAAACAATGTTCTACCAAAAAACCTTCGTACTGAATAACTGAGTAAATGTTACTGGTCTACATGTTTTGACTTATTTCAGGTTTCAGATTGCTTTTGGAAGCCATTTTAGTTTTTTCAATTAATTTCACTTTTTTGTAACATTGAATAATTTTAATGTCTATTATTTTGAGCTTGTGTGATTCACTGCTGTCGTGCATTTATTGTGCAGGTTTGAATGGCTGGTACTGGAGTCTGTGCAAATCTTGTGACCACTGTTTCAGAGCAACATGTTAACAGGGTTTATGAAAACAGGACAGTGGCTGAACTAAGGACTGGGTTGATTATGTTGTTTCAGGTTATATTTCTGGCAGCAATGTATTTTTGACTGTGAAAATACAGGAGCTTTGTTGCTGCATACAAAGCTGGTGATGTAATTGATTGTTTAATGTTTCTTCGAAGAAACTTACTACCAACTGTTAAGCAGAGCCATTAATTGTTAGCATTCCTAGACCTAAGCAGCTCAGTGTAACACGAAGTCAGTGTGTGATAACTTTGAAGTTTTCTAAAACAATCAATATTCCACTACAGAAAGAGTGTAAGATGGTAGTGTACTATTACCACCATAAAGCAGTAGTGTTTCTAGCAATTGTTACATTTTCCTTAAAGGTCCTCTCCTCTTATCCTGAAACAATATCAGAGCTATGGATAGGAATGAGACTGTGAAAATAGCTGACAACTTCAAGACTAAATTTGATGGAACATTTTGTATTTTCTGAGCATTTCGTGCAGGGAGCATGGGGTAGGAAATGATTGAAACATTTTTTTATCCCTTCCCCACAAGGGTGAAGGAAAAATGCCTTGTTCTCTTTACTCAAGTAAAGTGGACAAAGGAACAATTTCTAAGAAGGAAGTAGAGATGAATTATGTGAGTAGGGAATGTACCATGTGTGCTCTATGCCTGTCTTTTGAACGTTTCCATCACATGGTCCCTTGTAGCTTTAAGTATAATTTAAGAAGGCACTTGGTGGTTTGGTTGTTTTAGAACCTTCATACTGTGCACTGTCTCTATACCATTGCTTGCTGTTTTTTCTTCAGTCCTGATGGACAGATAAGCTGGAATTCTCCAAGAATGTGTTTTTTCCACAATGCTCCACTTGGAGTTCTTGTCAGAGTAGATTAATTGCACAGATTGTTCAGTGAGTATAAGCTGAAACATGACATTGGATAAAAGGCATACCTCTTCAAATTCCTATTATTAGGAATTTGATTTGTTATTTAGGGTGATGTCTTTGTGCTTGAAACAGCTTCTTTGTATTTTATTCAAAGGAAACCCGAACATAATTTTTCTGCAGACAGTAGGTATTAGAGAACTGAACAACCCCCCTCCAACAAAATTAATTTCAAAACCAGTAGATTTACAAACAGATTTCTGGAACATCTTTAATTTCTCAGGAAAGTAGTGGTCTTGTGATCAGGCCCCAAATATATGATTCAGGTTCAGCTGCTGATTTTATAGCAATTACTGTGGTGCAACAGGGTAAACATATTCATTTCATGTATGCCCAAGATCCTCAAAATGAGTTTGTCTGGTCAAAGAATTTGTCTGAGATTACATGTATTTATGATGGGATCAAATGCTGCAGCAGTGGTGCACTAGTACCATAAAGAGATCTGTGTTAGGAAGGATATTCAGTCTTGGGGTTTTTCTCCTGGTTCAGGTGGTTTTTATTATGTGAGAGTATTCTATTATATGGCAAAATGTGAGGTGTTCAAAGCTTGGAAATGTGTTCTCAAGATTCAAAGTAATAAAAGTCACAACTTCTATGATTTTTTTTGAAATGCACTGTCAGTTGTCATATTTGTAACTGTTCTTGTAATAGAAAAGGAATAGTGGCTTTTTCTTGCTACTTGCTCTCCTGATTGAAAAAGTTGGTTTAGGTCTGGGTGATGAATGACTATTACCTGCTGAGATTTGTCTAAGTGGAAGAGTGAATTAGTGTTACTTTTCTTCCTTTGACTTATTTCTTGAAAGATACTTGTTTAAAGAAACAAAATTTTGCTGGCATGACATTTGATTCAATGTGAAAGTCAATTTGTATTTTCATCCAAACATCTGAAGTCAAGAGAGCCATACTGTTAAAAGTGCTGTAGCCATGGACTATATTCTTCCACATATTGTGCAATATTCTACACCAGGAAACTCTGCATTCTGTGTGGAGCCCTTTGGTGCTATCTAAACAGTATAGCCAAAGCTGTACATTCTGTTCTTATTATAAAATGGATATTAGGAGAACTTCTACCAACTTCTGACATGCTTTGATCTTTATCAATGCAGATACTGAATAGTCTAGGAAATGCAACATCCTCACTTTTACAAAGCCATGTCTTAAAAGAGCCATCCAATGTGCCATACTACTAAAATTATTTCAATTACTCCATTAATTCTGATGCTTCTTTGAATTCTAGTATGCTTTAAAAGGTTAGATTTACTAAGGTGTCATTGCAAATAAAAATAGTTCCATTCTAATGAAAGTTATTGAAAATAGGTATTTTTCATTATTGTTGTTTGTCTTTGCATGTGCAATAGTACTCACATTCATTGCTCCAGTTCTGCAGAATAGAAATTAACTGAAGTCTCCCTCTATCTGCTATAAAGCTTTCAACTTTGGCCTTTGGAATCTAGCTATAATAAACTCCATGAATCTTTGACTTCAGTTCAAAGGTGATTAGAAGTCATGCTTGATAGCCTATGCTATGTATAGGATTTGCACCCACAGGAAAAGAATATTTGGTATGAATATGATTTATTAATGAAGTTACTAGAGGAACAAAAGCGTAGAGATCAGAGCAGTGTTTGTCAGCACTTAAGCTTTGAAGAAGGCTTGTAGAGACTAAGCAACACAATGAGCAGTGTCCAGAATAGCATGAAAATTTCAAATGCAGTTTTAACAGAGTAGCTGAGATCTTACCTCCATGTAAAGACTTGGACTAAGTTTGGTATCTATATGAAACTGAAGTCAGTGCCATTTTCAGAGCTATTTTCACAAATACAGTAATATTTTACAGACCTCAAGATGTGGGTCTGATTGTTCTCCATCATGAACTTACTTAAGTACATAAATTTAGATGTAAGAATACCTCACTTTTCCATTTTTAGGTGAATGGGCTCCATGTTGCCAGCCTCAAAAAGGGACTATTAACCTTTCTAGGCCCATTGTTGGGTTTTGTTCCATGTTCTATGGTTGGTGCGCAACACTGTGGAAGACTTCTGACCAGTTGGATAAAAATGTCCTTTTTGCCTTTTTTTCCCTTTTTGTAATTTGTACAACACCTAGTATATAGAGAGTCCTTCCAATATAAATTACTTGTATATGCCTTCTCACCAATCTGTCTTGTAGAGACTTGGGAATGAAAAAAAATGGGGCAGTGTTAAAGTTAGTCAGGAGTGACAGGGGTGCTAATCTGCAGTGTATTCCTTGGTGCTCTCCAGGGATTACCTAACAGCAGAGACAGCTGGTGTAACAGGTCATAGGATAGGCTGCCTGACTGTCAGGTCATGTGGCAGAGGAAGGGGCCAAAGTGTTAGATTGCAAGTGGGGGACATGTCTCGTTGAAGATTTTGTTTGCAGGCCACCGCTGGTTAAGGTGACCCTGGCTCACTTTGTGCCCTTTTTTGCTGGCTCTGTAGATCACCAGTGTCTGGGAGGTGGGGTTGTGGAGCAGAAGGAAGGGGAAACTGTGCTGCAAGTAGGATACAGCTTAGGTTTGTGGAAAGTGAATACAGTGACCTCTGCATGAGTCATACTCAGGGCTGAAGGAGGGGCAGGCTTACTAGGAATTATATGTCTGCAAAGATCAGGTTGGGAAGGAATGCAGATTCTTGGGGTGCTATCAAGAAGGCAGGGTGAAGAGGCTCCCTTATGCAGGACAGTGGGAAAGGAAAAGTGAAGCTTTTTTCATAGTTTAGTAAGATATATTGTGTTTAGGTCACCAAAGAAGTGTGGGACAGTGATATGAAACCTTTGAAGCAAAGCCTGCTTCTGATGCAAACAAAGAAAATGGAGACTTTTTTTACAAGCAGTCACATGTAAAAGACAGTGAGTACAAAATTCAAGGGAGACAATTACACAAAAGAAGAAAATATTTTACAGTGAGAGCAAATGGCTACCAGAACAATATCCCCACAAAATAATGGATGCCCAAATGTTTTGACACTTCTAAGATTCAGGTGGACGATCTTAGACCATGATTTTACCAAGAAAAGTTGGACCAGATAAACCTTAAGGCCCCCTCCCAACCTGGCATCCTGATTCTCTGTAGGTTTTCACTTATAGCAAAACTTCATGCCTGTATAACTATTGTAACTCCCTCCATAATTACTACTTCCAAGCAAAATATATTTGAGAAAAAATTATTTATAACTACATATTGGATAATAGGTTGCTAAGAAAAAGGGTATTCTTTAAAAAGCAGGGCATGTCATTTGCTTAGCTTTGCTATACTGCTCTGTGATATATGGTGCAGAGATAGCATATGGACTTTCTAGTTGTCTTAAAAGCCTAAAAACTGCCTGGCACCTTTAAGACTTTGGAGCCAAGTAAGCATTCCCCGTGCTAAAGGATGAATTGTACTTAAAGCTAGTGCATAAGAAAACTCCAAAAGAATATGTGGAAAACATTTCTGTTCTAAGTTCCCAATGACCAGCCATAAATTATTTAAAACATATCAGTGCACAGAAAAAAATGGTTTATTAAAGAAATAAGCAAACAAAAAAAAGCTAAAATACTGTCAGTAGCTAGGTTAGTATTAATGCAAATCAATACAAGCATAAAATTACTAGTTCATCTATTGTATTAAGGGCATAGAGATTGACAGAAAAGAACACCCTCTGTATTCCAGCTAGACCTTAGAGATCAGAGGGTCTGAATGTGGCTGGGCTTGACTTACGATTATAATCAATTTGACACTATAGGTCTGGTTGTGTTCAATAAGAACTCTCACAAGCACAAATAGTGCAATTTACCAATCCAAAACTACAGGTCAAACTGTGCTCAGTAAGAGCCTTCACTGTCCCAGTTTCACACATAGCACACATAGTTTGGTTTATTGAAACAACAGAAACACAGACTTGGATTTGCTGTTGATAAACAGCACCAGATGTGACAGAGCTCTAATGACAACAATAATATTGTGCCAGCCTGGGTAATAGCAGTAATCCTCTGCAGAAGCTTACCAAGCAGACATCTCAGCTTGTGAAGAGAGGAGAGGAACCCACCGACTGACTCCTAGATCTTTTTGGGTCTGTCATTAAGTATGTGAAAATTCTATCCAGCTTACACACAGCCCCATCTTATTCTCCTCCTTCTCCTTTACATGTAACACAATCTAGGTGGAGGATTGAGTAGTATAGTCATGTATGTGGTAGCGTGTACTTCAATAATTTTATTAGCATATTCAGGGTGTGTGCTTTAATACTTAAATATTTAAACCCTTACTTAGGCAAAAGTTACTTATTTGGCCATGGTGTCCATCAAAGTTCTAGTCATATGACTTTGTTCTGTTCTGCTCAGCTCTTCAGAGCCAAAACAGGACCATCCTATCTCCACAGGGCCTCCTTTCTTGAGGTCAGCTATGCAGCACTCCATCTGCAAAGATAATGCAGAAGGAATGTGGGGTAGGCTGTAGATAGTAGGCTATCCTAGCCCTTGCCAGGCTTCATGGTCATCACTTCATCTTAAAATCACATGGAAGAGGTACATTAAAAATGCATTCATAATCCAGAAATAATACTAATTCAACTGCAGTTGAATTTCCCCAGGCACAATCTTCCAGAAACTCAGTATAGAAGAATCTATCTGATAGAGGCTATATGTTGATTTGACCAGAACCACTTTCTTTGTATTCAAAACATCAGCCTAGCTATCAGAACATAGTTAATCATTAATGCATGTGTATAATCAGGACATGACTCTGCAGATTGTTAGCAGGTTAGCATAGTGTACCTCTGTTTAAGCAGATCAGAGAAGGAAAATAGGATTGAAAGTTTACTTGCAATGTTTTGTTAGGCTAAGAAAAATGTAGAATATTCTTGCTAACAGCACATCAATGCAGTTTCCACATTTTCAGTGCATTCTGGATTTAATCTAAAATGTCAAGGATCTTGGATCAGAGAATTCTGTTGTTAGTAATTTCATTTTCAGCAAGTGTGCAGAGTACAAAGGTGCTGTCAGAATGGAAGAAGTGTGGTGATCTGGAATGTGAGAGTAAGTAAAAATCTTTTTTTCAAAGAGAGTCTGTGGTGTATATGCAGCTATTAGGAATCATAATGTCAAAATTAGCAATGAAACAGATTGAAAATTAGTCATAGCAATTGTTTGTTGTTAATATACTAAGTTTAAGAGTAATAGGCTTAAACTTTCTTTTAAAACAAAAAGAGAAAAAGAAGACTTGCTGGATTGTTGTGTAAGGTTATACAGATCAAAGTTCAGTAAAAACACTTGTGAACAGCTAGTTTTCCTCAGGTGTCCCCAAAACGGGCAGTATGAAGCAGCTTTAAAGTATTTTTAACTCATTCTCTACAGGCACAAAATAAAATAAACAGAATTAAAATGATAGGTTATGAACCGAGAAAGAAGACTCTTTTTCATGTGTTTATAGTACATTCATAGCCCATTCTGCAGAACTCTTGGGGTTTTTTCTACTACAAGCAAACTGGTGTGGGATTTTTTTTGTAATCCTTCTAACAAAACACCCAATATTTCCTCTTTACTTGTTTTTTCTTCCTTAACATGAAGTAAGTGCTGTATCTAGCTATATGGATAACTCTGCAGGAAGCAGAGACACTGAATCACAAGTGGGCAAATAATGTCCTGTTTCTTATCCACTGATTACCATTGTGAAACCAGTCATAATCATAGTTGAAGCTGTTTCTAAGCTGCTTCCATTGGTTTGGCAGACTTAAATGTTGTATTTTCAATGTATTTTTAATCGTGGAAGAGACCTTAGATTTCCTCTGATGATGGGATGATGGATTTCTATTTTCTTGTGGAGCCATACCAACTTCAGTAGGTTCTGGATGTTCAGAGATGTCTATCTTTGTGGAACAGCATGTGAAATGGGCTCCCAAACTGACCAGAGCACATCAGTAGGGGTTTCTGTGGGGAGCCAGGGGTGGAGACAAAGAAAACTTAAAATAATTCAAACTCAATTGGAATCTCTCATTTTAACAACATGTTTAAGGTTTATACTCTTAAAATTTATGTATTTTTGTCATAAGATAAATGTATTCAAAACAGAGGACAAAATCCCTGAAATAATTACTAGATTTAACTCAGAATTTCTAAAATATAAAATTATAAATATGCCTGGGAAATACTTTTTAGCTGTTTAGATCTGCTTTAGTAATTGAATTTGCTAATCCGCATGCATCCTTTCAGTGTAAGCATTGAAACCTTGGCTAAACAAGAAAATGTCCATACAGGACCAAAGCTCTTGCCCTTGATGTCTACAGCACATAGGAAAGGAAACAAGACAGGGTTGATTTCCACTTGATGATATAAATGGATCAGTATCATAACAAAGCACATACATGAAAACATTTGCTACTGCAATTCGTCAGTATTTGACATATATCAGATTTCTTCAGTAACCTGACTTCAGACCAGATGGATGCTGTATTTGTTTCTTTCTTTCCACACATTATTCCAGAGGCAATGAGCCGAGTTCAAGCCACCACCGACTACTCAGGGCCAGACTGCCGGTATCTGAACTTCAAAACAGGGGAGGAGATCATCGTGTACTCCAAACTTTCAAGGGAAAATGAAAACTTGTGGACAGGAAGTGTAAGTACTTCAATCCAAAAGACTTTCCCATAAATATTTTAGATATAGTAATAGCAGAACAACCGCAGTCTACTTGCTTCTGAGGATCTTCAGTTTCTTTTGGAACATTAACCAGTCATGGATGGATACAGTATTTGAGAGATGGGTCATTGTTACTAGCTTTATACAGAAAAGGAAAATCAAATCTTGGCAAAGATCAGTCATAGAGAAACAAAGTCAAGATCAGAATACAAGTTTTCTGTTTCCTCCATCTTATCATCTGGCTGTAATGATTTAATCTGGTTCCCTTGAAAGCATTCATATCAGGTCAGGTTCCTACCTACAGGTCTGTAGGTGAGACATCCAGTCATTTAAGAAGGAATGGATGCATTGAGCCAAATCAAGTTTTACTGCTAGTAAAACAGTAAGTGCTTCAAAACTACAAGACAGTACATTTTTGGGGTGGGGTTTTTTTCTGTAAATAATCTATCACATTTATTGTTTAAGAGTGAACTTGTGTCTTCCTTTCTTTTTCATCCAAGAGCATCTTTGCAGGTACCTCACTCTATTCCTTGCTTTCCAAGATGTATCCCTTCTTTAAAGGCTACCTGCAATGGTTTAATTTAAGGACAACAGTGGTTTCTTAGCCAGAGGGATTTGATTCTTCTGGGCCCTATCATTAACTGATTTTCTGTAATTTTCATTGTAATTTTCTCTTGAGCTACCACTAGTCTCATATCTGAATTTCATATCCCACTCTTCTTGTAGCGTAGTATGGGTCATTAGTTATTAAGGCAAGACATTTTCCCCATTTGAAACAAAGGGAAATTTGCAGCCAATTTTAGTAGGAGCTGGCTGCAACCATCAGTGCACACAGCACTGTCTTCAGCTGAAGCAATTTTAAGGCTACTGCTTTGGTACTGCACAAACTCATGTTCATAAAAATAATACAGAATATAATAGTATGCAGTAATATACTTCCCCTTGCTTTCTGAAATGGCAAGGGGAACACTTCTGTGAAGGAAAAATAAACCAATCTTTTGACAAAGCAGAATTAAGGAGAGAGTGGACTGTTCTATAAACTTGTTCTTCATCCATACTTTTCCAGCACATATGCAAGTACCTAACATATATGTCACTGAAGTTTAAATGGTCTTATTAGTCTTATATCTTTTACAGAAAGGAAAGGATTTTGGATATTTCCCAAGAGATGCTGTGAAGATTGAGGAAGTTTTAATTGGAGAAGAAGTTGAAGTGCTCACTAAGGTAAACCAACACCACTAGATTTTCCAATGTAGTTTACAACAATTGAAAATCTAATATCCAGTTAGAAATACAACTGTTGGTGCATTTTTTATTTCAGATTATTCAAAATATGTTTTTATAATTGTTGCATTTGTGTGTTTATTGTTCTCTAAAATAATTTCTGTATAATTAAAGATATAGAACTTTTAGGAATAATGTAATTAATTACAGTTCCTTGTGTAAAGTTATAACAGAAAAAACAATGATATATTTTGCTGTGCTAGATGGTGATATAGAAAATTACACATTAGAACATTTTAAAAGCTAATATTATTCTTTTAGGAAACTGATTTCCTTTGTCTTCATGAAGATAAGTACACTTTTGAAAATGAAGATAACGGATTATATGATCACAACAAAGAAAGTGAATATTCATTGTCTGATGCAGAATCAAAGCTGCATGAAAAGGAACTCTTAAAATATACAAGAGACACCATACAAAATGAAGAAAGAACTGAATCAGTGTCAGAAACTGACTCAGAGGAATCTCATATTCAGGAGTCTGTAAACAAAAAGTTAGTTAAAAAAGATGATACTGAAGAGCCACAAATTGAAAACAGTCTCCCAGTAGAACCTGTTCAAACTCAGTCAAGCTGGATTTCAGGATGGTTCACCACAGAAAGTGAAAATTATGAAGAGCCCTTAAAAGTTGCAACTGAATCTTCAGAAGCAAATAAATACCAAGGCAGAAAAATAGAGGTAGCAGCTGAAAATTATGTACAGGAGCCAAACGACAAGGAGGAACAAGAACCCCCTGCATCTGGTTGGTTTCAAGGTGGACTGACAAGCTTTCTGCATTTTGGTGAAGAGAATGAAGATGTTGATTTGGCATCAGAAAAAAATGATCCACAAAACCATGATGTCTCTGGTGTGCCTGAGCATTCTGGTACTGAACAGGAAACAACAGTCACCGAGGTATTGTCAGAACAAGAAAAGAGTGAAAGCCAAGAATCTGAATCAAATTGGTTTACTTTGGGTTTAAGTGATGTTCTTAGTTTTGGCCATGCTGAGGAAGCTACAATTGCTACAGAGGACCAGAGAAGCAGAGAAACAACTGATCAAGCAAATAAGAATGAGGAAGAGCAGACTTTAGACCAGAAAGAATTACATATGGACAAAGAATCAAAAGAAACAGTTAATGCAGTGACAGATGAAGAAGATGAGAATTATGTACAAGAAATAGCAGATTCGAACAGTAACAGGCCAAATCCTGGGGAGATACCAGCAAGTGCCCATACTCTTTATAACACCAAAAACACCTCAAGTTGCACAGAATTATCTTCTGGTATACTAAGATGTGACAAAGAGAAGCCAATTGAACCTTACAGTTCAGGAGACTTGGTATCAGAAAGCCAACTGCTGAGAAACACTGAAGCTGAAAAGAAAAATCAGGAGTCAGAAAGCACACGTCGCCAATCAGGTTGGTATACAAATATCTATAATAGTTTTATTAATTATAACATGGACAAACATGATAATCAACAGGAACATGAATCAATTGCATCAAATTTCTTGTTCTCATGACCCCCACCAAATTGTGATTCCTCAGACATAAAAAATACAGGAGAAAGCCTGAAATATCTGAAGAACAAAGCCATTGCTTCTCTTTGAGTCACTTTGCAGACATACTGAAGTTTCCAAGTTCAACAGCCAAAGGAGGGCAAGTGTAGCATTATGGGGAACTAGCAGGAACTGCAAATAATCATCTGGGCATCAAGAAGACCTCATGTGGCAGTGAACTGAGTCTTAGTCTGGAAACACTGAGAAAGACAAACTAGTCAAAGGTTACGGTGCAGAAAAAAAAGATTCAGCATCCAAAAGCCATTTCAAAATGGATAGTACTGTAAAAGATTAAATTCACAAATCAGAGAATAAAAGTGTCTCACAGGGTTTTTATGAAAACATCAAATATTTCAGTTGGGATGTTTTTAAAGATGAACATCATCATTAACCTGGTGACTTCCAAGAACTGACTCCAGACCAACCTTTCTCTCCTCACCTCTCACCAAATGGCCTCAGTTTAACAGGTACCAAAACTTCCAAAGAAACTGGCCATTTGGAAGAATATGGAGTTTCAGAATGGAAGGTAAAAACTGCCAGCTGAGAAGAACTAAGCTTCCATAATAAAGAAAGCCCTTGGTAAGCCTTGATAAAATACCACAGGGAAAAGAAACTGAAGGCACTTCAAATCCGAAGGTTAAACTTAGTGTATCAGGTAACAGTAATGCAAATAGCTCCAAAGAGAATGATCTTTCCTCTCAGCTGGCAGTGCAAAGTAACAAACAGGGCAGTGGAGAAAAAGCTTCAACAAAATCTACCAAATGAGTAGAAGATGGGACAACCCCTGATGCTCTCGCTTATATCTTGTCAGAGAGAAGCAATAAACTGAACAAATTCCTATAAATGTGCAACATCACCGGGAAGGTGGGGGAGAACTAAACTGGGAAGGTTCGTGTTCCCAGCATCAGCTCCTGGTGCCAGAGAATGCACAGTCTTAATCCAGATCTTAGGGAGAAATATAAAAATTACCTGTGATATAGTAAAACAAAATATTAATTTCCATCCTCAGATTTAAGCTTATCAATTCAAACTACTATGACAGTGCAAGATAAAAAAGGCATAGAAAATTAATCTGAGTTTTGAAAGGCATACTACTTCAAAAGACAAATACCAGTCTTCAGCTGAATTCATGTCCAAAAAAGTATTTATCAGGAAAATTTATTGAGAATAAAAGCAACAGCAATGTGATGTGAGTCTGACCAAGTGTAAACAGTTAGTCTTGGACCTCTCTAAAATAGAAGACATTTTTAAAGAAAAAAAAAATAGAAGCTAGTGTCTTGTAAAGCTATTTAACTAGAAAGCCAGACTGCTATTAAAAAAAAATTGATTAATTAAATCCTGGCAACCTGGGATTGCTCATAAACCTGGCTGATAGAGTAGATGTTGAAAAAGAAGATTGTGACTGAATGGATGAATAATGCTGAACAAAAAAATTGCTGCTACTAAAACTAGTTAGGAGAAGAAAGAAAAGAAAGATTCTGAAAATAAGAGTCAAAATCCAGAAATACAAATAATAGCCATTATACTCTAATAAAAAGGATTTCAGTAGTATTTTTACCAGAGCATCGGGGTTCTTTACAAATATATTTAATAAAACTAACAATTAAGCCTGTCAAAAAAAGTCTAAGCATATATGTTAAGTCAAAATCTCAGATGAAAATAGAAGTGATATTAGGACTAGTACTCTGGGATACTGCACAGAAGAATGAGAGGAAGATGAAAGGAATCTCAACGATGTAAGATACTAGTGAATATAGAGAAGGTGCAGAAAAAAAACTAACCAGGCAAATACTGTATGATAAACAGATTTACCAACCCCATTAATTACATTTCAACAATTTTATTTAAATTAAAACAAGATTCTAAGCAACCCTTAGAGTATCTCTGTGATGGGAGCAAACTGCTGCTGCAGCAGCACCAGCAATTTGAAAAGATTCATCGTGAAATCACAGCTTACTCAACTAAAGATAATGCTGTGGAGAGAACAGGTCCTTGTGTGTGCACAAAAGGGGCACAGTTTGGACACTGAGCAGGAAAAACATACAGAAAAAAGGAATGTTCTTCTAGAGCTGCCAGAGCTTTTGTCTGCTGTAACAATTAAGTGTGCTGCCCAAACTGCAGCTAAAGTTACTAGAGTAATGTTCCACTAAAAGAGAATTAGCAAGAACAAAATATCCTTTGTTGGCAGAAAAAACCCACAACAGATACAACACTGTCTCCTTCTGGTGATTTAAAATGAAGAGGTAGTGAGCCTAACTCATACCACTTAATGACTGATTAATGATATTTCGAGGCTCTGATAACACAAGTAGAGTTAATATAATGATAACAGTTTAACAGCAAGTTCCTTGTCTTGAACTATTGGACTATTTTTGATGTCTTTGGCCAGTGCTGTCTTGAAGCATATGATTAAATTAAATTTGTAACTTTTTTTTTCTTTGTGGGTAAGCATGGTGTGGGTTTTTTTGCAAGCAGTATTTTTGTTTGCTTCAGGCAATTTACTCCAAGTCACTAAAACTGAGGCAGCCACGTGCCTGCAGTCACACTTCTGCATGAACAAGCCCATGGTTTCTTGTATTTTGCAGGGAAGCTTGATATCGTGTGGGAATTTGCTAATCTTTAATCCTACATGGCATTTTTAACTGTTCTCCCTCTAAAGCTTACCCCACTTGTATTTGGATATAAGAAAGAGACCAGGGCATCTACAAACTATCAAAACCAAACATATTTTTTCCTGAACACTGATTTTTAATTACTTTACAACAACATAAGTTTTGCTTAAAGCTCTATCCTTCAAATTCTGAGATCATTATTTCTATAGTGTTTCTTAAATCATAAATCTGTAGCATATTTACTCTCACATGATACTCTAGTGTTGGAGTATAAGTTGAGGAAAATAAAAAGAAAATAATTAAAATCTCTGTAGAGGGTAATATCTTACAGGAGTAAGTTGAATCCTCTAAAAATAACCATGATTTCCCTTCACAATTATGTGCAGGAGTAGGCAGAAGAAAGCTACTAGAAGAAACACCAGAAATGTACATAGCTACAGACAGTGAACATGACAGTGACCAAGATTCAAAAGCAACAGCCATTGCTTCATTAAATTCTGAAACAAAAATGGACAGTTCTGGACCTGACTCTGAAGATGATGTCAAAAAGTCTTTCTCTGATGCCATTCAGAACTATGTTCCAAGTAATGGTAAGTGCTAAGTTTCTTAATTTTAAGAAAAATAAATTTGCAATCTTAAAAAAAAATCAAAACAAAAACCAGCTAAACCAGCTGGAATTATATGAAGTTGACAATAGTAATGTAAAACTTCTTATTTTATTCCTTATGATCAAACCAGAAGGAGGCTGGATAAATCAGATACTCCTGTGCTTGAATGCTCTTGAGATCAGAGAAACAATAAAATCTGCATGGTCAGCAGTGATGATTATCATCAAAACGGTAAGAATCCTTTCCGTGATATAACAGTGACATTCGGGCAAATTTAAGCCAGCCACCAGTTATGTTCTGCAATGAAATGCCTAAAAAAACAGGAAAAAAAGAAAAAAAAAATCCTTTTAAACGAACCCTCTGCAGTTCCCTGTTTCCAGGGTTATCTGATGCCAAATGAGGCAGAGCACAAGAAAATGTTAGGACAGCTGCTCATCACTTGCCTCTTTGCAGTGCAGAATCTGATGAACTTAGGGTGTGAGGATTCGGGGGTTTTGTTTTGTGGTTTTTTTAAATAGCCAGGAAACACCTGAGTGGTATTTTAAAATTTTTGTTTGGTTTTGTTTCCTTTTTTGTTTAATGAAACTAATAGTTTCCTCTAGTTCTCAGAACAGTACTCATTAAATTTGCTTGGACTTAAAAAACTTGATTTATGATGAGAAAAATAACCAGACAAGTTACATAACTTTTAAAGAGTATTTTCAAAGCCTCGATTCACAAATCCTCCCCTCGTTCATAATTGCATTAAAGATACTTTTCTGAGAAAATATATAAAATAGATAATGGGGTTATTATTGCTATGGGGGTATCTTAAACATCAAAATGTAGCGCAGAGTGAAGGTGAACCGTAAGGGGCACAACTGAAACGACACTACCAGAGCACTGTGAGAAAAGGTAAAAGTTGCTGCACCGTCTCCTCTAAATTAAAGAATAGCGGCAGCTAAAGTGCCATATGGTAAACTTCACTTCGGTGCTTTGGTTGAACTTTGCTCAGATTGGGCAATTGAAGTTTAAGAACCAGATATTTTTATTCCTGATTTCCAGTGTACGTATATAGAATATGGTTAAATTGCAGTTTAGGATGATGAAAACTGAGGGGCTTCGTCCCTCGGCACTGACTGCAACTCACCGACAGTTCGCTGCTACGGCCAAACTCCTTCTGGTGCTGTTTGATACAGCTAAAAAAGCTAAAGAAGGCACGTCCAGCTTCCACCTGTCCTGCTCCCTTAGGTGCTTTGCAAGCAAGTCCCTCACCTTGCGTTGCGAAAGTCGCAAGCACACGTTAAAAAAAA
>VYXF01004874.1:457742-468005 GCA_013397295.1 Polioptila caerulea | reverse complement strand
GGGCGGGCGCGGGGGGCCCGGGGCCGGCGGCGCGGCCGGGCTGTGGCCGGGGCTGCGGGACAGCGCCCGGCGCTACTGCGGGCTGGCCGGGGAAGGGCTGCGCTGGGTGAGTGACGGAGTGACGCGGGGCTCGGCGCGGCCCCCGCCAGGGCCGGGGTCTTGTGCAGCGCTGCTGCTGAGGGGCTCGGGCAGGGGAGAAATGGAAATTAAGACTTAACTGCACAGGACTATCTTCTTAAACACGGGTCACATGTAGTAAATCTGAGCTACATGGAGCATGTCTTATCTTTGAGCAAATAGATCCGTTTACAAATGAAATGTGAGTGTATCGAAGTGTTTAAAGTGTGTTATATCACTGGTGTGTTAAGTATGTTCTTTTAGCGTGAGGTTGGTTGAACAGGTTTTTCCACCAAGCAAGTTTTCTACCAGACAAGCACTGCTATTGATTCTTCCAGCAGTGAAATGTGTAGACAGCTCAAAGAAGAATTTATCGTAGTCAACTCTCAGTACCTAGAGAGGCCAACAAAAAGGCTGGAGAGGCACTTTTTCTGGGGCATGTCGTGATAGGATAAGAGGGAATGGCTTTAAACTGGGGAGGATAAGTTTAGGTTAGATAAGAGAAAGAAATTCTTTACTGTGGGCGTGATGAGGCACTGGAGCAAGTTGTCCAGAAGAGCTGTGGTTGCCCCATCTCTGGAAGTGTTCAAGGGTGGGCTGGATGGGGTTTTGGGGAAGTAGGTCCAGTGGAAAGTGTTCTTGCTGATGGCAGAGGGATTGAAACTAGAAGATCCTTTAGATCCCTTTCAACCCAAATCATTCTGTGATTCTGTGATAATTGATAGTCTCAGAAAAGGTGTCAGAGCTTTATCTGTTGATTTTCATATCTTGTTGGAACTAATTTCTTTTTTATTCTTCACTTGTCAAATATATCATTTAAAAATCAAATGCTTCTGTCAACCATTTTCTCAGAGCTTTGGGAAAAAAATAGATATACAAGCCTTGGAAGTAAATGATGTCAACATGTAATGCCTGTTTCTCTGGATAATATTAACCTCTTTTCCTTTAGCTGAAGTTTTTACTTTACTTTTCAGGCTGTGGCTTCACTGCCTGAAGATATGAGACCTGGCCCTGATCTGTATGGTTTCCCATGGGAAATAGTGATTTGTGCTGGCCTTGTTGGAGCCTTGACGATTCTCTTGTTCCTGTACAGAAGTTATCAATCAGTAAGTGTTGTGGTTTAACCCCAGTCAGCAGCCAAGCACCACACAGCCACTCTCTCGCTCCCTCTGTCACACTGGAATGAGGAGGGGAATCAGAGGGCTAAAAGCTAGAAAACTCGTGGGCTGGGATGAAGGTGGTTTAATAGGGAAGGCAAAAGTGGGAATTGATTCACTGCTTCCCATGGGCAGGCAGGTGTCCAGGCATCTCCAAAAAAGCAGGGTTCCATCACGTGTGGCAGTTACTGTAGAAGACAATCTCCATCACCCCAAACACCCCTCCTTCCTCCTCCTTCCCCTCAGCTTTATGTGCTGAGCATGATGTCAGTGGTGTGGGTTATCCCTCTGGTCAGTCGAGGTCACCTGTGTCCCCTGCCAGCCTCTTGTGCGTGAGGTGGGGTGAGCAGCAGGAGAGGTCTTGACTCGGCATGAACACTGCTCAGCAATAACTAAAACATCCATGTGTTAGCAGAGCTTTTCAGCACAAATCCAAAATACATACCAGCTACTGTGAAGAAAATTAACTCTATTCCAGACAAAGCCAGCACAGAAAGCGTTTGGGTTACTTGCAGATACGTAGAGTGCATTAACAGTTTGCACTGAAGTTGTTATCCTTCCTGTTCGAGATATATATAATGCTTCAGAGTTTTGAATGTATTGTGATTGAATTTAGAATCTCTCTGAAGGAGGAGAAGTCTGTTTTGTCAAGATAATAAATGTTTGGACATGCAGTGAGTGACTGTTGTAAGAGGAAATGCAGTGAAACTCTCTGTAGTAAGGCTTCCTTTTTTCTTTTTTAATTTCTACTTCAGACTTTCAAAGTCAGTCCTTAAATTATTTTCATAGGGTACAGACGTCTTCCCTAGGGTGTATGTATTGCTGTGTGTGTTGATATCTCTGTGACTAGCCTGGCCATAGCCAGAGCAGCTCAGGTCTTTCAAGGTGTAAGCCAAAGCAATCCACATGGTTTCCTGTCAAGGGAGGCGTTTTAAAACTGTTTGGATGGTGATGCCTGAATTCTCTTTATCGCAAGACTGGAACACTGAACCAATTAAACTGCATGCTCTCTCTGAGCACTAATCTGATTACTTTTTGAGAATTGCAGTACTGAAACCTTCTAATGCACAAATCAGATTATATTTTTGAGGTAATGTCTATGTTCTCTTGAGAGTAAGTAAAGATTTGAGTGATAAAAGTTGCCTAACATACTTTCCCTGTTACAGAAATGGGATCAGTATCTGTAATTCAGTATTCTAAATTTCTTTTCGTATACTTTCATACAGACAATGTGGTTTTGGTAGTAGGTATAATGATAGTCATGTTTTAAGACTGGTTGCATAGCTGTTTAGTTTGTCAGATATGAGCAATTGCATTTTTAAGGTTTTAACATCAACGAACCTTGTCTGTAAGGGGTTTGGTGTTGTGTAAGTTAACATAACTATAATTTGGTCATACCTTTTGTTCCTTAGAGGCATCCCTCTAGGTGATACAAAAGGCATTTGAACTGAAATCATGCCAGCAGCTAACATGGTATTGTTTTCCTTCTGCACATGTCACTTAAAGCATGAGATATTACAGAAGTTATTGATAACTTTTTCAGTCATCCATACGTAGAACTGCACTGACTGCTCCTTGAAGAATTGATGGTCACTGAAAAGTAATGGAGTAGCTAAACATCCATTGGGGATTGCAGGATAAAAGTATAGCTAAAACTTTTTCACCCTTATTTTTTTGTTATTTGGGCTCCTTGGCTTTAAATGAGGAGGAAACAGGGAAGATCTGAGGGACCCATTTTACATTAGGCACGTGACCCAGGCCCAGCCTTGGGGGAAGTGCTGTGTTGTAACAGTTTTGTGGGTTCAGCCAAGTTCTGCATCTCTCGTACAGGCAATTTGTACAGATTTTGCCCTGCAGTTTGCTAGATTTTGATTCTAGGGCACTAGACCCCACATGGCAGCCGCTCACTTGGCAGGATGCCCATCAGGTAGTACCTTACTGCAGCTTTAACTGTTGTGTGTTGTAATGTGTGGGAGATCTTTCCCAATAGGAAATCTGAGCTCATGTGTGGAGCTTCCCCCTCCCTTCTCTTTCCTCCTCTTCTGGCCGTGTGTGTCCACTACAGGGCTTTGTGTAGACAGTGGTGGTTATGTGATGAATATACAGAGGTGTGTTATCAAAGTGATCCAGGTGGAAACTGATCTCCTTTCCCCTCTTCTGTCTGATAAGAGTGGGAGAAGGATGGGGCAAACACACAGACGTAGAGGGGGTAAGAGCAGAGGATATAATTGCCTGTTTTTAATAGAAGCCCGTATTTATGTTCCTTTTCTAAGTTCCATGGTAAAACTTTGCATGGAATCACAGCTTAAAGGATTAGTTTTCATGTACTATGTGAGAGTAACTGATCAGACATTTTCAGTATTTGTTCTCTTTTGTTTCAGGTTAGAAGTCGACTTTATGTAGGTAAGCCTATTTCTGATATTTAATTTTTCATATTTCTTTGGAGTCTGACTTTATTCTTTCATTTTTCACTTTTAGTTATTTGGATGATGCAACATTTGCTTGTCTTTCACTTTTCAGGAAGGGAAAAACAGCTTGCCAATAAAATTGCTGAACTAGTTGAAGAAAAATGCAAAATTCTTGAAAAACTCAGCCTCTGCAAAAAAGAGGTAACAGTCCTCATTTATTGCTTTCAGATGTGTTGTAGGAATGGGTGCAGTCAAGTAAAGTATTAACTTTTCTAGAAGTAAAGTTTATAGCTTTTAAAGGGATTCTTCAAATGTTTTTTTCTGTTTGTGCCTTTAAGAGCAATTAAGGTGTTAGCAAGTTCTGCCTTTAAATTCTCAATACAATATATTTCACTGGAAGCAACTTCAAAATGTCTTTTTTTTGGTTGACATTCCTGTGATGGTCTAGTAGGATTAAGGGTTTCTTGATTTCCATCAAGGTGCATTTGTGAATATTGAGGTGATGTCTATGTTTCAGATTAGAGCATTGCAAATTAATGCTAGTATTTAATCAATTCTTTACCTATATTCTGACATAAAGTAAATTCCTTTTCAGTTTGAAGATTTACAGTTGTCTCTGAAGGATGGTAACGCTCTGAAAGAATCAACAGACACATCTTTTTTTGAGGTAAAAAGATTAATGGAAATTGTTAATTCTACAGTATAAGGCAGTATTTTAGGAAAAATGTGGCCCATATTAAAAAACACCCCAACAAACTACATAAAAACAATAGGAAAAAAAGGCAGACAAACTCAAAAACTTCAATGCAATTGTTTTAATTAGGTTGGTGAAAAGGACTTAAAATCAAAGCATTTAAATTAAGAGAAGCTTTTTTTAGCAATTGCATTGAGGATGAGCAATACTCGGACAAATGGCATATTGGACAATATTTAATTTTAAAGTAAAGTAAATTGTTCCCATTTCTAGGAGAAAGGGGAGTGCATGAAGTATTTTTTCTCACATCTGATCTAATTCAAATACTTTCCATAGGCTACAGGTGCACAGTTTTAAAGAACAATTACCATTACATTGTTTGTATCCCCCAAACTGAGAAAATATTTGTAAAAGAGTTCTGGATAAGTGAATCAAATCCCTAATAGGCTCTATAAAATTCATGTAAAAAAAAAGCAAGTAGGTATATTTCATTTTGCACTTCAGATGCTATAGAGCTGATTCTTACAGCTTTTGTTCATGCAGAAGTCTCTAGAATATTTGAGTGAAACATACTTTGCTGTCATATTTAAAATATACTTGTTGTCTTCATATGTTATTAATATCAAATGTTTTATTAACACACAAACCAACTTGATTTAGGAAATGCATGAAAAACTGAACAAGTCAAACTTGAAACTCAATGAAGAAATAGAGAATCTAGAAAAAGAACTGGAAGAAGAAAAATCTAAGCAGTCGGAAAATGACCTCTTGGTAAGAATAAATAGAATCCTGTCTTTGTTGCTATTAATTAAAAAACAAAACTCACAGGAAAAAAAATCTCTGCAGAGAAGACAAACTATTTTCTTTGTGTAATCTGAAATAAAAACTTCATTTTCCATTTTGTCTTCCCTGTAACATTAGAAAAATGACACAGGAAAACACTTAAAAGAAGAAAAGCTGTTTTTACACACATTTTTACTGATTCAGCAGTAGTACTTTCTCAGTGTGAAAATAAAAATAATTTTATTAATTGCCTAGACATTGTCAGTCAAATATGTGAAAGAAGCTGCATGACCTCTAATAATTTTCAGGTGGCTGAAATTCAGGAGAAAGTAGAGTCTTTAGAGAACGAAGAAAAATCTATCCAGTCACAAATTGATGAGGTATGTCTAACCTTTAAAGTTTCTGTTTTCAAATCTTTGCAATTTCTCTATTCCCCATGTAGTTAATTTTTATTTTTTTTTCTATTAAGGGTGCAGAGATCATATCCTGTGTAAACCAAAAGACTTTGTAAGGCTTAGTACTTTGATGTGGCTTGATTGAGCAACTTTTAATCTCATATAGTGATTGGCATTAATTTATTAGTTACTTTGTCTCTGCTTTCTTACTCTTCAATGATATATAGTATTGCAAAACCACAGTCAGCAAAAACTGTTGAAATTGTAGAGAAAATGTGAGAATATGTAGCATAGCCAGAAAACTTAAGGCAAGTCCAATCATACCATCATGCCCCATCTATATCTTCACCAATACCATTTAAACAACATACTTTTTAATTTCACTTAGGCCAAGTCCACCCTAAAAGTGTATCAGATTAATACTGAGAGACTCAAGACATCTGTTCAAGATGCAGTGGATGAAAACAGCCATCTCCAGGAAAGTGAGAAACAGGTAGGTTCTTCCCAGTTTTCCTTGGAAATACTGAGTTTCCCCATGATAGTAATAAATATGATTTCTCCAAAGAGCTTATCCTCAACAAGTTTGTTAATACCTCTTGTGTGTTTTAGTAAATGGAATGAGGAAGAGGATGTGCTTTTAAAACAATTTTACATTGGAGTAACATTGTTTAAAATAATCTTGTTTTAAAAGAAATGCAGTAGTTACAGTTTGTGGGGAATCATGCATGGAGTTCAGTGGGAAGAGACCATATGGTAATTTAAGTCTAATAAGAACTTTGCTGAGACCTGGAGGAAAGCAGAAATATCTGAACAAGTCCACAGCTAGGATTCTCTACAGAGGCAGAGAGAAAATTCTTTTATTTGATCTAGAAAACCAAAGAAAATGAGGAATTGCAGTGTATTCAGAAGACAGGTAAAAAAAGTACAGTACCACTGTAAATGTATTAATTGAAAATCAGGTATGTAACAGAGAGGAACAGAAAAGACTGTTACTTCCCAAATTTTAGTTGTCTGTTTTCCTCGGTGCTGTAGCCAGGTCACAAAGAACCTAATGTAATTTGTTGCTGGAACCTGATAAGTAAAGAAGAGAAAGTGTCTGCCTTACTTATTTGTGTTCTCATTTCTGAGGTGCTTTCTAAGTGTGAAAGTTAGTTTACTATGTCAGAATATCCATATCCTTCTTTTGTTTTTCTTTCTTACTTTTTTATTAAAGATGGAGTTTCACGTATGCCCAAAAGGTAACAAAGGTGTTATTTATTCACAGAAACTAGAGTCCTTTCTTCCTCTGTCCATTTCCATAAATGGGTCATAATCTGGCACATCAAAGCTTAAACTTTATAAGAGAGGTGCTATTTCAGGTTTGTGATGTGTCAGAGAGAGGATTGAACCTTTTAGGTTGAGCAAGGGAACTGTTAATGAACTTCTGTACTTTCCTGGTTTTTTGGTTTGGTTTTTGCTTCTTCAGGAACATTAGAAGTATATATTGCTTTAGCTCATTGCAAATCCTTGCTGTTTCTCTTTATTGTAATTCTTACAGGTGTACAAAATAATGTAAATTTATTTTGTCTTTGGCTTCATGAAGAAGGAATCTCTTAAAAGCCATCTTTTGATGATGACAATTATGATAAAAATAGTTGTCTGTGTGTGTGTTCTAATCCCTAATATGTCGTTTGCATGATGCTGCTAATTCATACATGGCTTTTATAGCTTGGAAAGTGCAATTGTGTGCCAAGGGGCAATGAGTGTTTATTCAATTCTAGTCACATACCTTTTGTTCTGTGCCTTCCAGTTTATTTTTGATGTGTAGTGTTCAGGCTTGCTTGTCTATTCGCGTGGCAGTTCCCCTGTTTAATTACCGTTTTCTGGTTCTATTTTTAGTATAACTGCCTCTGTTATGTTCTCATTGCTCAACCTAGTTATTCTTTTCTGTACATTTACTGCTCTTAAATTGATTGCCTGTTGTGCTACTTGAAGCAATAGTTTTTAACAGACTCTTAAGACAACTTGTACTTTACCCTGTGTTGTTGTAGCGCGTGTTTTGTCTCTACAGAAATTTGCATCTGTTCAATTTTGTTCTCACAGTGTAATTAGTTAATATGTTGCAGTGGTTATTTTTAATAGCTGGCAGTGAAAAAATCTAATCTCTTTACTCTGTAATATATTTTTGTGAAATGAGATTTTACTAGGGAATATCTGTAATATGTAACCTTGGAACCTACCTATCATTTTAGGTAAGCACAGTTCATTGCAGATACATACTAGTAGGTGTTGATTACATACAGCTGTGACTTTCTTTAATGGGGAAGCTTTTTTAAAATAAAGTTTTAAAATTACTTCAAGAGGTGTGGAGAAGAGGAGGAGAAATAATAGTTTTGCATGTTACATGAATATGAGTAACTGCTTAAAAGCTTCCTGTTTTCCCTTACATCTCTGCTTCTAAGTTGAAAAGTCACAGGCACCATTTTAGAAGTTGTGTGTGCATATTGGGGTGTTTTCCATCCACTCCCCAATGTAAGTGACTGTTATGTAAATTATCACTATTTTATATTTATTACTGTTGTCACATCAAGGTTTTTAAACTTGAGTAGAATAAACTGAACACTTCCTATAAACGCTTAAAAATATCCTAACAACTAATTACAATGGACAGCTATAGCAGCTAAAGCAACTGGACTATAACATGGAAGTCCTAATTTTCAACTCTTTAAGTAACTTTCTTGTAGTCTTATCTCAGTTAATTCTTACTGGTGGGTGAGAGGTTTAAATCCCACTGATGGATATACAATACACATAACAGGCTCAGTACTATTCATCCTCAATTTTTGGTTTTGTAGACAATCACACTAATCTGGTATTTCCTTTTTAGCTTTTACAAGAAGCTGAAGGATGGGGTGAACGACTTAGTGAACTAAATGAACAAACAAAGATGTTTGAATCATCTAAAACAGATGTAGAAGAAGTTTTGAAAAATAAAGAGAGCCAAATCAAGGTAAATTATGACATTTAGGATTGAATCAAATTATTCTGATTGCTGGTCATAGAGTTCCAAGAAAGCCTGACAACCTCTCCTTGCCTTAATATGCCTTACACTGTTTTGGGCTTTTATTTGTTGTCTATAGTCTCTAATTTCATGTTTCTGGCTAAGCCAAAAAAAGTTGCTTTGCAGCACAATGAAGCAGTCTGCTAAAGATAACTAAGGAAAAACTCTTTCAGTTCTGATAGAGTATTGGCTTTCCCCCCTGCCCCCAGTTTGGAGTGTGGAGCTTGGGTGTATATTCTTACAGTTGTGTACCTTACATACATAAGCCCCACTGAAAGCATGCATGCTTAGAGCTCTCTGAAAATTCTTCACAAGTATGTGCCTGTTGACCTCCAAATACATGCTTTGATAAAAAAAGTATTATCAGACATCTAGAATCTTGTATGTGGGGCTGACTTAATCTACTGAGGGAACTAAATAAAGGACAGAAATCTTGGAAAGTAATTGTAGTGATAACTACATTTTCATAGCTTGTATTTGTTTGTGAGGTTTTTTTGTGTGCTTTTCCTTAGTCACTGACACAATATATACTGAACATGAAAGACTGGAGTTCAGTAATACGAGAAGATGGTGACACTGAAGACAACCACTGGGACACAGATATAAAGGGTGAAACAGAGAATGGAGAGCACTTAGGTATGGTTTGTGTAGTTTCCCTATTTAAATATTATGTTTCAGAAATACAGAACTGACTAAGTTCCAGGAAAGTGGAAAGATTAGCTTTATAGAAGTCAGATTTAACAATCTCACCCAATGTCGTTCATGTCAGACAGTTAACTGATGCTTGGGCATCTCTGGAATAGCAACCTGTCTCCTGTTCAGCACTGTGTGGCATACAGACTGTCACAGAGCAATGTAAAGACTCAGTGGGCAGTCTCTTGCAAAATACTGCAGTATGTGCCTGTGTATTAAGCAGTGATTCTGTGGCATTTCTAGGTGGAAATCTTGCTTTTATTTCTTTTTCAAGCTCCTCCTAGCAGTAGTACTGAGGGTCCTTAGAGCCTAATTTCTGCTTCCTTATCCTTACAGAGGTGTTAATTGTTGCAGGCGGTGTGGTTTTGCTGTTATCTAGTGGGTGTAGATGTGAGTCCCCTTAAACAGCAGCACAGAAAAACCCTTCTTCCTCCTCTTTCTTACTGCAGCTTCTTTCTGTGCTGGTGCTTATGATACTGTAGGGCACAAGCCCGTGAATCTTACCGTGTGTATCCAGCATCTCACTTCTAACATGGCCAGTCTGAGTCGTGATTGACTGGCAGGGCAATGAGTTACAATATTGGCTTATCTTCTACTCACACCCCTACTTTTCTTTGCTCTTTTATCCTCCAAGTATGCAGTGCCTATTGTGGTACGTTAGCATTGCTCTTGTACACAAACCAAATAATAGCAGTAACATCTGTCACAAGCCCTTTCATGCCTTTTACATGACTTATTTGTTCTATTCCTTTGAGCAGATGATGAGCAAAAACGAACCGTAAAGAAATTGATCTATGCTGCAAAGGTATGTGATTTTAAGAAATTTGTGGGTGGGAGTGTGGAAACTAGAGGGAACATATGTAATTATTCTGGTAATACCACTATCAGAGTTCAGCATCTTGTAATGTTTAATTAGATATTTTTGCATGCAAACACTTTCTTTATCTGGTGTCTTTTAATGTTCTTCTTTTTTTTT
>VYXF01004874.1:420659-457700 GCA_013397295.1 Polioptila caerulea | reverse complement strand
TTTTTTTTTTTTTTCAATTGATTGCAGTTAAATGCTTGTTTAAAGACCATGGAAGCAGAAAGAGACCAAATGTATTCCAAACTGTCTGATGAAAATAAAGCTAAAGGAGAACTTACAGGTAATTAAATCTTCTTTTGCCTTTGATAAGATACTGCTTTGGTAAAAGGGTGTTGCAGGCTGCAAGTGTTAATTCCAATAAAAACTGAATTAAGTTTTTGTTAAATAACTACTTGATTTTTTTGAATTAATGTTTAAGTTGCTTAGCTATTTTAAATACATTGTTTTAGACATAGAGCAATCAAAGTTGCAAATTTGGTTGTACTCTGTTGGAATATTCTGTAACTGTTAAGTTATAGAATCTTAAAATACAAGAGCAAAGTGATGTAAATAAATACATAATACCTCCTTTACATAATTTCTGGACATCAAACAAAGCAGTTTCAATCTAAATTTTAAAACCATCTATTAAAACAGTAGCTTAATTTATCTTCTACTGTAATGGGTGCAAGATCAGTCCTCAAAACATAAAATACTGCATTTAGAGAATTGAACTTAAAAACATCTTGCTCTGTTCCTTTTCCTTTGTTGTGAGGACATACTGAATTAAACTGTAGGAAATGAAAACAACTCAAGTTTAAATTTAAACCTGTAATTAGTAATTGCTTTCATAATCATAGCCGTCAGAGGAGCCATCACTTCTGAATGTATGGCTTGGGTTGTGAAATGCTCTGTCCGACTGTATTTGTCAGTTTCTTACCGTCCTTTAAATATATTCCTTGTGCTAGTGAGTTCTCCAAATTGACTATAGCTCTGTCCCATGAAGATGTTCAAACTTAGTTGAAGCTTTGTTGTATTTCTTGAAAAGAGGTACAGGAATAGTCAGTAGGAAAAGAAACAAGACTTTGAGTTCAGTGTGGAAAGCTGAAGGTAACTTGACAAATCTGAGTTACTCATTCAGGCCGTTGAGGCCATTGTGTGAGTAAATCTGCAAGAGCATATAAGGGTGCTAGTTTTACTCCTTTAGTCAAATAATTACAATAATAAGAGCCCTAAATGAAAATTTAGATTCTGAATTACAAAACTGAGTTGTTTTCAAAGAAGTTACATGGTTTGGAGCAAAGGCCAGATACAAGCACAGGGCTGCGCTTTGTGGCTGGTAGAGTGTAGTTGCTGATTTCTCATTTTGTGTCATATATTGAAATATATTAACTTTATATCTTATGTTATTAAATCAACATGGGATCAAAGGTTTTTACAGAATTCTTGTATACTAAAATATTGCCAATGTGTTATCCCAATATCATTATCTCTAAATTTGACAGAACGCATAGAAAACCTTCAAAGCCAACAAGCTTCCTTGCAGTCTGAAAATGAACGTTTTGAAAGTGAAGTTCAAAAGCTCCAGCAGAAACTTAAAGTAATGACTGAGCTTTATCAAGAAAATGAAATGAAACTACACAGGTGCTGGTTCCTCTTCTTATCTTCAATGCTTGCTGTTCTATTTGAATGTAACTCTGATTTGGGGGATTGAAAATTATTGAAAGTTTGAATACTGCTTTCCAGAATTTTCTGAACTGTGAAGACAATTTATTACACTTTAATGTACATTTGTGTTTACAGTAGTTTATAGAAACTGTTTCCATGAAACAGTTAATTTTAGGACTTTTCCACAAGCAAGTGCAGAAACAAAGAAGTAACAGATTTTAAATCTATGAAATAAGGCAATTAAAGTAGGAGAGCTTGATTATTTTTTCTTTAATTGAATTTTTATGTGAAGTAATACATGTGTCAAAGTTGCTGAGAGAAAATCAGTAGGTGCTTTAACTGTGAGATGTATTTTATGTAATAAAGGGAGCAAGGAATGTCAGAGGAATGGTGATATATATATAAAACTAAACTTAAAACATAGGCCAGCTCTTGTTGGTAAGCAACATAGAACCCTTGTGAATCAGGCTTTCCTCACCAAGAAAGCCAGAATATGAAGGCTGTACTATCTCCCTTCCAGTCAGAGTGTTAGTAGGGATTATGACCTAGTGATTGAAATCAGAAATATGTTTAGGACTAGAAATTGAAGTTGATTGGTCCAGGGCATGTAGTAAATTTCAGGAGTATGTGTGTGTGTGGGAGCAGGGCACATCACTTTAGGGCATGATGGTAAAATTACAGTTTTACTAATCAGAAATTACTTCTTCAAAGAGTGGGCATAACCTTGAAGGCAGCAAGAGAATCAGCACAAGACTAGATCCTGTACTGAGCAGTGTGCAGGACCTTTTTGAAGTATTACTTTCAGTAATCTGCTCTGTAGATATATATTTGTGTAGATATTTAGCACCTTTGTAGATGCAACAAATCCTAGAAATCACTGCATTAGCATTTTGACTTTTAAAAAAGAGCAGGGACGGAGTGGGAAGGAACCTGTTAAAGAGATGATACAATAAGCAGGCAGAAAGCAGACTGTGTGGATGGTATTTAAAAATAACCTCACTAAAACTCAGCAAATGTGCACTGCTTATCAAAGAATTTTAGAAAAGCCAAAAAGGAGTGGGGAGAAGCTGGTGTGGTGGTGTAGCAGCACAAAAAAGATTTAGAATTAATTAAGGCATCTTTAAAAAACTGGGTCTGTTCAAACAGGGGAAATGAAAAAGTAGGAAATGAAGACTGAGTAGAAAAGAAATTTGAATCCTGTTCACAATCCATGATTTAGACAGCTTGATTGCTAAGAAGTGCTGTTCCCAGGAGAATTACCATTTTATCCATTCAGGGCTGTATCCAGCAGTGGTATCCATGTGTGTTCTGCAGAACTACCTTGTGCATAATCTGTGGACTGGAGTAGGAGTTTTCTGTAGTGCCCAATAAGGCTTAAGGATAAAAAAGAGGGACCTGGAAATACTTTTTCCTTTTTTAAAATAGCTAATAACAAATCTTTTTTCCTCTAGAAGATTATTTTTAGAAGATACCAGAATCACAGTGTGGTTTTGGTTTTAGTTTGTTTGATATGATTTGTGGCTGCTTTCAAAATTGTTGACTTGAAACACAATTAACCATAGTTTTTGAATTTTGTTAAAAGGAAGTTGACAGTAGAAGAAAGGGAACGTCTACAGAAGGAAGAAAAGCTTTCTAAAGTAGATGAAAAAATCATTCATGCTGCTGAAGAACTTAACAGCTACAGGTAATTGCAGATTTTAGTTGCTGTAATCACTTGTTCCAAAGTGAAGAAAGAGCAATAGAGAATTTAAAAAAAACACAGCACAGGCAAATATATTTTCTTCCAGTTTCTTTGTGGTGTGTGTTAGATGCTAGTTTGTGTGTAATAATATTGGCTAGGGGTGGTTTTACTTCATTAAAATATTTGGATGTTGAAGATTGTGGCAACTTCTCTTCCATTGGAATCCTAATTGTACTGATACAACAGTTTTAATGGTGTGGTAGAAGTGGGTCTCTAATCTAGTTCCCCTTACTGAACAAAGCTAAAAATACAAAGTTAAGAGAATGTTGTGAAGTAAATGGAATGTTCAGTTTTCCTACAGAGCTAACATTTATGCTGTATAGTTATGGTATTCTATTTCTGTATCTCAAAGCTTGTCAGATAGTCCTGTTGCTTAGAAATTCCTTATTAAATATTGTCGTGGGTGAATATTTGCTGTAGCTGTTTTTTAACTGCTTTGCTCTGGTTTTTGTTACACCAGCTGTGTACCTCTGGGGTTTTTCTGCATTTTCTCTAACTGTGGCATAATTTTTGAATATGTAATGTATATCTGCCATTTTACTTCAGTGTTTATGGGAGTGTTAGGCCTAACAATAGTGATCAATGCTTCCTGAAGGGTTAATCAGATGAATTCTTTCTTGTGGACATTCTTCAGTATTTATACAGGAAGACAGAATTCACTCTTCCTGATTTTTTCAGAACATGGACTTTGTAGGCATCCTAATTTTAAAAAGAATATTAATATTGCAAATTGAGTATAACCAAGCAATGTCTGTTTCTTTAGCCCACCTGCTGAGAGGGTAGAACCTGGAGAGGCTGTGCCCAGGGCAGCTGGCAGCAAAGGTGGCATCATACATCAAAAGTTGGGGTAGTGTTGGGGTTCAGGTTCTGTTCTCTTGTTTATGCCCCTGTTTGCAGTAATGTAAGGCCTAGAATTTCCACTGTTAGAATAATTTTTTTTATCCCATGGGCCTAAGTGACAATACTGTCTTTTGGATAAAAAAAAAAAATCTTAATTACACCTTGTGGCTGCTGTTGAGTTTATTGTATTCAAAACTTTCCTGCAATTATTTAAATATCATGAGTTCTCATTTTGTTACAGAGAGCGAGCGAAGGATCTTGAAGAAGAGCTGGAGAGAACCATTCGTTCTTATGAGAATCAGGTATTTTGTGCTTTGGGACCACATCTGTGCCAGTAGGAGGGATGCTACTGCAACTGGAATATCACATGCTGTTAGTTTGTGAGCTGCCTTTGGCTTGACTTTGTTGGGTGTCTAATTCTGCCTCCCCTCTGTCTTAACGTCATCTGGTTTTGACTGACACGGTTTCGTAGCAGAGATCACCAGATAACTTCATTGAAAAGTTGAATTTTCAGTTTAGGTGTCTCATTATAAATTACCCACACATATTAAATGTATAAAAAAGAGCATATAATCATAAGTTTTGGGGTTTAGGTGAATAATGAATCTCTCTTTCACAGATTACTTCACATGAGAAAAAAGCTCATGATAATTGGGTAAGTTCCAAATACTGAATTTTCTGCGGTTTTTTGCATCTTCATTTTTTCATTATTTAAAAAGTTTGCTTTATCACTTTTAAGTTTGTACTAAAAACAAATCATCAAAATTATTTCTAACCTTTCACTTTTAAACATACGGATTTCTTGCAGAAATACACGAAAGCATGTTAAAAATACTTCTATTATATAAAATAGTTGGAAAAATTAAGCTGGATACTTATGAAGACAGTAGAATGATAATCTTATATCATTTGTTAAAGCAATAAATCTGCTGGAGGAACATGACACCATGTAACAAATGTGTGACATTTTGCTAGTAATGAAGGCTTTTGGCCTTGTTTCAATGCCATTTTGGTATTTTCTTTGAGTGTACTTCACTTCTTTTATCTACAAGTAGAAGACGTTATGTCCTGTGAAAACAGTATGTTCCATTGACAGCTTCCTAAGAGTGTTTCTATAAAATCCATTTTTGCCTTTCTTTTTCCAAACAGGAAAATTTAAAATATCTCCTGACTAATACATTCTTCCTTTTCATGGAATGTCTGAGATAAAATCCTGCTAAAAGCTATGGTGTGTTGTGGTCATAATTCCAGAGATTTTATCTATCTGATTTTAAAATAAAACATTCTTACATAGATTTTGAGACTTTAAATCTTCTGTAGATGCTTTGAAGCAGCTATAGCCAGAGGATTCTACTGCTGAAGTTTTAAGAACCTGCATGAAAGCCTTATCATTCCTCAAAAATTTGGGTTTTAGAGCTGCTAATATAATTTGCTGACATATGTGAGGCTCCATACATGAGTCATATCTTGTGAAAATGCAATCTATACACTTCACATAAAACGTCTTGGACCTAGGAATCATCATATTTATGAAGCATTTAATCGAAAAATAGCAATATCTAAGCATCTGGTTTTTGTCCTTTCCCAAAGCTGACAGCCCGAGCAGCTGAAAGACACCTCAGTGATATAAAAAAAGAAAATGCACATAACAGACAAAAGTAAGTGCAGTTCTTATCTACTCCTAAACAAATGCAGTTTGGCCTGTGTTGGGTTTAGGCAGTTGGATGATTTCTGTTAATGTCTTGTGGCCCAAACACAGCAGAGAGATCACCGTGTTTGTGTTCTGAAAGAAAGGGAGTCACTTGAGCTTTCCTGCAATTAGGACTTGCAAGAAAGTAAGAACTTAGGAACTAACTATGTGAAGTATGGAAATCCTTTGGGAAAGAAGCAGAATGTAGTACTAGAACACAAATGGGGGAGGGTAATGTTTGTTTGTTTGTTTGTTTGTTTGTTTGTTTGTTTGTTTGTTTGTTGTAAGTATATATCAACCAGATGTCATGGTTACCTTATGATTTTATTATTCTGAGCTTGTCCCAGAAGTTAATGCTGAACTAACAGTTGGTGGTAGTTGAGAGGAACTTTCAGGTGTGAGGTTAACTAATAACTTGGAGTGCAATTAGAGTGATGTCATATGAGGAATGTGACATCTAAAATGCAACTTCAGCTTCTGAATTAGAGTTTAAACACAGCAGCATAGAGAAATACTTTCAGGCATTTTTAAGTTCAGAGTACTGTGACATCCTTTGTCTTATTTATTTAGGGAATAAAATACCTTGCTTCATTAACCAGTTAGGTAGAAAGCCTGGCAGTAAACAGTGTAGTCTGGTAAAGCTTTTGTATTTCTTGGTCACTTACTACTTGTTTGTTTTCTCTTTGCAGATTAACTGAAGCAGAATTTAAACTGGAACTTTTGGAAAAAGACCCTTATGCTCTTGATATTCCAATGAGACCATTTGGCAGAGGTACAGTATTGAATTGTAATATAGAGCCTAATTCTTTTGACTTACAGTTTTGTTTCCCAAGACCACACATATTTAATTGTTTGAAAACTATCTTGGCCATGTGTATGTACAAATACCAGTCATTTAAAAAAAGTAATTGGGTCATAAATGACTCTAGGTCACGTCAAGTATTTTGCTGAAAATAAGAGCATTTGCAGTGTTGATGAGAGTAGACTGGGAATATGTTACACATGGTAATGAGAGCACAGTTCTGGTTTTAGTTACACAGTTTAGTTTTTAACGTCACCTGAGAAGTTATTTATACAGTTTGTTAAACTAAGTATTGTGAACTTGAGTATTTTGTTTTAACTGTTCCAGAGCATTCCCCATATGGACCCTCACCAATGGGCCGGCCTTCATCTGAAACAAGAGCTTTTCTTTCCCCTCCAACTTTATTGGAGGGTCCTTTAAGGCTTTCACCTATGCTTCCAGGTGGAGGAGGAGGAAGAGGTACAATTCTTGAACTTGAAAATTTGTCTATTCTGGATTTCTCTCTCCTCTCCTATAAACCTGTCACACCTTTTCCTCTTGTTGGTGACAAAAAGTATTAAAACAACCAATTCAACATCAACAGTTAATTGGACAAACTCTTCCTGTTTTTCAACTTGCTTCTAAGGCTGTTTAATATATAACAGTACTATTGGAAATCTAGTTTGTATTGGTAGATTGGCCAGTGGATTCATTTTAGAAGCATAAATTAGGAAATTATCCATTAGACTTATCCATCGTCCTTTATTTCTTGAACAGATGAGGTTCTGCTGAAATAAATATGATTTAAAATAAAAGGGAGTCAATTAGTTTTCTGAAGAAAGAATACTGTTCCTTCCATCTCATTGGTCTACAGTCCATGAGAGAATGTTGTCAGAAACATGAGGCAGTTTTATTGGAGGTTGTGGTATTAGAAAGTTACTGGTTGAGTAAATTGTTTCCCTTCCCTTTGTTCTAAATTTCAAGCAGCCATCATACATGGAGAGTGTTTCTTCCCTACTGATAGAAGGGACCAGGAAGTTTGTGTGTAAGGAGTATTGGTCAGAGATCCAGGAGTAGGTGAAAGTAAGCTGGGGTGGCTTAAGGGAAGAAAAATACCCTCCATTCATATTTCTTATGTTGATGGAGGCAGTGTAGGTAAATGCTGGAGTGAAGTTCAGCATCTGTTACAGGTAATAAAGAAGCTACTGTTTAATTTATTTTTACCATTACACCCATTGAAGCCTGTACTTAATTAGTGGGAAATATGTCCAAACTTCTCTTCTATAAGGATTTCAATAAATGCAATTATAGTACTTCTCTCAGAGTGCACAAGACACACACTGGCTTCAAGTTTTAGGTTGAATTTTAGCATGGAGAATTAGAGAATTCAGTATTTTTCCAGACCCAGTGTGTTTTAGAGGAAGCTTGCAATCTAAAATCACTCATTTTTACAGTTTTTATTGCAATTGATTATGTTGACCTGGCCTTAGAGATGTTTTTTTTTTTTGGTTGGTTTGGTTTTCTTCTTCTTGAATAAAGAATTAGAGCCAGAAGAGTGTTGAATGCAGATGGGTGTTTTATGATACTGGTACTAGCTCTCAGCATGCTAGTTGTTAGCTTGATTAGCAGCAGGTTTTTCAATGAGAAGATTATTTATCATGAGGGTACTGGCTTCTGCTTCAAATTAACTGAAACTTGTAAAATGATTAGTTTTTTGGAAAGCATTGCAGGTCCTCTGTGTTGTGCTGTTATTGAACTAAGACCTTGCCATTGCACACCTTTGAATGCTTCTCGTAGATGTCCCTGGTCACCAGCAAACAGCTGGAGAGTCCCCTGGAGCCCTGTGCCTCGTGTGTCTTGGCAGTGTTGGCATTCCATGATCTGTTTCACTGTTTCCAGACTGAAAGAGGAAAGCCACAGTAGAGGATTTAAAACACAAGGGTGAATAACTACTCAATTTGTTCAATTAGGATCCAGGGGACCCACTGCCATGTACGAAGCTGGAAGTGAAAGAGGAGAGCTGAATTCTGATAGATTAACTGATCCCCACAGACCACCATCAGACACTGGATCCCTCTCTCCTCCTTGGGAAAGAGAACGCAGGATAATTCTGCCTCCACCAGGTAAAAACTCTGCATAGCTACTGTATGCATGGAAAAGAGGAGTTACTGACTTGCTGTCTATATATTTAACTATTTTGGGTTTAAAAATATTAAATGTTTTCTTGGACCTGCACATGCAACTGAACTGTTTTTTTTTTTTAATAGTAGTTTTTTCCTCTTCTTGAACAGTGTGGTTCGCTTGCACTTCTCTGCTATCTTTTAAGTACATATTGGTATTACCAAGGGACAATCAGCTGTTTGGTTTCATCATTTTACTGGGAGTTTGTTTAGTGCATTGAAAGACCTGTCTGGGCTGGATAGTTAATAAGAGATTTAAGAAGTAAAAAGTTCTAATTTATTTAAATAAAAACTAGGTAAACGTTGAAAAATACAATTTTTTTTAAAAAACCCCATTTATAGTAATAATACAGGAGTACCATGGTACGTTCATCCTGTCTGGTACATATTTTCCTGTTGATACTGTCTCTTCAATGATTAACAGCAGCAAAATCAGTCTTCATTCTCACTTCTTCAGCTAAACATCTGTATTGCACATTACCACTCAGGGAAGGCAGAGATAAGAGGATTTTGCTGATATTTCTCAAATAAAAACCTGGGGAGATGGACAGCCTTCCTGGATAACTGTAATAAAGAAGAAAAAATGTTACAAGTTTCAAAAAAATAAAAATTTTGGTAAGATACATAGATTAAGGTACCTCAGTTATTACTGCAGCAAGCAATACACACCTGTGTAAGCCTGGTGGTAGAACTCAAGGTCCTCTCAGGATGCAGTTTCTCATCTGGCAGCTCTGGTCTGTTGACAGGATACTGCAGAGGTAGTCTGGTTTCCTTGGCCTTTCCTTCTTGTTCTTAGCCCACCTTTGCCCTTGGATCTCACTGATACAGTTTGTCTTGTAGCTGCATGACAGATTGCTAGATCTGATGCCAGCAAGCTGGTGAAAACATATTACAGCACTATGAAACAATGGAAAACAGCATTCTTACCTAAGAATGGCTTAAAACACGTAGTACCTTATTTTGTCTTCAGTCTTCTTTGCTGGGCTGACCCTTTGTTTCAAGGCCCCACTGTTTATAACTTAGGCAATCATAACTTTCAAAATACTGCTGTATGATAAAGCAAAAATCAATGAACACTTATTTTTCAGCTCTTTAGAAACATAAGCTATTGGATATACTTGGTGGGATTGCTCTTGAGTTATTTAAGATTTGTTTGCTCACCCTGATTAATAGACACTTTGTATATTTACAAGAGGGTAAGATACCCAGAAAATCTTTCTGGTCTAAAATTGTGTGGAACAGAAGGAATGAATCTTCACAGACCTGTTTTTTGTGATTTCTTCTGTGTTAGGTGAGCCTTATGCTGATCCAGTTCTTCCTGCTCGAAGACAAGAAAGATTTTTCCCTAATCCTCCAAATACCGGAAGACTTTCTGGGCCAGCAGAGCTACGAACTTACAATGTTCAGTCTTTTGATAAAACAGGTGGGAATTGCTTCCATGATACTCTAAAATGGAAATACGCAGTGTAAGCTAACTGTGCACAGCAAGCTGTGGCAAGAGGACAGGTTTTCAGCTACCACAGACCTGAAGTTCCATTGTGTAAGGAACATTCCCTGTTGGAGCAGTAGCCCTCCCTGCTGTCAGGTGGGCAGGATTCTGTGAATGGCAGTCATGAGGTATTTTTTTGGTCTGCCCTCACTGTTCTGTGTGTTAACCACTTATAATTGGTTGAGAGTCTGTTTTGGTCCCTCCCATGAAGCTCATCACAGCATTAAAACATCACAAACCCATACTTGGATTTCCATGCCACATTTGGTAAAGTTAGAAGGGGTTAGACCCACAAAGAGTGAACAGAACCAGCCATTTTCTGACATTCAAGTGTCCACTGGCTTGGTGCACAGAAGTAGTAGATCTGAGGCCTTTTCCTTCAAACTGTTGACCATAGTGGCAGCTTTTTGTAGTTCACAGTGAATTGCCCCCAGTTTAATCACACCTTTCACTGACCCACTAGTTTTGAATTAGCCAATTATGTACATTTTAGTTTGTGGCACTTGGCAACTGCCAGAAGCTAATAGGCAAAGTTTTGGTCACTGAGACTTTACCACTGACAGCTTAAGAGCTTAATACTTATGAAGGATTTTTCATCTTTATGTGTCTTAATTTGTCAGCAAAGTAAAGCCATTAAATTCCCAACAGAAACTTCACCACCCAGGACTGAGTTACTGACAGGATCAGTAGGAAGTTACCATCTCCTTTGCACCATTTCTGGCCAGAGCAGAGAGAGCCTTTGCTATCAGTGTCACAGTGTGAGAACTGGGAATGCTGAATTTAGTTTCAGGTTAAAGGTTCAGGTTTCAAAGTTAATTATTCTTTACTGGAAGACAGTTCTGTCCCTGTGCAGCTGCTGACCTTCCCTCTCTCCCAAGCCTTCTGTCAGTTTCTGCTTTCACTTCTGCTTTCTCATGTTCCACTGAGGTCTTCAAGCGCCTGGCTGCTTGAAAAAAGCAAGAGGTGCCCTGGCTTTGCACTAATTAATGCATCCTTTTTTTTACCCCTGTCTTCAGTCTGTAAAGAACTCTTTATTTAATTTTTTAAACATTGTATTCAGTTCCTGGGCAATTCAAAATGCCCTGCATGGAAACAGGGTTTTGGATAACTTTGTTGCCAGTATTTAACAGGTCATTAAGCATGTGTGAATGTTGCTTTTAAGAGACACATAATTTCACTAGAGTTGACTATTTGTAAAAAAAAAAAAAAAAACCAAAAAAAAAATCCCATTTAATTAGAAAAACCACCAAAAACACAGCCCATCCAGCACATCTGACTTCAGAACAGTGGAGTATCTCACAGAACTGAAATCAAGGCTCCCACTCGTTAGTGTTAATAAGTTACACTTCTTAGGAAGATGGTCAAAATGTTATTTAAAGTGAGCAAAATAATACAAATTTTCCTAAGCTGGGGTGGCAAAGTATAAAAACTTTTCACTTGAGGAGGTACCTGGAGCAGGAAACTTCTTGTCAGAAAGAAGAGTTAAAGGCTGACACAGTTTGTGAGGAACTTCATAAGGACCTAAAATGGAAAGTGTTATGCAACATAAATATCAAGGCGTGAATATTCTCTGTGTAACATAGGACTTGAAATGTTTCACATTAAGTAACAATTATTATCAACAAGGTAGGGCCTGCTTGAAATGACAAGTAATTTCGAGTTTTTGAAAAGACCTGTCTGTTCATTGAGAAAAAAAGCTTTGCTTTCAAGGAGTAGAAATACAACATGCATATAAAAATTCTGTCACTAGTTAGAAGTCTTGTTTTGGTTTGTTGTTTTTTATTATAATCATCTCTATTCAAGCTGAAGCTTAAAAAAGCAGTGTTTTCCAAATCTCAGGTCTGGGGAGTTGTTTGTTTGTTTGTTTAAAGACAGTGTATTTAGTGTATATATTTAGTATATTTATAGCCAGTCAGATTCTACTCTCTGACAATTCCTTTAATAATTTTCTCTAGTTGTTATTGAAAATACTTGTTCCCAGCAAAGTTTAAAAGTAAAAACATTGATGTTTCTATTTATCTTTTTACTTATAAAGTAAATAAGGCAAATGAGAGGAGGATGATGAGGATGATGGTGATTATTATTTCTGACTGCTCGTCCAAAACTGATGTAGTTCTGGAAGTCTCCTTGCTACTTGTCAGCCAAGGAGGGAATTGTTGTTTGTCATACTTGAATAGGATTGGTGTCAAGCTCTGTGCCAAGAGCATATCATAGCACAGCCATTCCCAGCACGGGGCTTACTGAAGAAATAAACTACGAGTTGGAGGGAGGGGGAGAATGGAACTGCTGCTTGCTCGTTGGATTTGTTGCCAATCTATCCTGATTTCAGAAAAAAATACGGAAATAGGTGGAGAGAAAGAGATCAGCACTGAATAACTTTTTTAACTTTTGCATACAGATGGACAGACATCTTCTGAACATAGTCCAGGAACAGAACCAAGTGGAGATGGGATGAAGGATCATTCTAATCTTAGCGTAAGTAACTAAAGAGAGGCTTGATTTAAAGCTTTAATTTTCTGCAAAAAACATAGAAAAATTTCTGTAGTCCATTGGTCAACATTATATTGCACTCTTCAGTGCAAATTATAAAATTATGTGTATACTTTATCACAGCACTTACTGTCTTGTGAATTACTTTGATCTATTACTAATATAATCCCTGTTGAAAATGAATTCTATCCCAAAAGATGAAACTGTGGTCAAGGGGATGGTCTGTACACATAGAAATTGTTGCTCAGGATTATGCTGCAGCTAAGGCAGAGTTGGAACTAGCTCTTAGCTAGTGTCACACCTACATGAAAATGGGTGGGCCTGATGGGACTGGAGGTGTTCCCTTTCCCTCTGCTAACTTCCCTGGTTTCCTTGTGTTGCAGAACTCACTCCCTGATCAGTCGCTGGCACCTGAAAGTGAAGCTGTCAGTTCAGGGTTTGCACCCCCACCTTTCCCTCCAGTCAGACCTCCACTGATGCCTGTGGATCCTAGAGCACCACCAGTACCTTTCATGAGACGAGGACCTCCTTTTCCTCCCCCTCCTCCTGCTGGCATGTATGGGCCACGGGAATGCTTTCCAGTCCGAGACTTCGGGCCCCCGCGCCCTCCGCTGCCAAGTAGGTGGCTTGAGCCAGCATTTGTTTCAAGGTGGTGAGTGGGAGTGCTTTGTGCAGGGGCAGACACAGTGTACACTCTGCTTCTTAACTCAGCTAACAGGGAGCACCCGTTCTGATTAAGGTTCTTTGTGTTGTACACTTCCTTTCTCCAAACAGCTCATCTCGTTGTTTTTACAAATACCAGCTTTGGCTGGAAAATGCACCTACATGTACTGTTCAGCACTTAAAGGATTCTTCTTGGGGGGTAGGAAAGCTAGTAGGTGGTTACCCTAATCCTTTTCTTCCTATGAAATTGCATCTTACATAAATCGTAAAAGTTTCATCCTCTGGCTCTGAGGTGTGCTGGTGCCCTGCAAAGGGACAGTTCCAAAAACAACTGTTTTCCCTTGGAGTTTGCATGCCTGGAGCAAGATCCAAGTATCAGACCGCAGGACTTCTTTCTGTCTCTTGCTGTTCTCTGAGTATGTGTGAAGAACTAAGCCATTTATCTGCCAAAATATCTGTAAGGTGTAGCAGGTAAGGGTTGCTGTGGCAGACTGAAGGGGGTGTTGGCAGCAGCAGCCCAGGAGCTGGCAGTGGCTAGCTGCTGCTTACTGCTGTGGGCAAGTACTGAGAAAAGTGATGGTTTTGCCCTCCTCTTTCCTGGCATCTGTGTCTCTTTGGATCCTGACATGTGACTTCTAGTTAGATAGGCCTAGCTGAGCAGTGAGCCAGCAAGAGGAGCAGGTGTACGTGTTTCCTGTTGTGATTGATATTAACTGGATTACTCTGATTCTCTCACAGTAAGAAATCCATTTCCAATGAGACCTTATCCTCACTACCCACCTCAACGACCTGGATTTTTGCCTCCACCACCTCCTCCTGAAAATAGAGTTGAACCATCTCAGTCAAATCCATCAGCTGTAGAACCAGAACCACAGCAGGAGACTTGACAGTCATTTGGGGAATGTCCTGAACCAGTTTTGTGCTCTCCTACTGGCATTTTTCCTTATGTTAAGTAACCATTGTTACTTAGGTCTATACAAACTACTTTGCTCAAATTGAAGCTTAATAGGGAAAATTCTCAGGATAGTATTTTGTAAATAAAGAATTAAATACCTATGAATATTGTGAATAAGTGATTTCCACTGTACAATAGTCATTTTAAATTAAGTATTTCTAACTTGAGTGGTCTCTTCAGAGGTGTATAAAATTAAATCATGTGAACCTTATTGTAAAAGTCCAGCTGCTTTGTGCTGGTTGAGCTGTACAGGGAGTCTCGCTGCATGCCAGAAGTGATGCTTGCTGCTTTATGAATAGGATGTGAAAACAAATGGAAACAGTTAATAAAAATCTATAGAAAACAAAAGCAATGTCACTGGTAACATGGTATAATAGATAAGTGGAGGTGAATAACCATGATTCTCCACTGGAGTCCCCTCTGTTTGTGGCCTCCTAGGTGGTCCTTCAGCTCTCAAGCTCTTCAGTGTGGCAGTTCTCTCTCACAGCAGAAAAGCTGAGCAACTTACCCTTTCAAAGCTGGAGTGGTGTTTATTGAAGATGCATACAGGGGCTTTTTATGACCTGGGAGGAAGGAGTCATAGCTAGGAGATGCTCTAGCACAGCCCAGCCCTTGCCTTTGAAGACATATGTCTGCAGCAAACCAAAAGGAAGGGTGTGTTTTTACTGTCTCAACATGAATTCAGTTTATTAGGCTTCAGATTTTAACACCAGCATTAGGAAAACGCTGGGCAGGATAAAAGCAGAATATAAAAGTACAAGAAGGAAGTGGCAAACTGCAGCATTAGTAAGTTTGTGTCTATAAAAAATGTGGTACCTCACTCACTTCTTCAGGTTCCTGTGTGGAGCTTCCCTGGCAGGAGTGGCTGTCCCTGCAGGCACAGTGCACCCACCTGCAGCCAGGGCAGGGCTGGCCAGTGCCAGACTGGATCTGGCCAGAGCCAGGCTAGTTCTGGCCAGAGCCAGGCTCTGCTTTTACTGGTGACTGTACAATCTAAAGCTTTCTGCTAAGGAGCTGGTGGCTGTTCTGACAGTTTAGCTTCAACTTGAAAAGCATGTAAGGACTCAGTACAGTCATTTGGAAAGGGGGGGCCCTAAAGAAGCAAACTGCTTTTAGCAAGCCCTGACTGCAGCAGTTCAACCACCAGGCTCCATTCTCTGCATGCACACACACATAAAAACGTTTCAGGCTCTAATGCAAATGCAGCTGCCACACCCCATAATTAGAAATTACAAAAAAAACTTCCAGCCCACTGTTTTTGTAATTGCATAGGTCAAGCATTTTCTCTTGTTGCTCAGTACTCCTTCTCCTACCATTATTTCCATATTGGCTTCTTTCAGCTGTAGAACTCTTCCATGGCTCAAATCCTACAATTTCTTTATCCCTTCTGCTTCTAGTTTGGCCCTCAAAGCACTTAGGTAAGCCTTTGTACTCCAGCAATTCAATGACAGATTCTGACAACAGACATTTTAAAGCACCATCCGTGTTAAATTAACCATGTTGTTTATTGTGGCTGTTGCATCAGTTTTAGCCAATTAGTTGATGGCTTTGAGTTTGCCTAAGAGACTTCACAAGGATTCTCAAAGGAATTACTGGGTTTTACCCTTGTCATCAGCCCTAGGAACAACCAGAACTGCCAAATACAGCCTTGCCCCTGCAGAGAGAACCAGGGTATAGCACAGAAATCCTGGGCTGATAACTCTGCCATAAACCTTTTTAATTCCCTGCCCAACTCTCCTGGGAGTCTGCAAAAACTATTTATGAATGTATCTACGCTTTCTGAGCAAACACAGTATTTTCTCCATGTGGGTTAAATATTTGTTCTATTAACTCTGAAAAATTCTTCCTCCACCTTAACAGTCTATGCCTACAATGGTACCAAAAGCTGCAGGCAAAAGAAAAGATAGCTGGATTAAGAAAATACAGCAAAAGCATGGATTGGATCATCCTGCAGAAAGAATTGAATAATTTGAGATCTTTTACCCCTCCTCAGTAACAGTCCAAAATTTCACTTGCAAATCTGGAAACCAGCTCAGGTTTACGCAGTAGGAAGCAGGTAGATGGTAACCTGTCAAATGCAGAGAGGTCACACTAAAGCGGGCAAGTCCCTGTTCCACCCACCCCCAAAAGAATAAGCAACCTAGTTTTGACAGATAAAGGCTTTTGTCCCAAGCTCCTGCAGCTGAACCTAGAATGCAAAAAACTAACTTGGCATTGCCATCTCTTCAGGAAATACAAACAACAGAAGTAAAATTCCTTTTGGGATTACACAAGTTCAAAGTAATTTCACAATAGTTGGTAGGGTCCCACTCTAGATGCACGAGATTATTATCATCTTCATTTCCTATCAATTACAGGCTGCTTCAGTTTGAATCCCTTCATCCTGGTATCACTAATAAAAATTACTACTGAAAATACAACAAACCCCACTTTTTTCTGTTCCTAAGACAGGAGAAAAATCAGGGGTGCATTTCTCCAGCACTGCTAAAGGTATGGCTTTCCCCACACACTCCTGCTTTACTGGACTCCCAATAATTTCCAAGATAGAAAGATTCTAGCCATCTGTTTTAAGTACACTGACTTATTCCTTGAACACAAGCCACATCCAGTGAGTAGACTTCAGGCTGTATGAAAAAAATCAGACCTGGAGCATTCTAACACAGGACAGCCATCACGAAGAGCCAGCTCTATCTGCAACTGCAGTGAGTGAAAGGGCTGCACATCTCTCTGCTGTAGTCAAGTGGGCTGCTTCTCCTGCTCCTCATCTTATTTTTCAAGATTAATTAAAACAAAGCAGAAAATAGGTTAGACCAAACAGACTAAAAACATATTTATACAACAGAAAGGCAAACAGGTTACTTCCCAACTCTGTTTAGTAAGGCAGTTACCCATAAAATGCAGTAGCTTGCAGAGATAAAATTACCATTCTGCAACTGTTTAAACCAGAGGATGCAGAATTTGCTTTATTTGCTTCTGGCTTTGTCTGAAATCTTGAACCCTTCACAACCAAACTTCATGTTCAGATGCTGCTGAGCAATGGCCATCAGATTTATCTGCTAGATAAACCTCCCTCCTGAGGCTGAGCCCTGAAAGGCACCGAGACAGGTCCCAGTATTTCACTTTACTGGAACATGAAAAGCTGTAACTGTATTTACCTTATCTTTATTACCCACAGCGTCTCTTCAGTATTGGCAAATGATCTTGGCTTACCAAATCTGGAAGATCTAGGAAACTGCTTGAACAAGCAGTGCAATTTTCACACTTGGCAGCAGTTTGGGCTATGACAACGTGAAGTTCAGAAGCTCGAATGAAGTCCGTGCTTGGCACGCACACACTGACCAGCCACTCTGACAAGCCTCACAGCACAGCCAGCCACTGCAGGGCACAGCAGCTCCCCAACAGCTGACCAGACATCTGCAGCTTTCATTCAGAAGGCACAGCAGTGGACTCTGAGTACAGATAAAACGTCAAACTGAAGCATTGCAGGTATTCATAATCTATTTAATAGTGGGACACCAAAGAAGTACTACACATTTTTCTTGAGCACATTGGATTTTGATTTAAGCAATTGCAATTGATGCAGTAATTTCTCAAAAATAAGTCTTCTATATTCTACAATCCACAGTTTACTGTATAAGTCTAATAGGTCATATAATGATATACTGTTTGTGCTAACTGGTCTGATCTTTAGCAAAGCATCCTTCCCATTCCTCCACCACCCCAAAAAATGTTGACAAAATTCAGCCAAATTAAAAAAATTGTGTGACTTATTTTAGATTTTTCTGCTGACCTAAACACAATGGGAGCTACTAGTTATACACATCTTATGAACGATGCTGCATTTTATTTCTAAAGGTCTTCATGCTGATAACAATAAAGTATTTTATACAGCGATCAATTTTTAATGCTTTATTCATTGATTAAAAGAATATAACATTTAACATAAACCATACAACATCAGTCATCAATTCAAACATTCAGCTGGTTTCCTTACATTTTCTGTCAGGAGTTTTTTTTTAATCTGATCACATTTATTAGATAAAATCTCACCACATCTGGCATATACACACACTGTGCCAGTGGATTCACTCTACTGATGTACATATAAAATCCGCATGGTATGTGCTCACTGGAGACAAAACAGCGCACACCTGTCAAAAGGTCATTTTAATATAAGATGGTAAAACCATTTGTAAAACACATATAAACTTTTTCCATAAATAGAATCATATCTGGACATCTGTTGCATAAATTGTGTTTTCCAAAGCTTACAATATAGCAGCCAGGTCTCAGCACTGCTGGGCACCCACGTTGGCCACTTACTTTATTATTGCAGACTGTCCTTTAAACATTAAATGCACAACATTCGTACCACTTAAAACTGGGGTCAGGTGGAAGTCTCACAGAGACCACGTCTGTACCGCGGTTGCCCTGAAACAGTTACATCGGCTTCTAAAGCCTCTCAGATATAACAAGATTTTAAAACATACTTCATGGAATGTTCTTCATGCATCATAGCAGCTCATACCTGTGATAGAACAAGCTTTGTATTTGTTTCCTTTCCTTCCTTTACATTCACTATTCACAGTGAAACAGGTGCATGTTTGTTAAGAGTTCTGAGGTTGCTGACTGAGCCACAGCACAGCTGTGTACCACAGGTCGAAATTCGACCTTATATATTACAATCTAGCAGTATCTGGCTGGCCAAAAGTTGGCCTGCCCCTGCCAGCATGTGGGCACTTCTTCGTTTTTAATCTATTCTTTGGCAGCTGACACAGGCGCTGACAGAGAAAATCCAGTGACTTGGTTGTTAGGGATTTCACGACTAATGTTTGTTTGCAGGTGTAGACCTTTGTATTGAAATCTTCACTGTTATGCGTTTACCTCACCGGAGCGCACGTTTCTTGCTTTTTCCTTTTAAACTTTGGCCCAAAGCTAACTTTTAAGGAAGATGACAGAACATGAGAACAAACAAGGAGGAGTTTGCAAAGAATCCAAAAGACTACAGCTTTATGGAGTGAATCTGCAAGTGCAGGAACCTGAACGCTAGTGTTTCACACCGCCGCTTAGCAGCTAAGGAAAGCCAAGAATGGAGTTAAGCCGTGCTGCAGACCCCGCACGTGAAATCAAGCAAGGTAAGAGTCTTACAGTGAACAGCCCTGGATAGACTTCTTGTCCCTTAAGCCTATTAAGTAGCATGCTACTGGATTAAGCACACAATGACAGCATAGAAATCCACTGGGCTATGGATATGGGTATTAAAAACAGTTGGCTCCCAAGCACAGGACTCCAATATAATAGCAAAATAATTCAAAATGCAGTTACTCAAAGTTAGCCGGCAACCCCAGACAGCCTTTGGCTGTTTCTTTGCAAGGTTTGGTAGACAAGTCCATTAACCGTGAAAACCCTAAACACTGCCACTTTCAGCTTCTAAACCAATACCCGACTACGTTCTTTGATCAAGAAGTAGAATACACATATATAATTCTATATAGCTAATACTGATTAAACACAGCACAAAAGGGGTTAATTCACACTACTGAAAAAACATAATAGGACCCTACTTGCATATGTAACCACAGGAATTGTAAATAAGGAGCTAAATGCCTTCACTGAAGCTTTGCATCTCTCTGTAGAAGTGACGGGTTGGCTCAGTGAAGACACTGAGCAGCTCTATGTCCATGACGGCGTGCCAAGGGCGACCCAACCCGAGAGATACTTGCTCAATGAAATTGTGTACTGGATCCACATCCTGATCAGCCAGTTCTCCTTGGTCGAATTCAATGCTTTCTTCTGTGACTTCCAGTACTTTCAGGTCAGAGCCACGAAGACGAGCAATTGCTATAAGATTATGAGCCCAGACTGTGTAACCTATGGGGAAAGAAAAACAAAGTCGCTCCGTCATTTTCCTACAAGGCATTTTCTTACTCTAGTACTGAATATCAGACCATCCCACTATCTCTCCCAAGCTATTCAGTCATGTCCCATCTGGCAGAATTCCCCAAGGGCATGGTGGGGGCTTTCTGGTTTCAAGTAGTGATGCCCCCATTTTACGCTCTGAATAAGAAAGTATAAAAATATTTCAGGTAGTTTCATCAAGCTTTTCTAGATCTTTTTCTCCTACTTGCAGAGCACTGGACTACTGTAAGTTATACATAAAATTTCAAATCTCCTGTGATCTACTCTGCAGTAAAATTAGAATGAAAAAAAGTGAGTTACCAATTAACCAAATGCATAAAAAGAGTGCTTTAAAACTCTGCTTATGCTAGAAAAGAAGATTTGCTTTCATTGCTTTAGAAGGTAGACTTATTAAAAAAAAAAAACAAAAAACAAACCACCATGAAACAAACAAAATGTCAGCATACACACAAACTAGAAGCCTCTGCAGCCTCTTCAGGTCACGCCAGTGTGTGTGTTTATTTACATGCACATATATATATAAAAAATAAGCTACATCTATCTTGTTATTCTGAGATAAAAGCTTCCCTCTCTTCACACTATATATTAGTATTCCTCTTTAAAAACTCCTACTCCCCAGTTACCTGTAAGCTTTCTGTGCCCTGGCTAAAAGAAATGCAAAGCTCCTTCCTATTCAGATGCAAACCACAGCTGGTCTGGGAACTTCCCTTTTGGGGAGCTCTGCCAAATCAGCCCTTCCACTGCAAAAGGCAAGGCTCATTTCTGCCTTCATCATCATTCTCACAGGTGCTAAACTTCTTGGTGAGACGCCCAAGTAGATTCCAAGTAAACCTGCAGTCTGCACAATATTTGAACTGGGAAAGCTAAACTGCTGAGAAGTCAAAGCTAACTGTGGTTTGGTCTTTCAACAATGCAGTTAACATGCTCTACATCATAATGTATCAAAATAAAATAGATAGTCAGAGAATGAAGAAAAGATGTCAAAATAATAAAGAAATTTCTGTTCTGTTTTCTTTTACTTTTTTCTGTTGTGTCTCTGGGAATATGTTGGTCAGAGTGGATTTTCACAAAGAAGCCTGCACACATCTGTAAGGCTCATTTCTGGTATATTAACTACTAGGAAAGCATGAATTCCCACAATCTTCATCTGCTGGATACTTCACTTCCAACACAACTCTCCACAGAAGATAAAGCTGTGTTAATTCAGGCAGCTTAATTTAATGTCTCTTCCTTAATAGGGACATTGAACTCAATGGAAAATTCCTCCCTATATGATGACACACTCCTGTCAGGACGTGAAGGAGCTCACACCATCTTCCAGTTATCTTGACTGTAAAGGAACTTACCAAAGAAATCCTTGAAAACAAGTGAAAGAATAAAAGGGGGGGAAAAAAAGCCCTGCACACAAACCCCCTTTACCATCATGAGGTCAGGTATATGGCTTTTGCTGTAACTTTTTATGGAGAGATTCTCTATGCATTAGAACAACCGTCTTATTCCCAATTTAGTCTCATTTTAAATTAACTCTCCTTTCAAAAGCTCTGCCTGAAATTTCTTTGTGCCCTCCCAGCTGCCAAAAAGTTTCTGTCCAGCTAAGTATTCAGAGGTAAGAGGAAATGATCACTACTGGTATCACTGAACAACAAATTTAGCACGAGCACACTGTAATTTGTTCTTCCTTGCTAGCAAAAATTTCAACTTTAGTTTTGCTCACGGACAGAATAAAATTTCACCAGTATGTTTATAACACAAACTCATAAAAATGTGGAAGTATCCTTCCCTTAAGAAGGAAGAAAAAATAAAAAAGGCCTTTGTTCTCACAGAGGGACCATGCTTTTTATTCATAGTGCCAGATTATACCACTGAAAGTATCTTACTGTGTCCATCCCAAATGGCCACACATTCTTTATACCCTTTCTTCGTTCTGCAGGAATCTGTTTAACATCTGCCTTCCCCTGGCTCCTGGACATGCTACCTTGGTGGAAAGATGATGACTTCCCACAAAAGACAATCTCGAGGCAGCTCATATAAAGTGTCCTTAGCATGTGTTTTCCTCTTTCTGTCAGTGACAAGTGGCAGCCAAAACTAGATGTAAGTCAAAGCTTTTTCAAAAGCAAACTAATACCAGAAGAGGAAACATACATAAACACACAAATACATAAGCCTGAGAAGCACTGGAAACTGAAGAATAACCACTTTGGGAAACAGAAGAAACCTGAGCACTTCAAGTGAATTATGGCACCTTGAACAAAACCACCTTCTTTTACTGAAGGAAACTTCACAGTATAATATGACACGTGGAGCCAGAAAACACTATGTGGTAAACCTCAGGGAATCCAAGCATGAGGCTAAGATGCTGTACTGAGGCATCATAGCATTCTGGATATTCCTTCCTAATAGTGTTCCATCTACAGTTACTGCTCTCCAAGAATGATGCTTGCAGTACAGTACAGAGAAGCTATGTCCACAACTTAGAAAAGATCAGGAGGCGTTTATAAGCAGCTTAGCCAGCTTCTGCTGCAAGGAGGGGGAAAAGAAGGGTAAAGAATGTGAATCCTGATGTAACAGCGAGGTGATATTTGGCCATTTTCTCACACAGGCAGACACAGCATCTCTCCAAAGAAAGGTGATGCAGCAACAACCATTTGTTAGACAGAAGCATAAAGGACGTTTGCTTTCCCAGTGCTCTGCACTGACTAATGCTTTCTACTGAATAGACATGTGCTGGTATTAAGTGATACTTACAGTAGCTTATGTTCAGATGTTTCACTAGCTTTTAAAGTTAGACAATGTATTAGAAGACTTTTCCATAGCAGGAGGATAATTTAAGATAACAAAACTTAAATTTTTCTTTTAAAGGTCCTCAAACATGCATCCAAATGTTAGAAGAAACTGCTAAAATCCACACCTAGACTGGTACAGTCATGTACCAGTACCCAAAATCTGTCTCACCTGGAAATTATTAAGGAGAGACAGCTGAACTGATGCCTCCCCAGCAGTGATTTTTCAGTAAAAGACCACAGACAAAAAAAGAGCAAATACAGCAGGACCTTCTGACTTCAACCAATGGAAATCTGAATGTCCACCTCCAGCTGCTGAAGATCTCCTGTTTGTACTGAACTTGGGGGAGATTTACTCCCCCAAGCAGTCTGAGGAAACACATTTATTCTTATGCAACACAATACAGTCATCGCTCAACTCCTTCATGCATCAGCAAACTTGGTCTTGGTAAGCTGATTGCAGCACAAATTAAAAAATATTACTCTGCATTATTTCAGTTTCAGGTGCCTTAAAATTTACCAGACTGCTGTAACTTCTACCACCAAGTGCTCTCTTGATGACAGAGCTGAATAAATTCTCAAAGTTATTTGCTACTATACGGCAAATAAATAGGTGGGATAAATACAGCTCTGGTATTATTGGTGAGACCAACATACTCAGTGAGGCAACCCCCTCCACATATTTTTCAGCCTTCAACTGCTGGTAGTCTTACCAAATTGATAATAAATTTCTTCTCAGCTTTGGGGCACTTAACTCCTGTTATTTACAAACAGGAAGCAAAATAATCTATTCTTGCCAGCATATGAGCTCATAGAAAAACACTAAATGTTTTCAGTTCACATACACATAACCAGTCACTTAATGGAACTTGCACAGTGCAGACCACTCGTAGGATAAGCCTCCTGGAATGCTCACTTCTTAAGTCATCCTCATTTCTGTGAGGAGTTTAATAAAATCCTACATGATTTCTCAATACAAGTTAGTAAGATATAAGCATGTTTGAAACTCACACACAATAAACACCAACAACAGCATGTATCAAAACAATGCAGCAGCCTTTTGAATAACATGCCACTAAAACACACTATGATTAGAAAGGATGAAGGCTTGTAAGCATTTAAAAATCACATACTATGCCTGTGCAATGTGTTACCTACCATGAACTGCTAGGAGAGACAGCCTTGTGCACCTCCAGGCTAATAAGACAAGTGGATCTTCATTCCGGTTGTCACTGAGATCTGGGAAGGCAGACATATCTATCACATCATTCATTAGTATAAAATGAGTGAGGAACTTGTCATACTGCCTGGATATGAGGTCAACAACAGCCCCTGAAACACAAGTGACATAGCTGTCAAAGTGAATCCTCTCTAGGGGGATACTGGGCTTAAGAATCCTTAACATATCATCACTCTTGACATCAAAAGCCATTATATAGACCCGAAGATTAGTGCTGTTGCGAGTCAGCGCCTGCCAATTCTCATCTTTTGGCATATTGTCCAATGACTTGTGCATTATGGAAACACTGTGGACCAGCAGAGACAGTCGATGCAAAGGCACATGGTTGCTGTCAGCCAGGACTCTTGCCATTTCAGCTGTAAAATCACAGAAATCCAAAGCCAGCGAACGCAGATTCACAAAGCGCTCCAATTCAACCGCAGTGATAAGAGTGGTATTACCAGGGATGTGGTTGTCCAACAAGCTCAGATGTTCCATGGTGTTGGCTATGGGGTTTGATAAGGAGGACAATGATGTGGGAGTTACTATTTGCAGCATTAACCCACAAGACAGCCATTTCAATTGCCTGCTATTGCCTAATATCTCTTCAAACAGCTGTTGGATTCTGTAAGTAAACAAAACAGACAATGATCCTATTAAACATGGTTTAGCCTTATCAAATAAATACCATTCAATTTTTTTATTCAAGAATTATTCTTCCTTCATTTATAGCCTTATTCTGCAGGAAAATGCTATTATTACAGTTCTTGTGAACTGCAACCTGACTGCAGACCTCCCAGAGCATTTTAACATCCACTGCACTTAAAAGGTTAAAATTATTAACTAAAAGAAATATGTACTTCATCTTTCAAAAACAGTGACACACTATGATCCTTCACTTCAAGTATTTTCCAGCATGTATTTAACACCCTCCTACATACATTTTAAGGTTATGCAAATAAGAAAACCTGTAAAGCTTTTCAAATGCAGCTCTTGTCTTTAAAAACAACTTTTTGTATTCCCTAACTTCTCCAGAACTACAAATTTAGTATGGAAAAAAAGTAATTTTCAACGAGAGGTGGCAGAAACTTGACTTTGAGAGTAAGATAAAATGATGTGAAATTACCTGCTTGATTTGCTCATTAAAGGGTAAAGAACAAACATAGAAGAAGATTCTTTAAATAATTCCAACCGTACATACAACTAGCTGATTTTCAAGTGCCAACAGGTTCATGTTTTACCAAAACAACTTGGACCCAGTAACATTTCAATCTCAAACTATCAGTGCTAGTTATTATGAACTTATTCTGATACACCAACATCTCCTATGCCTTTTTTGCTAGTGAATAGATGTTCTTTAAGATATTTTTTTCAAGAAGGCAACGGAAGTATTTTAAATTTTCAATATTAAATTCAAATAGTATAGTCACACTCTAAAAACTTTCTCCATGAAAGTATTTCTCCAGTCTTCATTGCAAAGCTGTAAAGGCCTGAAAGAGTCCTCCTGCCCAAATGACAAGTGTTCTTTTAGCATTTTAGACACGTGTGTAGCTAAGTATTTGATCTCAAGCCCTGGTCAGCATTACAGAGAAGCAGTTGCATCAGGCTATGATAGTCCCATAAAATATCAAGAAATAAGATCCAGCACAAAAATAGCAGAAATGTTTGTTCCCCAAATCAGGCAATGGTTTTGCACAGAACACTTCCTTTATTGCTAAGAGGAGCTGTATACTTTATACATCTAAGCAAAAAAACATGACAAAATTTTTATTCTCATCCATGTAACTTTAATAGAGATAATGTCTAGGCAAATTAAAAGTTTAGGCCAGTATCCTGACTGACAGCAGAGAAACACTATCCCTTTAAAGTGATAGAACAAGGAAAGCACATAGTGATTTTCATCAATATCTCTATAGTTTCCAAAACTTTGTAACTCAATTCTGAGCAGAGGTGGTTTTATGCATTTTGCAGCTGTCAGAGACTTCAATTCTACAAATTCATCCAGGGTCCTCCTTTAGCAGAGTAAGTGTTTAGCAACCATAACACCCAATAATAAAGAACTTTGCAGTGTGATTACCCTCTCTTGCATGCTCTGAACCCATCACCTACTACCTTTGATGCTCCATAATCCTTCTGTTGTAATAAAGTTCAAACACCTCAGTCCTCACTCACCCTCTCTCTTGGTAAATCCTTATTCACCCCCTCCCTTGCCTATACGGGCTTTCTTCCTTCTCCTCTGAAGGTACTAGGTTTGCAAGGTCTGACTTCACACAAGAGGAAAAGCTAGTGTGGTTACTGTATTTATTTTACACCCCAGTTCCCAAGGTTTTGCCCAGGATAGTCATCAGGTAAAAAGACTAAAAAGACTTCAATATTTCAAGATTCCTCCAAACATTTTATTTTAAATTGAGGACTCACAACTGTGACACAAATGAAACAGTTTTAAACAATAGGTAAGACCCAAAGTGTAGTTTTTCTATTTTATTCCTAAATTCTTTTAGAGTTAAGATGAACCTTATTTGATCCTGGTAATGTTTGTTTCATAATTATTCTTGCCAATGCTTAAATCAAAGGCAGATTATCTCACAATTCCCCCCCAAAAAGATTCTATCACAGCAATCTCAAATTTCTTCCCAACACTATTCCCTCCCTCCATAATCATCTACAAAAGGTGCTGTAATGGTTGCAGCAATGGTAGGATTTATTTGGTAAATAAGTCCCAGGTAATCAATCTTAATAGTGCTTGTAATGTTTTACAGAACTGTTGAAGACAAATCAATTTTGAGGTGTTCAGTCAAATACTACCATGTATATGCCTCACTGCACTAAAAATCTGTTTAAATTGCAGTTCTCATACACCTTAAACATCTGACCTTAGAAGAATACTGTTTTAGTACCTGCAAAATTTATTAAAAAGAAATATGACACTGCACTCTGGAGCTCTAGGGTAGCTTTTCTCCCCAGTGGGAACTGCAGTAGGAAACTTTTTAAAAGAGAGAGAATGATTTAATGCAACCTGCACATCAACTTTTTAGTGCAAGCACTGAAGTATCTATACAAGTATTTAGATTCGTGCTGCTAGTCTAATGACCTGTAAGTCCTAAGAAAACTTCCTCCAGTTTTCAGCCAGTAAGAGATCAAACATTTTAACAGAGAATATTTTAACAGCAATAATTTCTGAATTGTTTTTAATACCTGCTTTATAAAAGGACAGACATAAAGCACTATATAAGATAGAAGTAGTTCATTTTAACATATTTGAAGTAATCTTTTAAACACCCTAGAACGTTTGGTTTTTTCCTCCCCTGCAAATTCTTATGCACATTTTATTTTTCATTAACAGATTGCATCAAACTGGAGTTTGCAAAAATAGCCTGAACTGCATTGTAAAAAATTAGACACATGAATTCTTGGAAATTAACACCTACTTTATTACCATATTAATTTTACTTCAACTGCCTAGCAGGCACTACAACATTTATGCTAATTTAACACAATAATTTCAAAGCTCACTTATAAAACTGAAGTTTGAGCATATAACAGAAAATACAAGCAGAACTCACTCAGCACATGCCAAAAAGCAATGCAGCCTACTAATGTCTCAAGCAGTGTCATCAGCCCCCTTGCAGGGGGGCTCCCTGCAGGCACCAATTATGGGATGGTCACCATCGACCTGTAACCTACAAATTATTATACTGAAACAAACAATTTTAAAAATTTTTTTTTTTTAAATGTACTTTCACAATTAATGCTCCAAATGGTGTTTTCATGCAAAGGACAGACTAAAGGACTGACGAGACAGGCACAGTTAACTGTTTAAGCTTCCAAACCAATCCTAACCAGGATTGAAGCACATCCATGGCCCTGGACAGGAAGCAAACATACTGCTAATGTCCATATGGAGGCCATTTGTTTCAGTAAATAGTGTCAATGAAAATATGTTGTTTAATAAGAGAGGCTAAACAGGTTCTTTTGGAAACTAAACTATCTGAACCACATGGATCAATCATGAGAAGTAGATTTCAGAAAGCCAAAATTTTAAACAACTACCCTTTGTTCAACTCAAGGCAAATGAACTGTTTACACTGAGCTTCCTAAGACTAAGAAACAGAGTTGTAAAGAGAATTTCAGAAAGTAACCAAAAAGACACATGGTGTACAGAAAAGGAATAAGCACTACAAGCTCATGCTGATGATTACAAAAGTGTATTTGAAAACATGCTCCAAAGCTTCATGACAATCCTTAGCCTTAAACCTTAGGAAGCATCCCAAAGGTCTGAGATTCCACCCACAGCCTGTTACATCCAGCTCAAAGCCAGATTTCAGGAATCATATCTCTCCCTGACTGCTTTAACTGCAGGAAGTTTCTGAAACATCTAGTAAAGTTTATCAACATACAGGCTCCAAAAATCTTCAACTACCAGTACCACTCCAAAGGTTGCTTATAACTTTCACTGTTAGTTATCAGCACCCACATTTTGTAAGTTTACTGATGCAAACCCCAAGTGCAAAAAACAAGGCTAAAAAGCCGTAAAGATTTACTTTCTGAACTAAGTTTGCTACTAGTTCTCAAACTTCAGACAATTGAATAAAACACTTGTCAGCTTTCCTTTAATTTAGACAAGGACTAGCAGGTCCCAAATATGCTGTCCTATTCTACAAAAGAACCAAACAAACAACAACCCCTCTCTCAAAAAAACAAAGAAAAAAAACCCCATCCCCCCCAAAAACCAAAACAATAAACCAAACAAAAACCCCACAACAACAAACAGAAAAAACCAACACCAAAGTTAACTAAACTAAAAAGAATTAGCATTTATTTGCTCATTCCAAAATGTGCAAAAGTTGATATTCATCTAAAAGACTAACATGAAGTTAGATAATGAGTTTGAATGGTTTATGGCTCCAAAATACGAACGTCTGCTTGAAGAAACGTTTAATCATGCACTCAGCTGAGTAAACATCTGCTTAGATGGCTCCCTTCAAGCCCCTTTGCAAAGATCTGATTATATATTTATATTCTCACGAAGGGTATTCAGTAAAGGAGCTTTTACCAAATGAGCCTTTTACCTGCACACAGCACCAGAGTACGTAGGTTAGACAGAATCACAAAATGCTCCAAGGTCTGCATTGGAAACTTAACAGATGACAAAGACACAGTATTTGACTCACAGCTGTATTTGCACTGGTTTGCAAATTTAGGTCAAGACCAAACATTCAGTTTGATGACTGTTCACATACATAGATTGATCTGATAATATACTAATACTGGTTCTAAAAATCATCAAAACAAAAAATAGTAAAGACCTAGAGTGGCTGTTCTTATTCCACTCCCAAGCTACGGGGCAAGAGATGTTTAAATTTACACAAATTAAAATGATGGTATTCAGGTTTTATTGTATTGAAAGTTTTAGCAGTACTGCTAAAATAGTTAAGTCAGCATCACTCCTTCTGTGGCAATTTATTCCAGAAGTTAGTAGCCGTTTATACTGTATTTGACCTTTTCCAAAGAAGAACAAATAACTATTTTGATTATAAGCTTTCAAGGACTGCCTCGTAATGTAATTATGGCAAGCTAAAATACACCTCTGAACTAACAAGCACACTGAGAGCTGTGATCTTTCAGGAATTCTGCAAATACATAACCTAGTTTTCAGATGCAATTTGAAATAAGTTGTAGCAGTTTCCTGTTTCAGTAGTTTTTTCTCACAAGTTTCAAACAAACTTGAAAGAGAACATAAACGCAAACGTTTTCAACTCTTGTGAAATACAACAGATTACTTCCTTTTCTAATTTTTTTCATGTACAGCAATAATAAGAGGTGCTGGCAACAGCCCCTCATCCCTCCTCCTCTTTTGTGACATTAACATAATATTGTTTCTAGAACACAATGAAAAGAGGAAAGAAAGGAATCTCACCTTGCTGAGAACGGAAGAAAAAAACACCAACAAAAATACAACAGCCACAAAACCAGACTACTTCATGTAAATAGCAGGAACAAAATTTAGATTTTCACCCTGTTAAAAAACTTAAAGCTTCTCAGTCATATATTTCAGGAAATTCTGTGTTCTGTTATCTATTTTCATTATTACTATAATCCTGTATTTGATAATTTACAAATATAACTTACTGCTTAATCTTCTTGCCATCAGGGTCAACCTTTCCAAGGTAGGTATTTGATATAGTTCCATGTTGTTGCAGAATGCTTATATCCCCAAAGAGACTTAACTTCTGGAGGTTCCTAGGAAACAACAAAATAAAAAGGAATCTGTACACAAAACTAAAATGGTGTGAGAAATCACTCTGGATAAGACAAATGCAGGCAATAAACCCCATTATTACACAGAACACATAGCCTGTGCTGGGAAACTTACTACTGTCCTGGAATGCAGGCACATATGGAACCACAGAAAATGAGACTGAAGTATAAGGGGGAAGAGGACTACACAAACTGCTGAAACCAGCTGTAGCAGCAAATACTGCTTTTCAGTCAGCACAGGAATATTTTTCTACAGGCCTGCAGAACCACAAAGAAAACTTAGGAGTGGTTTCATGCAATTTTCAATCCTTGGAACATGTGCGTTGTCCCAGATGAAAACATCAAATACTAATTCCTTTTAACATTTAACACTGCATTTGATGCCCAAGTAGAACACAACCACAAACAACCCTACCTGAGCACTTACATCAGCTGGGTTACAAATGGGAGCCCAAACCTGCCTCAGTCAAGGCATCACAAACCTCAGACAGGAAAAGCACACCCTAATCAGTGTCTAATTTCTGTTGTATCAAAGCAGGGGAAGCTTTTCTAATATTCCCCATCAGTAAGGGATAGTGGTCTACCATGATATATGATTTTAACTTTTAGAAGGGATACCTAAAAAGAAGTGAAAGAACCACCTCTGAGTTGATGCTGAACATGACACAGTGCACTAGACATTCACTTTTCCTTTCCCTAGTTCAGTTTTCTGACTTGCATCTTTTGTATTCCTAAAACAGATCAAGAAAGAGGCATGCAAACGACTGCAGTTTTAAAGTAGCTGTGTAGCATTTACCATTAAGATTATTATTTTTGTAGCTGACTAAGTTTTGGGTCAACATTTCTTTTATTTATATATGCTGTAAATTAGATTTACTCCAAACATGCAAGGGCTAGTCTGCAATTGATAATTAACAAGGCAGAAACTCCAGCTGCACCACAAAAGGACACCTAAGTTAAATTAATCCTAAACAGGAGATGCCTATTAACCTGTAGCTCACAATTAAGTGAGTTATCATAAATCCTTATTTCTTCTGGTTTACAAAGCATATGCTAAGGATTTCAAATCAGCCTTGAGGTAAATGCAATACAATTACCATGCTCAAAGCATAGGGAAGCCCTGGAGTTCACTACCTCCAGAGTACAACCTCATACTCTACCAAGAGGAGAGGGGGGGGAGAAAGGATTAAGTTTTACATTTTTTAGTAGGTATGAGTTGCAGTCTATACTTGTTATCTACCATAAATCATAATTTACCTGTTTTGAAGTTCCTGAATTCAAAAACAGCACATTCATTGCCTGAAATCTATCCCCTGTTGCACCTGCTACCTTTTTTTCTACAGGAGAACAACAACTTGATAGCAAGATCCAAGAGCTCCATATAAAGTCTGACAAATACTGGAGTCAAATACCTAGAATTTACAACCGTGTCTGAAATTCTAACTATTTAGTCTTTAATATTTTAAATACAGGCCTACTGTACTGATGAGACACTAAAATAAACTGAGCCTTAGTGAGATTTGTAGAATATTGATCATATTCTAAGACACTGCCTCATCATATTGAAGAATAAGCTTGGCAGAGAAACCTAAAACACTGGCACACCCAACTGAGAGTATTTTGGGTTCTTTTTTCCTCAAAAGCTGTAAGAGGTAGTCTGGTGTGACAGGGAAGTAGCAGAAACCTCCATCTGGTGTGAAAAGAAGTGTTCATAGCCAATGCTCTAAGTCTTCATCTTTTGATCTTGGTGACTTGTGATAGTCAAGAGCCAAAATGCAGTCTTTGGAACAGTTTTGAACCACCTGCACATTGACATCAAACACAGATCTTGCTTTGTGCCACTCATACCACCAGCCAATGCCACAGGAGGCTGTAGGCAGGCATTAGGAGGACCACCAAAGTACAGGACACACGGAACACTAATTATTAGCATCCCACACATTTTTACTTCATTTTTTTACTGTCATTTCATGCAGTACAGAGACAAATGGAAAAGTTCACTGCCCGAAAACTTAACAATGACAATATCCAATTATTTTTCCATTCACAGCACAGTTAGTACCATCAACAAATCTGAGCACAATGGTAGATTTTTGCTACTATTTGCAGTGTTATACAACTCCATGAAATTCAGCTCACTGCTCATCTTTATTTCAGAGATTCAATAAAGTGATCGCTATTTAAATGAAATTACTTAGAAGTTACTTATCAACTTTTGCTAAAGGCCATAATGGCATCTTAGTCCTGCATAGCATCCATACATACAGCTGGGGAAAAACTTGTGTTTTGGAAGCATTTCTAAAACAGTTATTTTCCACTAGCTCAAAAAGCACACTAGAAATAATAAGCTTCTTACTGGGCTCCATCTTCAGTTTTGGTCGGTCTTTTTTAATACCCAATTAAAAAAAGCACAAAATGTCCTTGCTTACATTCAAGGCGAACAAAGTGGCAAGGCACATATTGTATTACCATACTGGTTTCTGCCAGTTTCAGCTGCCTGTTCAGACCAATAGAAAATGGTCATTAACAAACATCAAAAACAGATGCAGCCTACTGTTTTGAGCGATTCACCAATTTTTAGTGACGCCAAGAGACACCATACTTCAGCAAGAAGTTGGTACTTCTATGAAGAACTACAAACTCACAGTTTTATAGTAATCTGCATTTTTGTTTCCATAGCAAAGCTCAAACAAGTCACACAATTTAACATGCTGCAGAAGAAAAGAGGGGTGTGTGTCACTACCTTCCCATCTTCCTTTGTAAGCAGGGAAGGAGGAGTAGAGGAGACTCTACTTTGGTATCTTAGAGTTACATAAAAGAACACGATTTTCCTACTGAATGATCACCAGGTGCTTATTAGCTGTTGTGTGCACATAAGTGCAAACAGAAAGTCTGTCCCACTCCCACCCTGCCTTCTAGAACTTAGTTTTGAAAGATCAGTTCGAGAAGGTACAGATCACGAGGATTTAAGAAACATCACGTCCACCCACACCCTTTTTCTCAGTATTAAGTAGAGTATCAGCTCTTAAACAGTTATACGCTTTGTTATTTTGCTGCATTTGCTGTCAAAAACATAAAAGCTTATGGAAAAGTTACAGATCACTATGAACGCTACCTTAGTACCTTTAGTTAAATAAAAAATGATAGATTGTTAGAGCTCATCAAGGTCCTGATGCTATTACTCCCAATATTTTGGGACTAATATGCTGCCACCCACAAAATAACTTGAGCTCTGCTTCAAATATGAGACAGACCTTGAACACACCTTTTTGGATGGTAACTGGCTGGCAGCAGGAATATTTGTCAAAAAAACTTCAGTTATTTTTAAAACAAGTTGCAGACAAGTTATTTCCTTATTTCCATCAGAACTAGCAAAGGTCACTCGAAAATATTTTTCTGGAGACTTAACACACAGATTTGCTTAGAAACTAGCAATTTTGTGTTGTACAGAAAATGCTCTTAGTATCAAAACCACACATCACTCTCCTACAGCCAAAAGAGCATTTAGAAATTTCATTACTTTTAGTAATTACTTTTCTTAGGTCCTGCAGTATTGTAAATCCTCAAGGAAATCTGTAGCCATTTAAAGTACATGATTTTTCTTGCAAGGAGGAATGTTGCTACTGCATTGCTTCATAATAAATTTAAAACCCCAAAACAACATCACACAGTTAAGAAAGACCATCACAAAGGCAGATTTCTTCCTTTTCAGTTCTGAAGTGTAAGATGGAAGATTTTTTTAACTTATCTGCCAAAAAGCTATCATAAGGGCTGACAGGAGTTATGAAAGACTGTCCTGTCCTAAACTTAATTCCCAAAGGAATGCATTTACAGTGTTTCAGCCACTGGAGAAGTTAAAAATTTCTGTTTCTGTTATTTTGGAAATTACAATAGCTATCTTGTGTACAGGGAAATACAGTGAAAACAAGAAGGAATTATTAATAGCCCTTGAATTACAGATAAATAAAGAGAAGCAGAGAAAATAATTAATTAATTAATTATGGACTTGTGGACTGCAGTCCCTCCTTAGACAAAACCAAGCATCAAGCAGGTGACAATGGCTGTGGTTTAGATATTAGGTGGTCACACTAAGAATTAAACAGCAATTGGTATATGTTAATACTCCTTTTCACTTCTTTTATCTCAAAAATTTACTTAAAGAACTAAAACCCAGTGTTCTACCTGAAAGCTAATCAGTTATAGGCAGTTAGTTTGCAAGGAAAAAAAAAAAAAAAGCCCTCAAACAACAAAATAAAATAAAATCCTAGTTTGATCAAAGGAAAAAAATGAGTCTATTCTGAAAATAAAACTGAAAAAAGGTCAATTGTTTAATGTAAATTATATCACTCTTCCCCAAATTTTTAAAATACTCATTTAAAAAAAAGCCTGCTGTAATAACCAGGTACCCTGTGTTCCCCAGTCATGCATCATTCATTTCAAACCAAAAGAGCAGCACATAAATGATTTAGAGACAGCAAGAAAGTAAGGCAATGCAAAATCCTATCAAAGTTGGTAACTTTTAATCCCTGCTTTACCACCAAAATTATACTAATCTACCAGAGAACAGATACTGGAGAAACAACTACTTCTGCACAGTATTTTACTGCAGTCCTGAGCCCCACTGTGCATACAGAATCTGTAAAATGAACTTCAGAAAGCAAGTGTCCTTCTACAGATTTCAGATAAGGCCGTGGAGAATTTTCCAAAAGAAAAGTGCATCAAAAGCCTTCTCACATCACAGTTAATTTTGACAGCCTCGTATTTCAGTGAGGAAAAAAAAGAAACAATTTCGTTTTCTAACAACACCTCCCCACGCAACATCTCCTGTAGATACTATTTATTTTAAAACTCCAAAACTATGTCATGATATTTGTCTCAGATCACAATCACCATAATCACTTCAACATTTTTCCTCTTATAATACTAGCTGGATTTCCCGCAGATTCAAGAGTTAAGTGAAAGCTCCTGAAATGCAAGACAAGACCAATCAAGACAGATGATCACGATTCGAACACCAAGGATTCACAGGGCCAGAAATAAATTAAGATAAAGGTGAGCTGGGACTAAGGAGCTATTTTCTGAAGCGAGGTCTGTAACTCTCAGCCATCGCAGCTGCACCACAGGAAGTTCCTGCTGGGCGCAACAGAGCAGAGGAACTGAAAGTGAGACTTCACACACACCACATTTGCATTCATCTCAAACCAACGAGGAATTGCATTTAAAGTTCTCTCGCTACAATTCAAGATAAAGACACAAGGAAGGCCTCAAGCTACTCTCTCATACTTCTGGAATCAAAGGGGGCGGTAACAAGACCATGACTCAGTTGCAGACAGTTTTCTAAAGGCCATCCACAAGGTTTAATTCATCCCAAAGCCGCCCTGAAACAATTGCAGCTTTTTTCTTCCTTTGATGGGTAAAGCTGTATGTACACAGAGGCTATTTCCTATCCTAAAACTTACATGGCTTTCCAAAGTCACAATAACCTAACTGTAATATCTTTGCTTTCCTGTCTTACGTGCTGATTAGAGGCGATACATTAGGACATCTGATTATTATCTTATTTTCTCTATCACACCCACACACAGAGAAGAGAACGTAAGTATTTTTGTGTTAAAGAGCTCAAAGCTGAGGAAATTATCTAACCTGCCAATGTAAATGTGTGAAAAACACACTTTAAATACAAACCGCAAGAAAATATTTTTATCATTTAAATTCAATTAGGCCAAGAAAGTCCTACATGTGAACCTCCTTTTCAATAGACGAGCATAAAAACTCCTCAAACCTCAGATTCGCAGGTAAAACGAGAGCTGGCAGGAAAGCTCAGCTTTTCTACAGTGAAAGACCTCATAGCTGGAAAAGCAAAGGTATTTTATTGGGGCAGTAACTCAGTGCACCACAGCGGTAATTTTAAGCCCCTCATATTAATTTCTCGTGACATACTTTTTTTTCAAGCATACACAAGGACTAAAGTCTGTCCATAGTAAGGCCTATTTTAAGTGAGAAAGCTGTCTTGCGGTGCAGTAAATTCAAACTCCAGGCTCTCACTTGCTCCGTTCGAGCTGCATTCCTCGCTTCCATCCAAAAGACGAAGAACTTTTTATTACCGCAGCTGCATTTGTTTTGCGTACTGACCAGCTGCCCGCCAACTGGACGTCTGAGCGTTTTTATTCCTCATCAAACTACACTATATGATAAAGATTTAGCAGTTGGAGGCGGCGCGTCCCCGTTTCTGCCCAACTCACAGGCACGCACACAGAGCGGCCCGGAGCGCAGCCCCAGCACGAACCGGCCGGCGCCGGCTCGGGCGTTGTTTCCGCCCGCAGAAACCGGCGGGACGGCGGGACCCGGCCCTGCGCGGCTCGGGGGGCTCCGCCTGCCCCCCGCCCGGCACCGCCGCTCCCCCGGCGGTACCTGTTGTTGCGGACGCTGCTCAGGACGCACAGCACCAGCTCCAGGTAAGTCCTCAGCAGGTCGAGCCAGCGCGGGCTCAGCGGCGGCGGCGCCTCCCCGTCCCCCGCCACCGCGGCGCCCTCGCCCGCCGCCGCCGCCCC
>VYXF01004874.1:388353-415071 GCA_013397295.1 Polioptila caerulea | reverse complement strand
AAAAAAAAAAAAAAAAAAAAAAAAAAAATCACAAAAAATCTGTGCCTTGCTGAGAACAGCTGCAGGAGTTGGACACTTGAATCAATGTTATCGGATGAGTTAGAATCCAAACCTGAGGTGAGCAATTATGAACTGAGTTTGGTTCCCAGGAATGTTTATGGGCAACACTTAGAGTTCAGTGGGTTTACTCAGATTGCTGCTTATGTACTCATTTTTCAACTGTTTTCAGTGACAACTTCTAATACTTCCATGCTTTGATTTGAATGGTAAAAAACTAGAAAATATTGCAAGTTCTTTTTATCCCCTATCAAGTATCAGCCAATATTCTTGCCTGTTCTCAGGTTACATTTTTTTCCCACTATTACAGCATTCTTTTGTTACGAGAATAAAATCATTTAACAAGGCGACTATTTCTTTCCCTCAAACCAAATTGACTTTCTTTGGCTTTGGACAATCTGAATTATTCTATCAGCATCAGCTAGTCCTGTTTTTCCAAGTCCTTCTGTTTCCATTAAGCAGTTGGCAGAAGTGATAGGCAGAAGCACACAGGGGATCTCGGTTGCTCGGTGTGAGGTGGCTGGGCTGTTCCAGGTTCAGCTGGTAGCACAGCTCAATTGCAGGGGTGTTTGTGGCCAGCTGTGCATGCACAAACACAGGTAAAGCATGAACATACACATTATCACATGCACAGGTAAAGCATGAACAACAATGGTTTGCTAGTGGCTATAGCTGTACCCTTATCACTCAACTCTTATGCATACTCACATTCACATGTCTCTGCCAGCCCTACAGTCCTTCTGCCCAGAACCAGGGCTTTTAGCCTGGTTCTGGCTGGAATATTTTTTCTGTTTTTTTCCAGACTCTGGTAGTCTCCTACTTGCATTAGTCAACTAGAAGCTCACTAGTAGTGGACTCACTTGTGGGTAGAATATTTAGGAATGTCTTTGGTGATTAGATTGGAGGAACTGCAGTGATCAGGCACAGCAGTGTACTGACTAGCAGCCAGCAAATGTATGATTGGAGTCTCTTCTCTCCCCCCTACCCCTGGTTCTTCATTTATCTGCCTTGATTCCTCCTTTGATCCTCCCTCTAAACATAGCATAATAAGCTTAACACATCCTGCTGTCCTTGTTATACTGGATGGTAAGTTTGGTCTGTTGTATGAGACCCATTCTGATGAGCTGTAATCGTTTTTTTTTCCTTGCCAGTTGTAATTTCTGGTTGAAGCTTTACAAGATGTTGCTCTAGCTGTGGCTCACTAATCAGTTGCTGAGGAGTTCTGAGTTTTGTTACTCTTACCTGTGCTAGATACAAGTGTCTGTAATTTGTTACAGTCAACACCACCACCACCTGCTGCCTCTCTTATTTCTTGCCTTATTTTTCAGGTTTAATGGCCATTAGCTAGCTCTCTGTGCATTTCTCCACTTAAAGATGCAGGGCTTGTATCACTTGATGTCCTTGCTTTTCCTGGTTCTCAGCTTTACCTCTGTAGATGGCTAAAGTCCTAGAGCAGAGGAGATAAAACAGCTATGAAATACCTTTTGGGAAGTTTGCAAGACTTGATTAAATGGTTTTTGTTGAGTCTTGTTTCTATCCCTATAAGCAATACAGCATGTGTCTTAAACTGATATGCTAAAAAGAATGATGATTACATGCTGGTAGTTTATTACAGACCATGTGATGTGTAAAGGCATTTGTTTCTTAACAGAGTAGCCAAAGCCCTTCTAATCACACTCCTCAGGAAAACTAGCTGCAAATTCATAGCAGCTCTGAGTAGTCTTAGCACAATCTGCAAAGAGTTCCTCTCTCTTGCCTTGTTGTTGATACCTCATACATTCTCTCAATTTTTTTCTGAGTTCTGAATGATAAGGTGGGAGGACTTTGTTACTTTTGTCTGTGAATGGATGAGTTCCCTTAGATTTTTTCTGGCAGCCAAGGACCAGGACAGTTTGAATGCTCACTGATCATTTCTCAAATAGGAACTGTAACTGGGCCTTGTCTTTTCTCGACTTGAGTAAAGTATTTGTTAATTAGGCTTGTTTACATAATGGTCCTTTTTCCTCACAGCATAGTTGCATTTCCTTCCCAGCAAGCCCATAATAAGAGTTGGCTGTTTATTCTTCAGAAGAAACACCTCTCTCTTGCCTTGAAAGTTATGGTGGTTGTTGTAGAGGGCTGTTGTAGAGGGTTGTTGTATCTTTCTGTAGATACTGTCTTCTAAACCATGTTCCTCACTACTGAGAGAGGCTATTTTATACTAAAAATTTTGATTTATTTCCATGTATACATATCCTCTTTTTCTAGTTCTGACTATGAAACTTGAGTGTTAAGCTAGTACTATTTTCTATTCCTTTGACGTGAAACTGGTAGATACCCTTTTTACACTTTACCCAAATAGCAGTTCAAATGTCTTTGAAAGTAAATTATGATTTTATGTCCTCTAGTGAGCCATGACACCACAATTCTTATCGACACAGATGTTATTTCATATGCCCTACCATGTGAGAAATGTATTAATTAGGAGCTAGCTGTATTTCTGTGACAACTAGATGACAACAATCAGAGCACTATGTCTCTATTGCATAGACTTCTTTGCTACTGGTTTTATCCCTAAAGAAGCCACCAACATACCATTAAATATTTAATGCTTGAGTAGAGGTGAATTCTCCTTTCATAGAAAGTTACAAAGTTGCTTGGAGACAGCTGTATGGACAGATGGATCTGCTTTTTCTCCTGGACTCCCTGCCCCCAAAGCTGTGTAACTATAATTCCTCAGAGAACTGCTAAGATTTGCATTTTGCGTGCTTTAAGCCTTCGAGGTGATTTACTATACCTGCAAGTATTTCCAGTCTCCTTCACCATACTGGTCCACTACAGGGTGCTTTCTGCTCTTGGGGTAACTCTTAGCACAATCAAATGAATTACAACTCTGTTCTGTAGATTGAATTATTATTGAAAAGGAGGTGAAGAGAGGTATTTTGGCCTCTCCTTTCTCTCCTCCTTAGCGCCTCACAAGGAGAGACACTTGTGATTTAATTAGTTCCCCAGAGGCTGTATGGGAGGAGGACACTCCAGTTTCTAGGTAACAAGCCTTCTGCCCTGCACACCCTTCAGCTCCAGCCCCTCCTTTCTCCTCCCCCTCCACTAAATTTTCTTTTGACCTCCTTATTTTGTTGTGGTTCACTAGTTAAATTTAGAACAGGAATGGTTTTGATTAAAGACATAGTCCCTGCTGCTCTGGGAATCTAGTCTAGCTGTCTAGTGGGAGGATAGATCTGAGGTTTTGGAGAACCTTCTTACCTCATCCCTCCCAGCAACCCCTACTTCAGCCAAAGCAGCTGCCTGACACTTATTGGATTTTGAATTATCTATTGTGGGGCAAACTTAAGATGATCCATCCCAGGTGGCCATATCATCATTTGTTTATGGTTGGGTTATTTAGTTGGTTTTGTTTGTTGTTTTGGGTTTTTTTTTGTTTTCTTGTTTGATTTTCTTTTCTNATTCGAGAAGGTGATACGACAGAGCAAAAATAAAATTCTTTATATCAAGAGGCAGCTGAACTTTGCCCTCCAAAGATTATAGATGCTCTCTGTATGATTCACATCTGTCCCATAAACTTTGAATCTCTTAAGTCAAGGATGTCCTTTTGCAATATTGTAATTCATTTCAAATTCCATGGGATGTCTTTGCTATAGAGTAAAGCCGCCTCACACCTCTTCTTGTTCCATTGGTATTCTGTACATTCAGTTTCCCTAACTATTCTTATTCTGGTGTCCCAGGATGACCTATCTCCTTTGCTTACAAATTCTACCACTTTGGTCATAGTGGATCAGCCTCCTCCCTATGTGGGGATTCTGCAGTCACCATCTTGGGAATATTTACAGCCCATCTTGGGCCTGTTTATGGTGCCAGGTGTTATTTGGTTATGGGATCTGTCAAACTGGATCTTCTAGGAGATTCCTTCCTTCCTGGTCTTTCAGACATGAGACCACTGCCTGTTCCTAGGTGCACCTAGAAATGCACCTGGGCCTGAACTGCAAAAATATGTCTGTGCACACTTAGACAGTACAGACATATGGCTGTGTAGCAGGATATGGCTTTTACCAGCATACTCAAACACAAATGGCATTCCCATGGAAAAGAAAGGCCACAAATGGCCTATTCCTGTCCCTACTTATCAGGTAAAAAGGCTTGAAATTTGCCAGCACATCACATGTGTCCTCTCTTGGCTGCATACTTGTGGTCATGCATCTATCCACGCTTTGCCAAACCTTGAGTCCTTCCAGGCTTTTTAGTTCAGCCTCTGGCCAAAATCTTGGGTTTCCAGATTGTTTTTCTCTATCTCACAGGCTATGCCAAAGTGAATTTAATCAAATGAGTGTACTCAGAAACTATTTAGGAGCAGAAAACATTAGAGAGGATGAAATAGACCCCAGTGGTGACGCAGAGCAGCACCCTGCAGCCTGCTAATGTGGTCAACCAGTATTGTTCCCAATGGTTTTTTCTCCCTATCTAACTTGATGCCTCTCTTTCCTTGCCTTTGGTCCTTCTCCTAAACATCCATAAGTTTTTCACAGTCCCAAAGTCACCACTCAAGATACCTTAATATGTTTTACCCTGTCCCAGAATTTCCCTTGTATCCCATAAGAAGTTTGCTCTTGCCGATGCGATACAGATTCTGGTAACCCAAAATAACATTATTCCTATTCCTTAGAAAGTTTCTGGTTGAATTATTTTCAATGTCACACTCAAGTTATTCCTGTACTGGGCTATCCATCGGTGTTCCAGGAGTTCTGGGTATTTTTACGCTCTCTTATCTGCAGTTTGCTAGAGTTTATTATTGTTTGTATATCTGTGCATTTAATTTATCACCTGTCCTGTTCCTAGATTTCTATGCTGAATAGCCAATTACCAGATACCCTTATAACTTCCTGTTTACTTCCAGCTGCAAAACCATGTTGTGAGAAACATGACACAATGTTTATAATGAGTTCTTTCCTGTATTCCAGTTGCTGTAGTTGTCCACAAAGGTATTCAATGATTTTGAGAAGGAAGGTTTAGGAAAAATCTGTCAAGATAAAATTAACATGAAAACTTTTAATTTTGTCTGAATTATTTGGCTTGATGATTGATTTGCTTTAGTTTATGTGAAGGGTTGGGGTTTTTTTATTCCACATTTTAATAATGAGCATGATTCATGTCCATTTGTTTCCTTCTGCTTTTTTTTTTTTGCCCTCTCATAATTCTCTGTACTAGTTTGTCATTACCTTACAAAGCAAATTAAAAGGAGCTTTTTTCTTCTGAGCATCTGTTTGTGGTTGCTGTGTTTTGCTTTTCCCTAGTGGCTTAATGTTGCTATGTTGAAGTGGAAGGTTTAAAGCAAAGATTTGTTCTTGTAGGATGCAGGTTTCATTTAGGTCTTTTTGTATAAAAATAGACAAGTCCATAAAATAAATGTTTCATGGTGGAGTAAGAAGCAGTAGGGCTCATCAACATGAAAGACAATCCAATAATTTAGAGCTATTTTAGTGCTCACAGTTTTTGGTCCCTACTTCTTTTTTCTGGTTGACTTGGTCATTATTCCTAACTCACTTTTTACTTCTCTTTCTCCTGTTTTGTTTTTTTTAATCCTAAATTAGAATGCATGGAGAGGGACTGCCTCTTATCGCCTATGTATTTTTTCGACAACATAAAAATAGGGCCATCTTCTTGCTAGGTCCTCTGTTTAATCTTATATCTAAGATGAAACAATTCTAACCTTTCAAACTGCTGTGTGGCTTGTGGCCTTGTTCAAATGGCACACTGCCATCTGAATGACTTCAGGACTTAATTTGTAGCTTTATAATTGTCAGTGATGACAGGCTGCTCCTAAGGGAAGGTGAGCAGGGAGTCAAAGGGGATCCTAGGCCAGGCAATGCCCTCACAGACCAGGGCACAGTACTGCAACACCTGACATGGAAGGCAGAGACAGGTGCTGGAATCCACAGCCCTGGATAAGGCAAAGTGATGAACCAGGTCCAGGGTCTATCCAGAGTCCAGGCAGGAGCAGCAGAAGATGGGGCTGGAGACGCAGATGCAGTAAAAATCTGAGGTTCATTTAGGAGCCAGAGACAGGTAAATCTACAACACAACTCAGGAAGGGAATGACTGGCCCAGGCTGAGCTTAAAAGGAGCCCCTAGGGAGAGAGTGTGGGTGGGGGTGTCCCAGAGGAGACCAATCAGGGCTGTTAAAGCTTCAGGGTTCCTACATCAGCAGCTCTTTGAGATAAAAGTATTTGAGAAAGCATCAGTATTTCTAGTGTTTTGTGAGAGGAAATGAGCATAGAGAAATCGGAGCACAAAATACTAAGTTTTCTTTCCAGTTTCTTTGATTTTACAGACTTTCTCTTGACATAAAAGAGACTCAAAAGGCTGGTGTCTGCCACAGGAATAATTTGAAGTTAGATGCCAATAGATCTGAAAAGGAAATTCTAAGACAATCACAACAGACAAAATAAGAAACAAATTATCTGTGACTGTTGGGTTTTAATCACAAATATACAGTGGGCACATCAGGGTTTTTTAGTCTCTTTCTTTTGACAATGGTGGGCTATCTCACTACACAGACAACTCTATCTGGGCTCTATGTGACTGCATGCTAAAATGCGTCACAGTGAGGGTAGCAACTTTTGAATAACTATCTTGTACAATTTCCTTCTAAATGCCAAAGATAAAGGAAGTTTGCTACATACAGTTGTTTGCTAGACAGCAGCGGAATCAGCAGAATGCAGGATCTTTGTCAAGGACTTCCCTAGAGATAAGAAACTTGAGGTTTAAGTTTTTAATGCATTTTTATTTTCCTTATTTCTTCATTCAGTGTTAAAAAGAAAACCACCACCCTGAGAATGTGAGTATAGGAGTTAATTTGTTTGACAGAAATCAAACACAAACAAATAGATCCTAAATGTGGATTTTGAGCAGCATTTTCTCTGAAACGTGGAGTATGTGTCTGGGTGTGTTACAACTGGCCCCTTTCCATCTTATTGAAGTTTAAAATCCTACAGGGGAGGGATTTGAGGCTGTGTTTTAAAAAGCTTGTGCAGTTCACAGATTTTGTTCAGTGCATTGCAAAATTGGGCTGTGTTATCTCCTAACTCCCAGCAGCATTCCCTTTGTTAAATCAGAATATTTTAATATGGAGTGCTGTTGCATTGGTAACAGAAAAAAGAGAGTCTCTTTTCTGTGTCTGCTTTGGAGGTAAAGAGGAGTCCAGTATTATCTCTGGCACTCTGACAAAAACTTGAGATGTTGTAAAAGGGACAGAATAAGTAAACAAGGCACATGCTTTGCTGCTCTGAACTAAGTTAAAAATATAGGAAGACTTTCTGGGGTGAAAAAAGTAATTTCTCTGACTTCCTGTTCAAGTGTCAGGTTCCTTTTTTATAACTTAAGATTTTGAGGAGTTAGCTAGAAGTAATTTTTGCCTGAGCTGACTGATGATGGGGTTGGCTAAATCTGCTGGACTGAATGACCTCTCACCTCCTGGGCTCATCAGGAAACATGAGGACAGCTCTTTGATTGTGATATTAGATATAGCCACTAGTGAGGCTGAGTATCTGTTTGAAAATATGTGTGCACACACTGTACAGATGTGATTGGCACCAAGCACATGAATGCTGGCTGAGTGCTTGTAGCTTTACCCTCGTAAATATGGGCAGCACAAAGTACTTGATTCTGTGTTCAAGGGTTGCTGCCTAAGGAAAACCTTCTTGGATTTCTTTGGGATCTATTCCCACACTTCTCATTTCACTTGCTAACTAGGCTGGCTTGGAGTTCAGTAGCATATGACACACACTAGAAACTAGTATGTGCCACTAGAGACCAAGGTAGGTAAGAATGGAGTTTAATAAGAAGACAGAATGGAGTGTAAGAGTTAGGCTGTGCCAGACAACTGAATTGACCAACTTCCTGCTTATATGCAATGGGCCCCTTTTATTCCCTCTTCATTTTCTTGTGTTTGTTCTGCCCTGATCCATCTTGATCCTTTCCTTTTCCTGCTTTTGGCCTTTTCCTTAACACCTAATAATTCCTGTGCAAATTCCCCCAAATCTTTTGACCAGTCCCAAATTCCTCCCCAGGGAATGCATCTCAGTTTAAACCCTATACCTGTTAATGCAATAGTCCCCCTTGTTTTGTGTAGTATTTTGGAGAGGTTTCTTTTGTTAATCCTCTTAGTGGGTGAGTTGGTTGTCCATCTTTGATGTTTTAGGAGTAGCTGATTTGGATGGGTAAGGCAGTCTGTGTTCTCCCCCTTGTCATCCCAAACTTGTTTCTCTAATTGTTATCTGCTCAATTTAAATAGCCATGTGATAGACATCTTTGTAACTAGTCTTCTGATTGCTTTTTTTAATTTAGAAAAGGCCAACTTTCAGTTAAGTATTTAAAGACAATGATTAAAAAAAATACCTGTACCAAAGGCTGGGCATGGAAAACATTTACTTGAAATGTTAGACCATAGTAAAGTATCAAGTGGTAAAATCTTAGTTAAAAACAAATATAGCCTAACTAGACTTACTCTGCAATGATCCAGAGCTACTTATTAAATGTTAAAGAAATGTGAAGTTTATAGGTATTTCAGAGATGACAAAAAATACTTCCCTTGTATTAATGTAAATTGAAAAGTTTTCATTTATATCTGTGTGTATTCATGGTATTATATTCAATGTCTCCTACAAGACAGTAGAGACTACCGGATTGACTGGATTTAGTACCTTTTTAAATGATTTGTGCTGCTCTTGACCTAATCTTCAGTATGTTTTTTCAGCTGCTGGTTCAGTTTGTTCAAAATACTTCTATTCCACTGGGTCAAGGACTGGTGGAATCAGAACCAAAAGACATCACCTGTCTCTCTCTGCTTCCTGTTACTGAGACCTCAGAATGCAACAGACTCATGTTGCCAGGTAAAATCTGTGTGGCAGATCTTTGTGACCATGCCCTTCAGCTGTCTTTGCTTCCTCACTCTGGCCCCCACTCTCTCTTGCTGATAAGACATTCCAGGGATGGAGGAACAAGTTCAGCAGAGTGACTGAATCTTCTCATTTAATAGTGATTCCTCCTCCCTTCTCTCTCAAGTTCTGGGGTTTTTTTCTAGAAAAAAAAAATTCATAGATGTCTTTTAGTCGTAGTGTTTTTATACTTTTATTTACTCTGGTTTTACTTTCCTCATTAGATGATGAAAGAGATCTCACTTCTCCAAGTCACGCTAATTCTTCCAAAGATGTCTCTTCGTCTGCTGTCTTGAGAAGTCTCCAGGTAAATGTAGGCCCTGATGGAGAGGAAACAAGGGCACAGAATGTACAGAAACCATCTGAACTTCTGTCAAGTCCAGAAACTTCTAGTTTATTGCAAGACCTCCAGCCCAGTGACAGCACTTCATTCATTCTTCTCAACCTCACAAGAGCAGGTAATTGTCCTTCTGTTTGTCATCTAGCTGGATATGTCTCAGCAGAATGCAGGAGATACAAGTACAACTCTGTCCCTGCTGCTTATGAAGAGGAAAGATCATGAAATTTGCTGGGCATTATTGGATATTTTAGGAGCATTTAGTCATCAACATCTTTCTACAATGTAGAGGTCAGTGGAGACTTTTTCGGGGCAGCTGTTTCATCCATGCTATGAGCACTAATCACTGAGAAACAAAAGAAATTTCCCTCTGTTATGTAGTTGTTTACAAATTTGTCCTCTTTTCTAGGGCTGGGGTCTCCTGCAGAGCACTTGGTCTTTGTTCAAGATGAAGCAGAAGATTCTGGCAATGACTTTCTCTCCCATGATAGCACAGACAGCAGTACCCCATGGTTCCTACGAGTGCAAGAATTGGCCCACGACAGTTTAATTGCTGCCACTCGGGCACAGCTCGCAAAGAATGCCAAAGCAAGCAATAATGGTAGGAGATCTGCAGATTGCGTCTCAAAAGTTGAATGTTCCATACAAGACCCCAGGTTTCACATTATTTCTTCCTCTCTTTAATTCTCTCTTGCTTTGAATCAATTATGACATCTTCAAATCATCAATTGACAGAATTATACAGGACAATTATGCTTTTTTTTCTTCAATATAAATAGCCTTCTCATTTTTTCTTGGAGAAGGAACTCTAGTGCAACCATCTGTTCATTGTAGCCTACTATTTCTCTGGCATAAGTAAAGAAAATCTTCTTTCTGACTGCAGCTGCTCGTTTTTCAACTTTCATTTTCACTTTTAAGAGGCTATTTTTCATACATACTGTGAATTATTATTTCTTTTTAGCTCCACTGAGTTTGGAGATCAATTTTCTGGATTGAATTAAGTCATAATAATTGGATTTAGCCACATGCTTTCTGACTTAATTATTTTAATAAATAATTGCAAGCAAATGCAATATCTCTTATTTTAGCTAAGGTGTTTTTAAAAACAGCTTAGCTAATAGGTGATAGTTGGCTGATAGTTAAAATTGGTTGTTTGATATTCGTGTAGAGACCATTTTTACAATTTCTGGTGCATTAGCTTTCTATTCTTTTTGTGATTAGCCTTATCTGGTGGCAGGTGATCTGATCCAGATGGCTTGTTGGGCCTGGTAAGGTTTGTTGGCCAGTTTATGAGCCTGTGTCTGATCCCTGTTATAGGCTAGGCAGCAGAATGTAGGATATGCTAAACAGTTAGTTAGTAGCTAGACACGTACTTGATTTACAGTCTTGTGTCATATATGATGCTGTTTTTTCTACGAAATTTGACACATTACTGTAATCCATATATTTCTTAGATTGTGGGCTTTTTTTTTTTTTTCCCAGGGGAAAATGTTCATCTTTGCACAGATGGGCAACCAAAAGATTCCAGCCCCATTCCTCATTTATCTCGTGTGGAAAGGAAGCTGAAGTGCACAGTTGAGGGCTGTGATCGGACATTTGTATGGCCAGCTCACTTCAAGTATCATCTGAAAACACACCGGTGAGCAGAATGAAACTATTTGTTATGACCTTGAAATAATGCACTTTGTATTTGAGGTAATGTTAGGTTTTGACATTGACAAGCTGTGAAAACCTGGCATTATTCTTAAAAATATCAGGTCTATTACTGCTTTAAGTCAATTATGCTGAAAAATTTGGATTAGATTTAGATAATTTTGCAGGTCTTTCTTATGTTTGGTTTAGAATTTTTGTATTTTATCAGGTACCCATATTTAGTAAAAGAAAGAAGTCAAGTGTTCATGAAAAAATGAGTTGCAGTAGCTGGTAATGAAACAGCTTTTTGTTGCTTTCCAGGAATGATCGCTCCTTCACGTGCCCAGCAGAAGGTTGTGGGAAAAGTTTCTACGTCTTGCAGAGGCTGAAGGTGCACATGAGAACTCACAATGGTGAAAAACCCTTTGTGTGCACAGAACTGGGCTGTGGTAAACAGTTCACGACAGCTGGGAATCTGAAGAACCACCTACGAATCCACACTGGTGTGTGTTTTAGACCTCACCTATTTGTGGTCTGCTGAGGTGGGGTCTTTCCTGAGGAATAAACCTCTTCCTCCTCTGTCCTCTAACTATTGAAAGTATTATGTTGTTTACCTCTGCCCTCCATTGATGTCCCTTCTTTTGTCAATTCACCTTGATCTATAGGTCAGATAAATCAAGTGCTAATCTCTTTTTCTATCCTGTATAGTTTCACACAGGCTTTACCTTTCAAATAGTGTGTGGTGATGCTGTATTCAGCTCAGACACATACTCCAAAGATTCCCTTCCAGTTGTGTGATGGAGGGAGGGGTGTGTGAAACTAGACAGTTACCAAGGGAATAGTTAGTGAACATGACTCCTGAAATTGTGTTTTGTAAAGAGGTTCTTTGAAATTCCTGAAAGGCTCAATAACTTGGATAGCAGGAGCTGTACTGCCTGCCTGCCTGACTAGCTTGTGTTACCTATGCTGCTTGTAGAATGACTACATTTGGAACATACAGGGAAATGAGGAATGCAGTGGAATGACTAGCAAAAATATAGTAGCAAAGAGAAGTAGAAAAAAGCATTAATTAGAAGACAGCATTGTGGTGTGCAAACTGCTCTGTTTGTGCCAATGCTAATTTGGGATATTACTGTATGCTGGAGCCTGTATACTCTTGATTCATGCTCAGCTTTTTATAGTAAATAAAACAAGAACCTTTATTTCATAGTGCTGTATTTTTTACATGGTTTGTTTATGATGGCTCCTCTGGAGAATATGATCCTGCCTTGTCAGTATTTTTAGAAGTTGGTATAGCAGCCAAAATGCTTTAGGTGTTTTTGTACTAGAAAGTTGTTTGAGAGAGACACAAAAGTTACTGCTGAAATGACCAGCAATTTAATAGTGACCAGCAATTTAATTAATGACCAGCAAAGTTCATAGTGAATATTCTGGTGATTTTGTATGTTTAGTTTTTTAAGCCTCAGGGTTATCACAACACTCAAACAAATGGCCCAATTCAAGCTTCTCAGAATATTGTTAGAGATTCCCTGATGGCCTCAGAATCATTGTATTACAGTTGGTTAACGTTTCAAAATAACCTTGGCAAGTGTGAGAGAACAAGGCCTCCCTGGTAAAATGAAATTACAGATTATGTGGGTCGCCAGCAGCTGTTTGTGCCTTCTGCCTGACTTAAACATGACCGTATGGCATGTGGTTTGTCGATACACATGGGAAAAGGCTGCTATATTAAAGTATGTGCAGTCTAGCTAGAACACATGGCTTGGGGGCAGATGTTGGGATGTAGTTAAAAACTGTATATACCAATAATAACATTTTGACTGTGTAGTACCAGCAGCTATATCTTGTGCAGTTTTCTTTTGTGCTTACAGCTCCCAGCCAAGGTGCAGATTAAGTTAATAGGCCCAGCTGATATATGCACAATTCTCCCTGATAAGTGAGAGTTCTGCAACCAACAGAGTACCAGCTTCTGAAGGAGTAAATAGTAACTTTCTAAGCTGCAAATGGATAATGTGGAATTAAGTGTTTGATCGGACCTCAGGTGTTACGAAATTGCAGGTGTGAATAGCTCTAGGGTGTCTTATAGATGGAACCATGTGCTGTTATTTAGGTCAGTGGTAGTTTTTCCAAACTTTTAAAGATTTATAGCAAGCCAGAAAGTACAATCAGTGTTTGAGACTCTGCTACATATTTCAGCTTTGTAACACCAATTGGAACATGCTGTGTTGATCCTTTTTGCTCACAGACGTCAAATGCTATTTAATAAATGGGCTGTAGGAAGACTTCTAAAGGCAAAGTCACAGTAGTAACACCTTGAAAAAGAAGTTTACTCCAAAAGAACTACATATATGTTGTACAATAAATTGTTAAAATAGCTTGCCTAATCTCCTGCGGTCTTCCTATTACTCTTGTACAGAGGTCCAGTTAAAGACTTGAAATCATAGTTTTAAATATAGTATATTGAGTTCTTTAGTGGGATGTTGCAGGCAAAATTTATGTCTAGCTTTATTAAGAGAGTGTTCAAAACAGATTAATTTTATTGCACCACATTAATGTAGTAACTTCCCAATTTATCATAATTTAAGTAAATAAAAAATAGCTGGGATACAAATTTCAGCCCTTGAGAACCATTTGTGCCTTGAATCACAGTTCCTCCACACATAGATATAAGTGACTGACACATCTCTCACAGGATTTTGGCAAGTTCAGCCTGATCTGAAATAAAGTATAGAATCTGATATGAAGGGAAATACTGTTAATGGGATTGTTGGCACTGAGAGACAGACAGGGAGCAGGACCCTGTGAGTGTGTGGAACAGAGAGCTGGTTGTTGAGAACTGCATATTGAAGATACATCATCAATCAAGTATTTTTATATTACTCTATTATTTTTTATATATGTGGAAGATTATCTAGAAACTGTGGTCCCTTGCTTCACTTTCAGTGAATGATGGTCTAAGAATATTTTAAAGTAATGCCACTGTTTCCTCTGATAAAGAGAATGCTGTAAAAGCCTTAGGAAGCTTAGGAAAGATGTGTAATTTCCATGGAACTCTGATATACATAAGGCCAGATGGGAGAACGGAGTAGAGATGTCTGGGCTGTTCTCAGGGACTTGGGCAATCAGATTAAGATGTGATTCCAAAATCTAAGAACTTACTTTTCCCTTGTAGGGGAAAAACCCTTTCTGTGTCAGGCACAGGGATGTGGTCGCTCCTTTGCTGAATACTCCAGTCTTCGGAAACATTTGGTTGTCCACTCAGGTAAGAGTCTTCATCTGACATTCTATGATCTGTCTGAAAAAAGACCTTTATTGTAGAACTTTCATTTGATTTCCTTAAGAAAAAATCCTGGTTTCTGCAGAACTTCTAATCATGTTTTTTGACTTCCCTTTTGAGGTGCCTGTAGCATGCACACTTTAATCTTTTAGATTGTTTCTATTTCTAAATTCAAATTACATTTAAAAAATTATTTTATAAATTGTTTCTAAAATGTCATGATGTTGAATATCTTTTTCATAGCTGCCATTTAGTTATTTAAAAGAGAGACTCTAGCATCTCTGTATATTAACCACAGCCATTTGAATCTGAAATCTCTTGCAAGTGGGTTTCTGCCATAGGTTGGATTTTCCTTTATTTTTTCTTACTACATACTTGTAATTGGAAAAAGGTTTAGGTGGAAATGTATTGCACAAGTGTTTCAAAGCTTCTGCCTTCTCTTTTGATGGATCTATCTCAAATATCATCAGCATGCAATGAAAGTGGTCCATTTGGAGAATGGGAGATTTTATTGAGGTAATAACATTTGGAATTGATCTCCATGCTTTTTCTGTGCTGTTTCCTTCGCTTCCATGCCATTGAGCCAAGTATGGACAGCATGCTTGTATTGTGAAAATGATGAACTCTGACAAATGGAAATCCTTTCACAGTGACGAGTCATCATCAAGTCTCTGCTCAGTAATGTAAACCAGATGCTGCAATTCCTTGTGTGATGGCAGGAGACAGCTTCCTTGCCTCTGGTCATTTTATTCTATATGTGGGACATCAAGTACTTCCATATCAATGAGTAAATGATTTCAAATGACTTGTTCTGTCTCATCAATCTGACTGGAACACTTTGTTACTCCTCAGACTTGAGTTTTCCAACAGCTGCCATTACTGATATCTAAACCTCTTCTGTTCTAGAAGCTTATGTCTCCCCAGGAGACAGGAATACTTCTCATTTGGTTTTTACTGATAAATTAGCCCCAGTGGTGTTAACAACCATTTCAGAATTGTTATTAATTTCTTAGTTGATGAGGTCTCTTCTCCCAGTTTGGTAATTCTTGGGATATTTCTTCCCCCTTTAACTCTAAGGAGTGAAGCCCCATCAGTGCCAAATTTGTGGGAAGACATTTTCCCAGAGTGGTAGCAGAAATGTGCATATGAGGAAACACCTCTCCCGAATTGGAACAGCTGGCAGCAGGGAGCGAGAACAGCCAGGTAAAGAAGGGAGCACACTCACTCTGGGGGAAAAGTGCAGGAAAAATATTAGTGGATGGTCAAAGAAAAGATGTTTGTCCTGATAATATGAGACCACAAGCCGGTAAGAAACAAATATCTGTTCCTCTTGGAAAGGAGGACAGCTTACCCTCCCTCCCCTTTTCTAGGACAGAAGACAAATGTGTATTTTTGTATGGTGGTCAAGGGGCAAACAGATAGGTTTGTTTTCCAAATCAGTATGAATCTAGTTGGGGTTTTTTTGGGCATTTTTTCCCTTGCTTATGTTTTCTTGTTTCAAGCAGCCTGGGTTTTTACACAATGTGAAATATTTAAAGAGAAAGCCAATCCTGAATAAGATCTCACCATAGTAAGGTTCAAAACAATAAACATAGTATTTTCCATCCATTGGAGTTTTGGATGCCCAAAGAGTAGGAATGGATAAAGTAGATATCTAGGAAGAAGTCAGTATGACTTTAAGTGGGGCAGGGATTGTATCTTCAATATATTGCAGTGTCATTGCATCATGAGAATTTTCTTTTACCCTTTTTTTTTCACAATAGAGTCACTGATGGGCAGCAGTTTGCTGGAAGAAACGACAGTGCATAGTAAGAATCTCATCTCCATGAACTCTCAGCCCAGCCTTGGTGTTGAGTCTCTGCACCTGCCAGACACTGAGTCAATTATTGGAGTAGAAGAGGGTGAGACCAGCTGCTCTTTTTTCCGCCCTCTTATATGTGGTGACTGAGATGGGATTGATCTTTCCTCCTTCAGGCTCACCATATTGCAGTGGGATGAATGAACATTGCTTTAACTGTGCACAGAGGGGTGGGTAGATAGTGGATGAATCCTAAAACTGGAGCTGGAGAAGATCTGCTGGACCAAGTTTCTCTCTTGCAGAGCTTAAAAGGTGAGGTCTGCTGCTTAGGTGTCACTTAGCCCATGTTGTGGAACGCCATTTCAAAACTGCTTATGCAGTCCATCTCCTAAAGCCTAAAGTGTTTGTTTTGCTGGAGCACCTAGGAGCCCCAGCTAAGGACCAGGACCTCATTGTGCTAGGCACTGTTCAAACATTCAGTATCTTGAGCAACAGGCCTTCCTTCCACCCTTTACCTTCAGAGACTATATTCTAATACATCTCACTGTCAGAAACTGACTTACTATATGAAATAAATGTACTACTTGATATCATTTGGTTACATTTGCTGTGTTCTGTTCCTGATTTTCCCAGTCATTTTTCTCCGAAAATTATTTGGTGTATCAAGCTCTTTAAATGAGTCTTCCACATGGTGTTTTGAATATTTTGTTAACTTAAAGGTCTTTAGAATTGGTTTTACTGAGAGTTTTGCTAAGGTACTGTGTGTCTGTAACAGCTTCTATGCAAAGGGAATGCCTAGAGTTTATATTGCTCCCTAGCTGAATGGAAAGGTAGTGCTGCTGCTGGTACAGGTCTTGTAGAAGCTCCACCAGGTACCTGGGAATCAAAGTCTGATGCAGTTTGGCTGCTATCTCGGCAGTTGATGGGAGATACTCTGGTGAGATGTCATCTTTTCTACAGTATTTTTGTATGTTAGCTGAACAGGCTGTAAAGCTTGTAACTGAATATATCCAGATGTTTTCATAAAATGCAAAAATCCAGAACCATAGTTGAAACTCTTTATTTCCATACCATTTTTGAGACATATTAAGCAACTACAGCTCTTTTTTAGGATTACAGAAATGCAGTCCTCCTTTCAGAACAAAACTTTTTTAGCAAGAGAGATGTGAGTTTCAGTTACTTAGTTTGATGCTTTTACTTTCACCACATTTCTTTAGGGACAAATATAAAGATGTTAATTTATTTGTTATTGTATTCATGCATGTCACCTTAATATTTGTTAAAAGGATATGGCATAATAACTTAAACTTTTGTTTCGCCTTTCTTAGGGTTTCCCTTTTCACTTCACATACTTGGAAATTTCCTTTTTCGGCACCATTAACTATTATGGAAATTAGCAACCAATTTTAGTAAATACCCTTTAAAATGTATGTATTAAAATTTCAGTCCCCCTGCTCCAAATATATCCATACAAAGAGGCTTTAAACCACAGACTTAGAGCATGGAAGTAATCTTCTTTCCTTCCTCTTTCGATGTGGCAAGGCATGGTGACAACAAGGTTACATCACTGCTTTTTTCCAGGGGGTACCCAGAGAAAGAACAGCCTCTCTACGTCCTACACAATTAAACCTGTAGGAACTGGTACACTACTAACAGCCTTCCTGGGACCCTCCAAGGAGCTTAAGCCTGCTCTCAGTGTGGAGATGGAGTCACAAACAAGGATGCTGCAGTCCAGTGCATTCAGCCTGTTAATGTAGCAGAGTGAAACCCCTGGGCCACAAATTCTTGGATTTAGTACTTCTTTGTGATTAAAAATGTCATCATTTCAGTTTTATATCTTTGTCTAATGTGGTAGCTCTGACAGGTACTGTATTTATGATTTGATGATAAGGCTGTGTTGTTACAGTGTAAGGAAAAAAGGACTGAGGTGACAAAAAGAGACATCTATTTAAGTAAGTGAGGAAAAGATTGATAAGGAAAATTGAGCAATACAGAAACATTATATCAATTTAAAAATATTTTAATGTCAAAGTGCAAAATTCTCAGAAAACATTCCAGGTGGCAAGGATTTTTATTTTTGCAATGGTTATTAGTGTCAGACAAAGGGAGATCACTAAAGTGTGAAGTATGCCATTCAAGATGCACTAGGCATTTGAGTGCAAAGTGCTGGCAGGCAACACCTAATCTTTTTTCCTCCAAAATCCATATTTGCTATCACAGTAATCATACAGTTAGGACAACAATAATTCAAAGTGATGCACTGTTTAATTACAACCTTCTTCATAACTTTGGTTGGTTTTTTTGGGCCAAATTTAATGACCTAAATTGGTAAGATGTTGAAACACTTTCAAATCATGAAACAGGGAAGATTTTTTAATATAGGAAGACTATTGCTTCTTACTAATGGGGGAAGAAGCAGAGCTGGTAGTGGGTGAATGAAGAATTAACACCAGAGAAAGACCTCCCTTTGAGTCTTCTCCCAAGCCGGGTCAAATCCTGATAATTGTTTTTGTAGAAATACCTTGTTGGAAAGAATTCTACCACATGTGTGTCTAAAACAAGGTTTAGCACAGTGAAAGGCATTCTCCCTTTCCTGTGTGCTTCTGTGGCATGAATGCCACTAGAGGATGCACCTCTTCAATCTTTCACATCTACTTTTATCCAAATATAGTGCTTCAACCTCTTTAACTTGTTTTGTTGCCCATTAAAAGGAAAGAGCTCACGCAAGGGACACTTTTGAAGACTAAGAGAGGCTGCAGGGTTTGTTGGGCTGAACAAGACATGCTCTAAAAAGTTGTTTTTTTTCATTTACTAAATTCTCCCATCTCACCCCACAGCAATTCTTAGGTGTCAGCTTAAACTATTAAGTTCCTGAGGATTAACCTGGAGAATCTTGCTCAAAGAAAGTCAAGAGCTGATTGATGATTCTTCTGTGAGCTTTTATGCTGCCACTCCCTTTGCTCTCTGTTCCTCCTGAGGTACTCCTTCCTCTTCAGTACAGTCATCCTTTTCACCCCGAGGCTTGGGCAGCCTGCAGAAACAGTGACAGTCTAACACCAGAAATGGTCTGCCCCGTGCATATGAAATAGGGTGCAGTCATAGGAATTCAGAGAGAGAAGCCACAATGCTTAGTAAGAGCAGAGAAGTTGATTTAATTTTTCCTACACTATAGAGACTGGAATGCATTCATGAACAAGGAAAATATTTTTAGTCACAGACAGAAGAGCTGTATTGCATTATTTTTACTACCTGTGAACATCAGATTCTTCTTCCAGCAAGTCAGTGGCATCTTTCCCTTTTTTCCTTACAAATTCCTCGCTTAGGCCAACCTGCTGAAGGGTGCGTCTGTAGCGACGCTCTGCTCCTTGACGAGCGTCGTGCTGTGAAATTGAAACTTAAACAGTAAATGCACAGAACTGGGGATTCCCCATAACAGTCAACTCGTTTTGAAGTGCACATCTGATGCTCCTGATGGGGACAAGAGGACAACACAACCTCCTGTCCAAAATTTTTGTAATCCGTACAGTACCAAAACTGAATGTTAGGACAATGTCTAACATCTCTCTAAGCCAGAGCTCACATTTTCCTGCTTCAGTTCTTTTTTTTCTTCCTTCTTCTGTTCTCCTCCTTCTATCGCATTCCAGTCTTACCAGACCGTTATACTTGTGTCTGAGTCCTATCTCTGACACTCAAATCAAAAACATGTGCAAAACCAGAGTTGTTTGAAATCCTGTAAGCATAGTTCCTTGCAAGTGGTGAGAACTAACAACAGTGAAGTTAATAAATGGAGAGTGCCTGTGAAATAGCTTCATATCAGCTCAATTAAAAACCAAGCATCTCAGGTCCAATATCTTCACTGCCTCCAAACAAACCTAGCAAATCAATGTAGTCTGAGCTGAGGGTTTTTCAGAGGGACTGGCCAGTCCCTAAGGATTATGAAGTTCTATATGGACTATATGGATACTAGGATCGAAACCTAGTATCAACATGAGTGAACACTGTTGATAACAGTGAATTCTACCACCCTGGTACATGAAAATATTACCAGTATTTATCACACGTGTGTTCTCTGCCTCCATTATCAGAACAGAAAGCCTGATCCAGGAGGGTACTTTCTATTGAATTATAAATCATCCTACAGTCAATGTATTGTCACTGTCTCTAACCAGCTGTAGTTCCTGCAAGGACATGGAACTGAAAAAGGGAAAAAGATACAGTGCAGACTGTATCTACACCTCAGATGCCACAGAGATTTGCAGCTGGTACTGTGTGATGGGTGAGATGTGCTGAATGCAGCCCCAGACTGCAAAGCCTGCAGGTGGTATGAGTGACATAACCATCATTAATGTTCTTCTGAAGCAGTGGAGGTACAAAGAAAAAAGTGCTTAATTGGAGACAGTTTTAAGAAAAAGTTTTGCATCTCCAGACTGTAGTCTATGGCATTCAGGTGCAGAATAGATATTTATTTAATTTCTTGATTTTGATCAGACCATATAATGTGATTGCAATGCATACTAGGAACTGGCAAGCTCCTAGAAATAAGCCTGAATGTTTCTTTCAAGTCGTAGGAAGGCATTTAAATTATACTTCTGTGGCTTTTCCATGTGTTATTTTGAGTATAGTCCAGAGACTATACAACCATTTGGACCTTCTTATCCATGAATTAATTTGAGACTAGATTTCTTAATGCCTGTCTTAAATGAAAGACAATTTATTCTGTTGCCCAGAAACACTCTGGGACTTTGACCAGTTACCTTGGTGACCTGTTCGAAGAGGAATGGTCTGTTCTTGACTCGCAGCTGCATTTCTTCCAGCTCCTTTCTGTATTCTTTTGTTCTGTCTTGCATATTTTGCCTGAAATGGAAAAATTGCCTGTCTACTACAGGTTATCTCTGACTGTAGGTGATCAAGAATGATGAATTCTCAGTGAGTGTTTCATTCTTTAAATGACTTTGGTAATTCTCTTGATTCTGAATGCTGGGAAAAAAAACCAAACCTATTGCTGAAAAGTTATGGACCTATTAGCAAAGCTCTTCTAGACTGCAAGCAAGGAAACAGTGTTCACATTTTTAGAAAACTTTGTCTCCTGTGTGTTGTTTATCAAGTTACACGTTACAATTGACTGGCTTGTACAAATCAGTTTCTACAAAAGTTAATCTAAAGGAAATGGCTCTGTATGGAAGGAGCAGCATGGAATTGTCAAGATATCTGAATGAATGTGGAATGGATGCAATAGCCAAAAAAGGTTAGGCTAGGAATGTTTTTAGACCAAATCTGTGCTAAAGAATTATCTGATGAGCCTCAGTTAGTAGAGCAAATGGTTATTTTTTGTGCAGAGTAGGATACTGACCTGTTCTGTTTTGACTTCTCCTTTTGTGTTTCCTCCAGACTTTTATGAGGATCCAGTGCTTTTGCTCGGCTGTTCACAGACTTTTGCATAGCTTGACATTTCATCTTCTGTTTCTCCAGCCAATAAATTCCTTCTTTTTCCCCTTCCTTTTTGTTATCTTGGGCATACCTATATAGAAAAAAAGTTACTGATAAGCCCATATGCACTGCCAGACCACATGCCAGCTGGGAATTTCACTTCTGTAGTCTTCTAAGGAGAAAAAGCAAAATTTCAGCCATACAAGTGTGCAGTTTCCAAAGCAACTCAGAGACAGAGCAAGACTCAGCAAAGAAAGACGACAGAGAAATATTTAGGAAATGTATTGTTGATGTGGGAAAACAATGTGTTTTTTCCTCCATATTGGTCAGTAGTTGTACAGTCTTGCAGACAAACTTTTTTACCTACCTAATAGCTGATTCCCTCTTTCTCGTTGCATCTGTAATATGCACAGGAAGGGTGTTGGAAGAGAGAGAGGAAAGTCCAGGCAGAGAGTGACTTTTTTGCACTGAAACCTTGGAAGGCTTCTGAGAATCCTGAAAGAAGTGAAACTTCATTAAGTGTGTTTGTTCACAGACAGTTGCTAGTACAGAATCTCCTGTTATTTGCCTACCAAAGAGAACAGCTGGGGTATGAAAATGCACTCATTCTTCTCTCTTCCATCAGCAGAGATTTACATGTGGATGGGCTGAGGGACAAGGGGAAGGAGACATAATTAGAGCTATGAAAGGGTGACTGAGCCTTAGCTGTCATAGCTCATCTCTGTGTAGAATTTTGTTCTCTCGTTTGGCCTAGAATTCTGCAGTACTCTTAATACAAGGGTAGAGGTCACAGGATGTTAACCATTAATAATTAAATGTTATAAACTTGAGAAGTTGGTATCTTAATAGGACAAAGCAGTACCACAGAAATAACCAGGTATCTCACCTTTATCTTTTCAGTAGCCTGCCTCTGCCTGGCAGGGAGATTGGAGGTTCTTAGCTTGAATGGCTTACTACGAGTTGCCTCTCTGACTTCTTGTCTCCTTACTGTTTTCCTCTGAAACGCCCAGTAAAGTTCTTCAAAATCCGGTATTGTTGGATTAATCCTTGGTTTGAAGCTGAAACTTTTGTCCTGCAAGAAGCCAAGTCTTTCCTGCTTAGTTCTGGCGGCAGTTCGGGACTGAGGCTCCCTCCGGCAGTTGCTGGTATCTATAGGAGCTACGGAGCTCTGGAGCAAATCCTTTGCTCTCATTTGAATACGGATTTCCCTGTAGAGTTCAGCTTCTAAAGGATCAAAAGGAAAGCAATGAGAAGAGTATGAGTGACATAAAAGGCTGTGAAATTGCCACCACCCAAGTCTAAACTTTCCATTATGATGGCAGCTACACATATTGGAGAGACCAAACATCCTGTGCTCTCCTCCCCTCCCTTTCCAGTCCCTCCTCTGATTCCCAGGGAAAAATAATTCAAAGATACCAGTAAAATCATGGTAGGGTCCTATTCTTAGGCATTAATTTCTAGATATATCTTTTCCTTATTGGAGCAGTAACTGAACAGGACTTCTCCTATTCTTAGGGGTACCAGGTAATTTGTGCCCTTTGTCTCCTTTGTCTCGCAGAAGTGTTAACCTTCAGTACTACTCCCATACTTTTTATATGGGACTTACAGCCATGTTGACTGTGTGGTACAAATGAGTTGTTCAAGTACACTTGTAACAGATGATGGCTTTTCTATGTAATCTCCAGCAATGATTGTCTATATTGGAAAAGCTTTTAAGCAAGGAACATTTGATGGATAGATCACGTTTTGTGACTTTTGTGACAAACTTTCCATAGAATATGTTTCAGATTACAGCATCAAACTGAAGTCCTTCCCTGTGAAGCACTAATTATTTGTGAAAATGCAGACAGCTGGCTGGAGTTTGTTTTTTTGCTTTTAGGAAAAAAAAAAAAATCAATACTGCTGTTTGCAAAATAAGATGGTATTGAGTCAATTTATAAGTATTCATTTCCTGAAGTATAAAATGTTCATTTCTCCTCCCTTCTCACATGCCAAATAGAAATATTGTCCTTTGCTGCCTTTTACCTTTCTAATCTAGTTAGGTTAGTACACCCCAGCAGAATGTTTTCTGATGAAAACTGAACTGGTGTATCCTCAAGAAGCAATCACTGGGAAACAGTAAAAACAGAGAAAAGGATGAGAAAAGCCATGAGAATTATTAAGGACTGGCTTAGTTCCCACATTCAAGTGTGAACTTTCAACTGTGGTGGCTTAAGCCTTCTGAAAGCAAGCAAGCATCAGTAATATTTCCTTGACTGTCCTGACTGGAATGGTCCTGGCACCTACTTCCCCTGCTTTTAGCACTTAAGCCAGAGCAAATGGGAAGACTACTGGAAACATCAGAGAGTGGCAGGAGAGACTGGACTACTACACTATCACTAAGAACCAAACTAATTGCCTGATTTGTGCTCAGGAAATATTTTTCTCCTCTCCTAGGGGTTCTGTGCAGAATGGATCACTTGGGTAGGAATAAAATTGTTAGATCTAAGATACTGCATGGATCTTGGAGACCTATGGCACTACATCTGTCTTCATGTTTGTGCCACAAATCATCTCAGTCCCTTTAGTGTAACCAAAGGTATGGAATCCAGTGCAGGGAAAGATTCCTAAACTGTCACGATCTGCAGCAAAATGGGTATGGGAATCTGTCTGAAGAGCTCAATGTGCCCATGTTTTCTGGGCAGTGGAACAGAACTACGGTTGCTGACACTGATACAAGACTACTAAACTTAGGGCACTCTACTGCAAGGCTATCTAAACAAAATGTAATGACCAGTGACACACAGGAGACTCAATGACACCAGGGGACACTGGCCTTAGGCTCCAAGTGATGCCCCATGGGCCATGACCTTACCTCCCAGCATGGAGACAGCAAGGGACAGGCAGGGAGGTGCTTTTACAGAAAGAGCCCTGGCATGTTACCTTTGAGTTTATCTCCAAGAAGTGAGTCATAAGTAGATTTAGGAACTTTTTTACTGGCTTGCTTCTGTTTGGAGCTCTCATTTGGGGTTGCTGCTGCCAGGAATTTTTGTCTGATAGCTTCTTTCTTTTTCTCTTCCTTCTCCAGAAAACTGAAGGGCCGCTGTGTTGAAAGTAGCAGCTCCTTTCTTTTCTGTGTTGCTGCTTGCCTGCGAATCTCATTCTGCTCCATTATTTCCTGATAAAGGGGCAGAAACACATGGGCAGGTGCAGGCTGTGCCCGGAACTGTTTCTGGCATTCAGCTTCATCCTGGCTTTGCCTTTTGTGTCTCTCTTTGTCTAGTTCAAGAAACATATATGACTTCATCAACTCGGACTTTTTGCGAGCCTCCCGCAGTGTCATTTTGAAAGGCTGAGGGATGGTGATGGAAGGAATCCAGGGAGATGAAGCACTTTTTGGCCTCAAGCGGGACTTAGGAAACAAGTGAGGCTTTTGCTGATCCCAGGAACTGTCTGAGGTGAGGTCGGTCAAAGAACTGGACTGCCTTAAGTTACCAGATGTATGACTAAGACAAACACATTATGAAGGGGAAATAAGTGAAATTATTAAAAAACAGAGTTAACAGAAGGGAGATACTACAGAAGGGAGAGTAGAGTTAACAGAGTTAACAGAAGGGAGATTAAGAGAAAGACACCGTAGGCTGAGCTGGCTGTTAAAAGACAGGCCTAGGGTGACTGTTAAAAGACATGACTAGGGTCTGTCATTCTCAGGCTCCATATTTTGCTTTGCTACCAAAGTTCGTCAGCAGAGCTTTGCTTGTTTTGTTTTCCANCAAACACATTATGAAGGGGAAATAAGTGAAATTATTAAAAAACAGAGTTAACAGAAGGGAGATACTCCTGATAAGGAGAAAGACACCGTAGGCTGAGGTGGCTGTTAAAAGACAGGCCTAGGGTCTGTCATTCTCAGGCTCCATATTTTGCTTTGCTACCAAAGTTCGTCAGCAGAGCTTTGCTTGTTTTGTTTTCCATGTATAAAATGGAAGTTAGGCCCACTTAGCTTTGCCATGCAATTTATTATGCTGCTAACACTATTGCCAGAAAGGCCACAAGCAAACCATAAAGTTCCAGCTTTAGGGAGAGAGTGCTAATAACTACTCAACATAACAGACAAATGCAGGAGAGGCAATCAGGCACACAGATGCACAAATCTTATCAAACAGTACCAAACACTAGCATTCCTGGAATGCTGATGGGAATGTCATTACAAGAAACTGCTTTAGTGTTTGAGAGGTTCAGCTAGAAACTTTGTACCTGAGAAGATGACCATATTATTGACGATAATGGAAAAAAACCCACCTGGGACTATCCTGGGTTTCATTAAAATAGCAAAGTTGTCATAGGATGTCTGAGGGTAATTGTGAAAGTGAGTGAAACTTAGGGGATTTTAGGAAAGGAATAAAGGCAGGAAAAAGGAAGGATCAAGGTGAATCAGAGTGGACCAAGCACAGGAAAGGGTAAAAAAGTAGGGGGGAGACAGAAGGTGCAGATCATGTGTGAACAGACTCCTGGTCAATACACTTGCTGGTGATTGCTGCAGTCTCTTCTTCATAAACTATTTCCTTTGTAATAGCGTGCATGGGTGACCTGCTAGTGAATGCCAAGCCAGACTAACCACAAGGAAAGTAATTTGAGAGCTCGACCTTGGAAACACCACAGCTCTGAAGACTGGATGGAAATGTGCGTGATCTTCTGGCACATTTTGAGCACGATTAGATGATGAGTGAGGCGGGGATTTGTGCTGTTCGTGTTTCATGTGAATGCTGATTACGTGTGCACCTAGTGACCCCATCCTCCCTGCTGTGACTACACTTGTGGCCAGTGTTTTGGCACTATACACGTGCATTTGGGGAATTCATGCTCCGCCTCCTCACTGGCCAGGAGGAGGAATCCTGCACCCCATCCTGCCATCCTTACCAGGTATCATCCTACCTGAGAGCCTCCCTCAGCTTCTCACGCAGAACTTCCGCCTCCCTCCTGAAACCCTCCAGCTCCTCATCTTCTTCGAACACCCCGAGGTCACCCCATAACTCTGCCTGGCACGGTACGCCCGATTCTAACGGAGACCGCCGGCCCCCCATCCCGAGAGGATGCTCCCAGCTCCTTGCCCGGCGGCGGGAAGCGCAGGAGTCGGCGTGTTACAACCTGAGGGGATGTCGCGTCACCTGGAAGAAATGAAATAAATCGGGAAGCGCTGGTTTTGGGGTTGCGACCCCACCGGCCCGCCCGGGAGCGCCGCGGACGGGTCCCGGCTCCTCTGCGGGCCGCCACCGCCCGCCCCACC
>VYXF01004874.1:355959-388263 GCA_013397295.1 Polioptila caerulea | reverse complement strand
TGTCATGGCTCCGCGGCACCACTTCCGCCCGCCGTCAGTTCCGCGGCGATGGCGGCGCTGCGCGGGCGGGCGCTGCTGGCCCCGCTCGCAGCCCGGCTGAGGGCCGGGCCCCGCGCCCCGCTCTGCTCCGCCGCCTCCGCCCCGCCGCTCTACGATGTGGTGGTGTCGGGCGGGGGCATGGTCGGGAGCGCCATGGCCGCCGTGCTGGGTAAGGCTGTGACCCGCTCACGGAGATAACCGCGTGTAGGATCTCAGTGTGCAGGATCCTGCTGTGGGATCTCCTTAATCCCGCGTCCTCGAGTTACAACGCTCTAAAGTTGACCTAAAGCTGTTTGGTGAGCTGATCAGTGATGAGCCCAGCCGTATCCGTGTGTATGCACAGCTGTTAATGGAGCCGTACCTGGAGTTTTATAGACTGTAGTGTTTCTGTCAGACGTTATATAGCTGATGGATAATGTCACCCATAGCTGAAAATGCTTTTCTGATTATAGAATCATAGAATGGGTTGGAAGGGACCGTAACGATCACCTAGTCGCAACTCCCAGCTGTGTGCAGGGACACCTTCCACTGACCAGGTCGCTCTGAGCCCCATCCAGCCTGGCCTTCAACACCGCCAGGCCTGGGACATTTGCAGCTTCTCTGGGCAGCCTGTTCCAGTGTCTCACCACCCTCACAGCAAAGAACTTCCTCCTGATATCCAATCTAAGCCTGCTCTCACTTTGAATCCATTCCCTCTTGTCCTGTCACTACATGATGTTGCAAAAAGTCTCTTTTTGTCTGTCTTGTGGGCTCCCTTCAGGTACTGTAAAACCACAATTCAGTCACCCCTAAGCCATCTCTTTTCCAGGCCGAACAAACCCAATTCCCTCAGCCTTTCCTTCTAGGAGAAGTGCTCCATCCCTCTAATCATTAGTTGATTCCAAGTTTCATTCTCTAACCCTGTATTTTAAACACTGGAATACCAAGTTAAAATGGATTTTTGCTCGCTTTGCGTCATTAGAGATCCTGAGAGTACTGGCTGCTTCTTTATTTGCAACATGGATTCAGAAGGGTACAGTAGTGACAGAAACCTAAAAAAAATAGTGCATAGAAGATCAAAGATCCTGAGCAATAAGTGCTTTGCAAATATAAGGGTTTACCTTGCACGCTAAAGTTCTGCTTGTATTGTTAAACAAGAGCACAGTGGATTTGAGACAGCATAAGGACCCCCTCCAGCAGTGATGTCTAAGGCTGACAAACAGGTTTGGGACCTCTCAGGAGATGAGGTTATTACTGTGCATAATCTATGCCCAGGACACTGCTGTCTGTAGGGCTGCTGCAGTAGTAAACTCTGGATGTTGCAAGGGCACCACTCCTGTCCTCAGTACCTTCTGCATCTGCAGTGGTTGGGGTGCTGCAAGCGTGGCCAGCTCAGCTGAAGTGTTTCACACTTTACTTGAGTCTTCATTTCTTTTTCAGTTCTTTTTAACTGGAAGTTTAAAGTCTAAACTGCCTGTGCTGTTCCATTGTCAGAATGTAAGGATAGAGAAAATATTAATATAATTGCTACATATCACAGATGTTTTATTTTGATCTCTTCTTCTAAAAGGAGAATTTATGTTTAAGCTCTGGAAAATGTGTTCTGTGCACAGAGTAAACATTGCAGATTTCACTTGATAATACTCCAGTAATGAATTTTCATTAAAAAATGACACAAATTTGTACAAAAATGTAAGCTTTATGTAAAAGGAAAACATGTAATCCTTGCTTTAGCTGCAAAAGAGTTGTCCATCTAAGTAGCAGGACTGTAGTCATAAAGCTTTAACATACAGAAATTACCTGCCTGGTCAAAACCTGTATTGTATATGTATTTCTTTGTTAACTGTTGCATGTATTCTGTGTTATTACAAAAACTCAGCTGTTTTGGTTTTGTTTTTTGAGATCTTTGTCAGGAGCATTGTAACAAAGCATGTATTTGCTTATTTTAGGGCATGACATCCACTTCCATGATAAAAAGATTGCTTTGCTGGAGGCTGGTCCTAGGAAAGAATATGATCACATGCCAGACAGTTACAGTAACAGGGTCAGTTCCATCTCCCCAGGATCAGCAACCCTACTGAGCAGTAAGTATGATTTTGCTGTTTGCATTTTCAACATTTCTATTTCAGCTGGTTTTGTCTAAACAAAAACCCTTTTGCCCATGTGCTGCCTTCACCCTAACATCAGTAGAATGTTTCTACATGCTGAGTTGTGGTTATTCAATCCAAATGCTGTTGATAACAGGGATCTGTGTTCTGGTATCTTGGTCTGATTTATTATTACGTAAATATTTGTGACTTTAGGCTAGTGAAAGGTTGTAAGGTGCTCTCTACAGCACCTGGAATGTTCTTTTCACAAAAGAAGCTTAGTCAGGTAAGTCAGTCCTCAATTAATGAGAATTAATTGTCATTTTAAAGAGATATTTGAGCCTTGATACCTTATGGAGAAAGAAATCTTCTGTACAATAATGGCTGTGCACTTCCGTGATGTTTTATTACCCAGTGATGGCACAGTGAGAGTTGTCTGTTTCAGAGGTTCATGGAGAGCTCCTGTTTTTTCCTGCTGGCTTGTGTTAACAGTTAAACAGTGTGATTCTGGAGCACTGAGGCAGACCTGGCACTGTCTAGGGATGGTGCAAGCCAAGCCTGAGCATAGTCAGGGAAGGGTGCAGGAGAGTGTGGAGTGAGCTTCAGCTTTGTTTTGGTCTCAGTATCCCATGTGAACCTGTACCTCCATGTATTTATGTCCTTGTTCTGTTTCAGGTTGTGGTGCCTGGGATCACATCTGCAGCCTGAGACTCAAACCTTTCCGGCGAATGCAGGTGCCTGACTTAGGGTTGCAGATACACCACGTGTCTGTCTACCCTGAATTCTCAAAAGTGCTTACATCCATGATACAAAGGTTTTTCTTCCTATAGTAAAGGGCAGGTCATGCTTACGTTCATTTCTGTCCCTTTTTTGTGGGTAGCAGTCTGCTCAGAAATATCTGTCCTCAAGGTCTTGATGTTACAGGCTGAAAGGTGAATTCCTAATGGCAGCTGTAGATGTTGAGGCATAGGTATTAGGCAGGAAATAATGGTAAAGGGTATATTGGTTTGGCTGGGATAGAGTTTCTTCTCTTCATGGTAGCTTCTATAAGTGTTTCAGATTTGTGTTGAAAACTGTTGATAACACAGAGATGTTTTAGTTATTGCTGAGCAGTGCTTACAATGTGCCAAGGCTGTCTCTGCTTCTCACGTTGCCCTGCCAGTGAGCAGGCCGGGGGTGCACAAGATGGGAGGGTACACAGGATGGACAACTGGCCCTTACTGATAATCCATACCATATGGTGTAGTGCTCAGCAATAAAAACTGAGCAAAAGAAGGAAAGATGGGAAGTTTGGGGTGATGGCATTTGTCTTCCCAAGTAACCATTATGCTCAATGGGGCCCTGCTCTCCTGGAGATGGCTAAACACCTGCTTGCCCTTGGGAAGCAGTGAATGAATTCCTTGATTTGCTTTGCTTGCACATAAGGCTTTGCTTTTCCTGTTAAACTGCATTTACCTCAAGCCATGAGTTTTGTGCTTTCACCTTTCCAGTTTTCTTCCCCATCCCAGTGCAGGGAACTAAGGAAGCATCTGCATGGGGCTGAGCTGCCTGCTGAGGTTAACCTAAAGCAAGGTTGTAGGGTAGCTTTATATGTCAATTATGTAACAGCAAAGTAGGGATAAAAAACTTGACTTAGAATTACTTTTTGAGCTTAAGCTAAATCATTTAATGAAATTAGTTATGTGGTGCACTTCAGTAGCTGGAAATGGACAGTAATCCAGGGTGTTTCCTCTAGTTCTGCATTTCTAGATTACTGTGTCTTTTTGCTGTTAAGTCCCTGAAATGGACTTTCTTATCACAAAACTCCATGTAATGTATTTTTTCTTCATAGGTGTGGGATGCTTGTTCAGAAGCCATGATCGTTTTTGAGAAAGATGACTTAGATGACATGGGTTACATAGTGGAGAATGATGTCATTATGTCTGCTCTCACAAAACAGTTAGATGCAGTAGCAGGTAGTGGACAACTTCTTCAATGTTTTATTTCCTGCAGCTAGCTTTCAGTTACTTGCCTTCTATTGTGTGTACTAAGTCTTGAGAGGGAGGAATTCTAACACGTAACTCTTGAGAAACTCTTCTGGAATTGGGAAGGGAGGGAGAAACCTGACTCCAAAGAGGAGGAAAGCACTTGCATATGTGGTTCTCCAGAATACAGTCTCTCCAAAATTTGACTTAATTAAAAGATCTGTGGCTCCTTGTCCAGAGCAGGCCTTGCAGTGACAAGGGGTTGTCCATATCTGTTCTTTCGGGGTGCCTTGAGAATTGTAGGGTGAGCTCCTGGGGTGCTGTTAAGACGCGCGTGGCTGTGGCTGTTGTAGCGATGTTTCCTTTTTTCCCATCCATGTCATGCTGTGACCGTGGTTCTCTGTGTTCCCATCAGACAGGGTGGAGGTTTTCTACAGGAGCAAAGCAGTTGGCTACACCTGGCCCCTTCCTTCCCACAGTTGTGACACAAGCCCTTGGGTCCAAGTTGAGTTAGCTGATGGGCGCAGACTTCAGACCAAGCTGCTGGTAACTAAGCTCTTTATTTCTGTTGATAAGGCATCATCTCTAACCCAAGTCCTTTCCACTGGATTTGGTTCTGATTCCATGTGTGCCACTCCACCCACCCACGTGGAGTGCTAGAGTGAGGTGAGTGGCTAGCCCTGTCAGAGAGGGTCTGGGACACTGGGCATGGCTTTCTCTCTGCCTGGTGCAATGAGATGCTGCTGAATTTGAGAAGAGCAGAAGGGGACACCTCTTTCGGTTTTGTGGGGATTCTTTTTTTTTTTTTTCCAAATGAACAGACAATATATAGATTCAGGCCGAGGTTTTTAGAGTGAATTACTAACTCCTAGTCTTTCTAGGAGCTGCTGAAGAAGTTGTTTTGCATCTCTTGTTTTACAGATTGGTGCGGATGGTCATAACTCTGTGGTCCGGAAGGAAGCTGAAATTAAGAACATTGAACATCAGTATGACCAGTCAGCTGTGGTGGCAACTCTTCATTTAGCTGAGGTAAAATTCTGCTAAACTGACTCTTCCATAAGCTGCAGAACCTAAGAGGGTGATCTGGCTTGCTGTCCACTTGCTTCTTTCCACTGTAGGCCACAGACAATAATGTAGCATGGCAGCGGTTCCTTCCCACTGGGCCAATTGCGCTTCTTCCGGTAAGGGGTCTGTATTTTTTTAATGTTTTAAAAAAATTTTTGTAGTCTAGTGACTTTATTTTTGTTTATGCCTTTTTGTGTTGGTTCTGTCTCTTAAGAATTTGCACATCTGCCCTTTACTCTTCATTTATTGTGTTTTCCCCTCCTGACGTCTCACTTTATCCTTGGTATTTCTCACTGGTAACAAGTTGGGCTGGAACTGTAATTCCAGAGGGACTAGTGTGAGGGAGGGCAGTGGGGAAGTCTTTGCATTGAATATTTATTTTTGCTTCTTTTTCTCTTGATATTTACCCTTGACATTCTCTTAAACTAGCTGTCTGACACTGCCAGCTCTCTGGTCTGGTCTACATCGCATGACCATGCATCGGAACTTCTCGCTATGGATGAGGAAAGCTTTGTGGATAGCATCAACTCTGCCTTTGTGAGTATCACCTTGTGGCAGGGCAGAGGCTTTAAGAAATAGAACAGAATCCTGTAGCTTAAACAGTAATGGCAGAGGTGGATTCTGAAGTTCCTTCCTCTGGTAAGAATGATACTTCATAAAGAGGCACTTAGCAAAGAAAAGATGACCCCTTGGGACTGAATTAGGTTAGTTCTGAAAGTCACAGAAGTTAACCTAAATTTACAAAAGGTAGGAAGAGTAGGCTTATCCTTGTTGGAAATTTTAATGTCCTAAAATGGTGAAGCTAGTTTTTTCTACTGCATAGTTTTGTCCAAGTGGTTAAAATTCAGTATTTGGAACTCAGATTTTTTTTCAGCTGGGTTCTTTTATGGGTCTAGTTTGGGTTCCAAAGATTTGTTTGTCTGTTTCAGTGGAGCAACATAAACCACTCTGACTTCATTGACACTGCTGGGGCCATGTTTCGTTCTGCCATTTCACTCCTGAGGCCCTCAGGGACTGCAGTCCGTCAGCTGCCCCCAAGTGTTGCTAAAGTAGATCCCGAGAGCCGAGCCATGTTCCCTCTTGGAATGGGGCACGCGACGGAGTATGTCCAGCACCGCGTGGCTCTTATCGGGTAAGGGCCTCAGTGGCAGCCCTGGGCTGAGCGGGTGGCACGTGGTTAGAAATGATGTGAGGATAGCAACTCCCAGCCAACAAATTAGATGTTAGAAATAATATATTGCTCCAGTTTGACTTTACCCAGATCCGGTTTGTTCTGTGTGCCCTCACGGCCTTTTGTATGAGGAGCTGTCTGCCCATTATCTGCGCTTTCTGTGTAAATTGAAAGATAATTATTTCCCTTTCCTTGTTTGTACAGTCCAGTGAAACAATCCAGTATCTCATGCTGGATCTGTACTTCCCATTACATTGTACCAGCCATTCTGTGCACCAGATTGAGTTTTAAACTCACCTTTCTTGAACACAATGATAAAAATTACTCCATGTGGGATGTCAGAGACTTTTGTATGGCCTCTTCAAACAGGAAAATACCTCATTTATTACATTTTAAGGCCACACGTACTTTCTTCTATGCCCCAGCTGCAGTATGGTGGTAGCTTTTAGTAATTCTTGGATACTGTGCCACACTTTTGTGTGGTACACTTTTCATCTTTCCAACCTGTGAACTACTCTATGCTTGGGAGCACGCTGTGCTTTATAGCTTGGTAAAGCACATGATCTTGCATTTCATATCAAAACTTCATTTAATTTCTCTAAATTTGTGACTCCCCTATCAGTGTTTGTCTTTGAGCTTTACAGATGAGTCTGCTCATAGATGAACCCGATTTTGTTTCTATTCAATGACAATCCCACCCCTCCTTTATACTTGTGATGTGTGTCCATGTTGTGTTTGTGCAGTGTGCCATTGACAGAGGTCCTGTTGTGCTGAGGTCACTTACAGAAACATGAAGGCCTGATCTGAGAGGACTTTGGCTAGTCACCTCTTTATAATTTTTCCTTTTAGACCTGCTTTTTGTTACCTCCCCTTTGTCTTGCTTCTTACAACTGGAGAGGCAGTCAGGTAGTTCAGCATAGCATGCAAGGAGGTACAGGATAAAGCGCATGTGCTGCTCTAAGGTGGTTCATTGCCAAGAGGTGAGGAGTGCTACGCTGATCCCTTCTGGGGTTTGTCAGCCACTGTGGCTTTCTTCAAGAAGGGAAATAAATTTCTGTCTTTTCTTGCTCCAGGGATGCAGCACACCGAGTCCACCCACTTGCAGGACAAGGAGTGAACCTGGGCTTTGGTGATATTGCATGTTTAGCTCATCACCTCAGTGCAGCAGCCTTCAACGGGAATGATCTGGGTAAGGATCCAAGCCAATGCACTGGCAGTAGGGATTAGTCTGCCAGGCCTTTGCTGCAGTACCTCTGGTGAAGCATGCTGCTGTCTTGTGTTTGAAAGCTTTGTTGAAGCAAAGCTGTTCTGATGTCCATTGGCTGTGGAGCAGTTCAAGATTCTTGGATGTGGTTTCCATCCCACAAATCTTAAAGCTGCTTTGAAAAAATAAAGCTCTGCAAGATGGCACTTAGAGATGTGATGAGATGAAAAGCACTAGCCGGTGGAAGGAGGTCTTTCTTGAGATGGACCATTTCTCTGTTCTTTCAGTTGCCAGAGGAAACTGCTCATTGATAAGATGCACAATTGTTTGTGGCACATCAAGTGTAATAGAAGCATTCAATTATCTCTTCCAGGCTCCTTAAAACACCTCCTCAAGTTTGAAACAGAACGTCAGAGGCATAATGTCTCCTTGATAGCTGCTACTGATGTGCTAAAAAGGCTGTACTCTACCACACTGGCTCCTCTGGTACTGCTGAGGACATGGGGATTGCAAGCAACAAATGCCCTGCCTCCTGTCAAAGTAAGGATCTCACTTCAGTGAGGGCTGTAGGAATTGTCCAAAACTATTCACAAAGTGTGCACAAGATGTAAAGATCTTTGTTTGTTTTAAATGAAACGTTTTTGGTTGGAAAATACTAGTTTAAACTGGGTGGTTTGTGTCTTGAATGGGCCTGAGGAGTTCCTAAATATTCCCAGTGAATCAATTCCTAAAAATTCCCAGTGAATACAAACGTGTTCACTGAAGACAAAATGAATGCATTTTTGCAGCCAGCCTTGTTCTGAAGACCTAAATATGTGATGGCTCAGTAGTGATTTTTTTTTCCTGCAGCACACAGGAATATAAAATATCTAAGTGTCTTATATTCTGTATCAGTAACTAGGAGTTAGAGGTCATCAGAAGTCTGGCTTTATTTTGCTATGGAATCAAAATGTGAAACCTTGAATTGTATTCCAGCAATGCACAGAAAAAACAGGCCTGTGAAGACTCATCTTCATTAAGACACTGGGTGACTTCACAGATGCAGTGTGCAGCCCACACTTAGCTGTTTCTGTGCTGTTTTGCCTTGTGAATTGTTCCCTCATGGCAGAAGTCCAAGTCTCTAAAATGGAAATTACCTGAGGAAGGCAGTGGTGAGGAGTTTCTGTCTTAAACAGACTCTCTGTTTCAGAGAGTTCAGTGTATCTGCCTGAACTCCTCACCCTCTTGACCTAGTTGCTGGATTTTTGTGAGGTTCCTTAAGCCCTCTGCTCTCAAAGCTCCCAAGCACCAGCAAATTAGATTCTCATTTTTGTATTTCAGTTTTTATTTTATTTGTTCTCCATCTTCATATTAAACACAGCTGCCCTGTTTCCTTTATATTATGGTAACAGTTAAGACACAGCCTCAATTGGAAGCACATTCCTAAGGCAGAGCAGCTGCCATTGGCACAGTCTTCATTAAGGAAGACTATGCTGCTGCTTCAGTGCTCAAATTTCTTTTTTCTTTCTCTGTTTAGAAGAAAAAAATAAACGAAGATGTCTTTTCTGAGCACAGAACCCATTGGTAGTACCAGTTTTGTGCTACTTGGGAAGGAAAGGAATGCTACAATTTTGTTACTTTTCTAGGATGTAATAGGGATAGGTTATCTGCACGTGGCTAAAAAGACTGGCCAAGAACTGTTGTTCATTTATATGAAAGGAAAGGTTCTTTCTGAAACACATGCTTTATGAATTACTTCTCTCTTTCTTCTCTTTTAGGAGCAAATCATGGCTTTTGCCAGCAAGTGATCTTTGTCAGTCTGCCTGTCAGCAGCTTGCCTATGAATGCACTGCCCTTAAAAGGACTGTGACTGACTTGAATCTTTGAATTGTTATTTTAATTTACAATAAAACTGAGGGATTGATCTGTGTATTACATCATCCACTGTTTTATGCAAAAGCTGTCTCATTTGCCCTCCTCAAGAGGATTTAGGGTTTCTTTCCATAGTACCATGATGTCTTCAGCCACAGAACTGAACATACAATGTGCTTTTAATTTGGGCCTCCTAAATTGAAGATTGAGGTGCAAACAGCTGTCTGTCTCAGTAGTGCATTTTGCCAACTGCTGGTTAATTTTTAGCAGCTTTTGCTGCTTAATTACTTTCAGTTTCTTCTGATATGATTTCTAGAGCTGTAATGTCACTTCTGGGTTCTTGGCACCTCAGCTCAGACAGGAGTAGTTTGCAGCAGAGGGAGTCAGTGCGTGGTAGCAGATTTAAAAACTCTGTCTGTTGTTCTTTCACCCTTTTCCCACTGCCTTTCTCTTGGTGCTTTATTTAGTAGTGGTGATTCTCATGGAACTGGCCAGTCTTAAGGGCTCCATGGAAAAGATACAAGGCAAGAATAATATCTAGGAAAGAAAACTATACCACAACAACTTGAATATTGTTAAAAATGCTTTAATTACTAAAATAAAATTCAGGATATTCTGTCTTAGTTCCAAACACCAGCCTCTTGCATAAGACATTTGCCACTCACAAATTTAAACTAAGCACTGCCTATGGGCGAGATTTACATAAATGGTTGACCAGTATCATAAATTACTACCAGAAAGAATGAAACATAGGTTTTGAACTGAAAGCCATTACTTGTGCTTCTGCAGTCACTCATATTAGGCAGTTCTTGTTAGTGGCTGGCTAAAAAAACATTACAAAGGAGGAGATTAAAAATCAGGGCTGCAAGTAGAGCTCATCTCTTAAAAGGCTGCTTACTCTTTTGTTTAGCTAATAAATAATCTCATTGCACTTGGGTAAGTGTGAGGACTTGACTGGGTTGTCCAGATCCCCCCACCCACTTGGATTCAGATGTAAACAGCAGGGGCTCAACTCTGCAATTTCTTGCAAAAATAAACCTTATAACAGAGTTTTTGTTTCTCCCATAACTGAAGGATCATGCTTGTAACAGACAGCAGGAGTTCTGCTTCAGTTAATGAATTGTGCCACTGACAAACAAAGGCCCTGAGCATTCAGATTAAATGCAGCTTTGGTACTGGGAAGCAGATGCTCTCCCCTAGCATTTGTAGTACCAGAGTCTGAGGAAAAGAATGCAGAAAAAACAACTTCCTCTGCATTGTACTCTTCTTCTAGCCCCTCCTCACTTCAAACAAAACCCAGCCCTTGAGCCCTTCTCAGGGCTAGTGTGTGTTCAGGGGGCAGATAACACTGCTGCTTCTTCCATAGGTACAGCATCCCACTTCCAGAACAGCCTCACTGCTGCCAGCTCTTAGCCCCAAGATCCAGTAAGAGTTTGTCACAGCACTGGCTCAGACTGAAAGATGACTTCTGGATTATTAAATTAGCTTGTTCTCAGGATAACACAGCCTGGCCAGTAACCACTGCATCCTACGTCATGTTTTCTGAGAATACAAACATGTTCACTGAAGACAAAATTGAATGCATTTTTGCAGTCAACCTTGTTCTGCAGACCAGACCATATACCAAGTTTTGCCAACAAGAGGAATAAGAAATATTTATGGTTGAGAAGAGGCCACAATTACTTTCTTCACGTTCAAATATAAGCTTCTAGAGAGGAAGGAACAGAACTTTGGTGTGACACAGGAATTTCTCAATGTGGATCTCAAACAGATTCTGGTAAGGAGTACACATGTAGGATGAGCACCTTCTGTTTTGAAAAAGCAGCCTGAATTTATGGTGAGGTATCAGTGATGAGCTAAGTATGGATGGCTCTATCCCCAACCCTTGGCTTCTTGTTGCTGATGGAACTTTTTCAATCAAAAGCATGCCTTGCACCCTTGTGCTGTAAAACCTGAGACAAGAGAAGGGGTGGCTCAATCAGCCAAAGGCAAACTTGCGCTGCTAACTAGAGGAAAAGGACTAATGTTCACAGTAAGGCAAATTTCTAAGTCTCCAGACTGTTTGGCAAGACCATTGAAAACATGAGTGCACTACTTCCTCCCCTTGCTGGGAATTACCAATTATTTTCAAATCCAGTTTGCAGAGAAGGCAGTGTGAGGGCAGTCTTTGGTTTGACAGAGGAGGGAAAAGTGTTTTAGAGAAAACAGGTAACTGCAACTGCCCAACAGGGAAATGTTCATCACAAGACATCAGTGGATAAAAGTTGCCCTTAGTCACATGAGTAATACCTCTTTGCTGTGATGGAGTATATTCACCTGTACCTTACACATTCCTTAGGGAAGGGGAGACAGTAGCAAGCTGCCAATTACTTCATGGAGTGGAAGAAGTCTACAGCTGTTTTTACTTAGGGCAATGGATGGCTTTCAAATGGGAGACCACACCTTGGAGCTCACTCCAGCAAAAGGGGCTGTGGTGCTCAGCCTGCTCTCTGGCCCAGAATCTCCCTGGGCCATGCCATGCCTGCTGTGCTTGTGACAGCACTAGATTTGACTCTTGGGTTAGCACCACCTCAGCTGAGGTGTCCTGGATCAGTTCATGCAAGAGCCCGAGGAGCACCAGCAGCAGAGGGAAGGAAGCTGTGGGTGTGCCTTGCTGAGAGCGGAGAAACAGAACTGGCTCTCACAGCAAAGTGAGCTGTCACATCAGCCATTTCATCTGACTGCAATCTCCCTGTGGGTGGAATGTGACAAGCTCTTCTGGCAGTTAAGTTTCAATAGCTGGCACCGCTGCCTCGTTGTGCCAGCACAACCATGTGTTATGACTACATGCTAAATGAATAAATTTATCAAGTCTGGTAGTCAGATGTACAGTGTAGCTGCACAGACTTGTAAAGGACAGCAAAACTGAAACACAGGCAATGCCAATTAGGAAATGCCAACTGCCTAAAAGAAAATGCTTGGTAAATTACTATGTTTTAGTCATCATCTCTCCCAAAACCATGCCCAAAGTGTACTTATAGCAGGCCCTTCTTGAAAGACTGGATTATTCTTTGCTAAGCCAGCAGCTGGATTCTTGGAACACTGAGGTTGGCAGCAGCCAGAGTTGTTCACTTTTCTCTGTTGATGCTACTTCTAATTTCTGTATTTAACATCTCACAAGTAAACTTAGGTATGTTTAAAATAGAAGGGGGTAGGGGAAGTCATGTGTCTGTAGTCTGCCACCACATCCAGGAACTCTGTGCTTCTAACAAACTTGCTGGTGAAAGCCAGTTTTGAGCCCCTTGCATATTCTCTGCTGGAGTTAAGACCTCTTCACTTTCATAAGGCAGATTCTGGATCATTTATGACAATCACAGTTATAAATCATACTCTCATCAGGCACAATGCCAGTCCATGGTAAAGATCTGTCATTTCTCTTTGGTCCATGTTCTGCTCTGTGACAGTCCCAGCTGAACAACATACCTGGAGATTGCAATGTACTTCCTCAGCATTTTCAGAAATGCTGAAGTCCACAGCAGTATCACAGGTCAATAAGTCATCCCCAGAGACTGCAGCAGGTAAAAGGTAGCACCCAAAGTCCAGCTTGTCTCTATGTTGTTTACTTTCTTTGTCAACTATAAAGGAAGAAAAACAAGTTGTTCCTGACAGTTCTCTAGATTCGTAAGTTGTACAAATGACAGCAACTACATGTTACAAATCTAGAAAAATTCAGTAGATAATTAGTCAGAAAAATGAACTAATGCATGTTAATCTATAGGGATTTGACTGTTTTTTCTCACCTTTAAGACTGTGTTGTCCCTAAATCCAAAACCTTCCTTTAATAAAGCAGTGATGTAAGTGAGATCCATGCAGAGGAAAGGACTGGCTGAGTTGTACCTCTCCATGTTATTACAGACTAGAGAAGGAAAAAAGAAAAAATAAGGATCTCAGCAAAATAAGAGCTTTTATTCACATTGTGCATTTGAACTGAACTCAAGCCAAAGCTTACTACAACAAGCCACCCTCTTCTGTTAGTGGGTATATATGACACATGGTACATGTTACAGGGCTGTTCTACAATGTTGGGGAATAAACCATAAAGTACATCCAGTTTCTCTTAACTCCATCATAAGTACGTCTTTTATTACAGCAACATAATCCACACAGCTCTTTTGAAGAACCTCTGCTCAACTGATAACTAGCAGGGTGTTAGATTACTTGTTTTTTTCAAGAACACAGCATCACTTGTTTTCATCATCTCTTCTCCACGGATGGCTCCAGTAATGGATTCCACCTTCTAGGATGGCAGTTTATTTATTTTTCTCCAACCATGCTTCAAGGAAATGGAAGAGGCTATTGTCCAACCAACCACTCCCTCGCTGCAGCTAAGTCAACACTCCATAGTCAGGGTGACAGTGACTGGGAAATGTATTTACACTAAGCATCATTTTCTAGACCTACTGTTACTGCTCTGTTCTACCAGCAGCAAGAGCACAGTTCACTTCCTTCTAAGAAAAGATGAGTAGCATCCTTCTACTATTGAAATGAGATAGAGAAGAATTAGTTCAGGATCACAGAATTAAACTCCTGATGCTCTAAAGCTACGGAAGTGGTTTGATAATGTTAGGTAACATCTTAGCCACATCTTTGGAAATAAGCTCTCTCACTATCCATGGAAAAAATAACAACCAACCCACACTCAAACTTTAGAGCCTAATCCCCCTATTCAAAATCATCCAAGTTTCCAGGGAGATTAGGTTTAACTGAAAAATCATTAGAATTTAGGCCTTATTTTAGAAAAGAAGTCAGTCCTGAACCCTGTAATTAAGCATCTTCTGCTGAAAAATATGGTCTCATTCTCATGAGAATGATGGCTGTACAGAGGTAACTTGCTTTTAGCCATCAGCAGCCAGGCAAGGTGGGAGCTCTTTATCCACAGGAGGTACAAAACTAGAACAAGCATTCAGGAAAAAAGGGGGAGGAGGTAAAGGAATGCAGGAAGAGGCTGTCAGACTTAAAAATCCTGTACCCTCTCCCTCCATTTTGTTAGATATTAAACAGGATTTAAGGTGACAGACTTACAGAATTCAGCACTCTCTTAAGCTCAGAGTGCAGTTTGACAGAAGGAGCTCTTGATACAGCAAATTCACTTTTTTTTGTAGTGACATGAACTATCTCCTTCTCCTGAACAGAGCTTTAAAGCCACCAGCCCTTCACTGCTCTATCAGTATTGTCTTCTGCATCACTTAGTTTTTGACTAATAAAAGTAACATGACAGGGTTAAGTGAAATAAAGGTTAAATAAATTCGCTTTTCTTCCAAGTCACATTATGTACTGCCTACACTTTCATATTTTTGTTATTTCTTGTCCAAACCAGTTTCCCAGCTCATGACAATTACCTTCTTTGGCTTTTCTTTCAAAATCTCTCACTTCCAAAACACCTCCGCGTTCATAATCTGAAAACGACGTGAGAAAACATCGTCATACACTTGACACCATTTGAATTCTTTATCTAAGTTGACCCTAGAGTGCAACTCAGAGATGCTGTACTAGGAGTGAGACCTGTTGGGAACAGAAGACAGAGCTGCAGGTGTAACTGAAGCCCTGAGCACCAAACTGCAGTGACAGATAAATGTCATTTTGTCTATCTCCTTTTCCTCAACAAGATTGTTTTCCCCTGCTCCCCATGGCTCCAGCCACCAGGGTTTCTCTGCCTGCCTTCTGGCTGACATGCTCACATGTAGCAGATTATCCCAAATTTACCGATTAGGTCGGTGTCAGCTGCTCGATCATAGTAGTAGGAGAAAGCATAGAAGGAACTTCCACGAATCTCATCTGGTTGGTGAAGTTTCCCTTTGACAACCTTGAGTACTTCCAAGTAACAAGGCTTGAATCCTGTTTCTCCTGTCAGGAAAAACAGAGATGGTGTGAGCCAAAGAACCTATGCAAGAGATGGAAGAAATAATGGCAACAGGATGAAAAATTAAAGAAGCAGAGACTAAAGCATCAGAACAAGAGCTTAGATATCCCTTCTTTAATCCAATATGGCACCTGCACACAGGCAAGGACTCTAAAACACCCTCATCAAGTAGAACTGCTTAGAGCAGATCATTGCTGTGTCTGAAAGAAGCGCCACAGAAACTACTTCCATGTCAGGCAAAACTCCCATTGATGTGTTCTGTGGTCAGCAGAATCTTCTACGTTTGCTGCCACCTGTTAGATAAAACCTTGCTTTCTCTCCCCATCACATTTTAATTTTACTAATCCACTCCACACACACCAAATCTGCAATTCAGCTCTCATGTTCCCCAATCTGTTCAAATCTATGATAGCAGCAGACTCACACTCTATATGCAGCATAAGAGACTTATTATTAGAGACTTAAGAAACAGTTCCACAAGTGAGATTAACTGGTAGGTCAAAATGTTTGTACCCTAACACAGACAATTTTTGCACTTTGCTCGAAGCCTCAGAAAAACCTCTCTTATTTGCACAAGTAATTTTCAACATTTCCTATAAAGGTATGATTTGTAATAAGAGATCAGAGTCAGAGGACAGGGGTGCAGGTCAGCTACTCTTACAGCTTCAGAATTTAATCTGTATTTCTCAGAAGTCAACCTCTACAACTGGACAGCTATCCTTCATATCCCAATCATCATCAGTTAACTGAGGAAATATTTGACAAGGGAAAACTCAGATTCTAGAGGTAAGACTTATTGTAAAATAAATAAGTCTCCTTAATTTACCTTCTTTGTTGCCACCATACCGATATTTCACTCCCCCAAAGTGCCACTCTGCCTCCAACTGCTTTGGCAAACAAGAACTGCGGAACATTTGTCCATCCACAACTGGAATGAGAGCAGAGAAGAGAGTCAGAAAGCACAGAATTTAACATAGCTATAGATCAATATGCAGAACCAGAAAAGGCTGAAAGATCTTCATTAAAGTCTTTAAGCAAAAGTAGAGAAATCTGAATTGATGGATGTGGCATTAACTAATTACAAATTAAGGACCAGTCTCAGGTCTGGAAAAGTTGTGAAGTTGTGCCCGTTTTGTCCTGCAAACAGCAGAGCAGCTGGTCTTGTCATTTCTTAAATGAGATAAATGGCACAAGGGTATCTGGAAAATGGCTATTCACCAAAAAAGACAAGAAATGAGAGGTGATAAACACACAGATGCACAAACCCTAATGACAGCAGATAACCAAGACAAACAAAGCAACTGAGCAATGAAGACAAAACCTCCTAAGACAGAGATCAATGGCCACTACAGGATCCACTGAATGTACCTTTGAGGGGTTCAACCAGAAATACTGTAACTGATAAGAAGAAAACATGATTATTGCTGCACACACAGGTCTTACAGAAAAAGGAAACTTCTAACAGAATGCTCGAGGCAGATTCTGGGACAGCAAAATTTACTATGGGATGCTTAGGGAAAGGTTCAAAGGCTAGGAAAAGGGGGAATTAAGGGATCAGGGAAGTGCAAGTATGGCAAACCAGAGGGGAGTAGAAAAGAAGACAGCCACAAGTAAGCAGGCAGCTGGTCCGTGTGCTTTTCTGTCTGAGCCTTGTGACCAATCACTGCAGTCTCTCCCATCTTCCTTTTAATCCCTACTCCCAACTATTTCTGATTTGAGTACATTCCAGTAATTATCACAAGTCCATCTAGCTGTCAAGTAAGAATCCAGAAGGTGGACAGAGCCCAGGTCATGGCCAGAGACTAGACAAAAGGCCCAAGCTCTGGGTGAGAGACTGGAAGGACTCAGGAATTTGAGTGTGCACTCAGGTTAGCGAGTGAGAGTGTGTGATGTGCCTGTGGCTTCCATCTAGACTAGGCAGTGCACACAACAGGTCTGGGGAACGCCACAGGCCAGGCAGACACCACAGGGGCCTACAAAGTGGGTTTGGCCTCACAACCCTCACAAAGAGGATCTATTCATGCTGCTTGTGCTTCTGTGGATGCTCATTGAGCTGTGTGTTTGTGGCTGGCCATGGTGTTGGTATGCTCCCACGTGTGCCTTTCTGGAGTTTGCACTTGAGTGTCACTGATCTCAAAAACAGAGAAAAGCAGATGTCTCACAAGACAACTCCTTAACAAGTGTCAGCTGTTTTTAGACAAATATATAACAGAAACAGAGAAAAGCACAAGATACAGAAGTAAAGACACACAGGAAACGGGCTGCTGACACAAGGCTAAGTCTAAGCATCTCTTCATAAACCTTGAATGTTTTACTATATGAACATACCTTCCATATTCAAAGCTCCAAGCGTTGCCAATCTTGCAGCTTTTAGTCCAAACCCCAAATAGCTGTGAACAGCAAAGACAGATGTTATAGTCTTGATTCCTGCACATCTGGTATGCTTTACCCATACCCCTCTTCCTAAGTCCTGGAACACCCAAACCCAATTTCCTTCCTCTGATTCCCACAAGGCTCCTCTCTCTAAAACAGAGTTCCCTTTGCCAGAACAGCCCTCAGGGCCAAAAGAGTGACACAAACCCAAGAGATACAAAGCTTTGTAAAATGAGTAAATCCAAAACTACAGGAAGTTGTTTGAGCTGATGTGGCATTTATTAAAGATGGTAATGAAAAGCAAAGATGCTCCATCTTAAAAATGAGGGAGAAAGAAGGGTATGTGCTGAGTGCATGGGGAATAGAGCAGCCACTTGTATGTAACACACACAAAACTGCGTGCTCTTACGGCAGAGTGCAGAACCTCCCACAAAATGGGAACTGTGGCTTTGTGTGAAATGCACCTGTTTGACTCCACAGGTAACTGCTACAGTCATTATAAGCTAGAATATAAACAATGCTTATGAGAATGTCATCACACCTTGCAGCAACACAGCTAGATGAAAATCCTGTTGACCCTTTCATTCCCACCTCTGTCTTTGGCCACGTACCACTTCTGTCATGTCATTTTAAACATTTGCAGAATATTCAGAGTTAAACTAACCTCCAGTGCTCTCTCAATTTTTAGATGATTTTTCAATTCCAATTATTTAGGCAATCTAATGGATTGTATTGAGGACTACAGCAATCAGTTACATCAGAAAATGTAAGGAGTAGGAGAGCATGACTATTAGACCAGCTCTGCTGTCAGGTAAGCAGATTCTATAACTGACTGAGATGGTAATGTTCACTCCACTAAGGAACAAGTCTCAGGAAAGTCCTCTTTCCAAACCCCTGATCATGTTTAGTTCTAACTACTGGCACAGTATCTACCCTTCTGCTTGCTTTAGAATATTTGGCTTGGATCCAGTAATAAGAAGTCTTCTCCTTAAATATGGACTCACAATGCTTTCTCTTCATTTGGCAGACTGCCTAATATTCCCTTGCAGTGACATTAACCATGATCCTGGAACGTTTCCAGCCAACTAATGTCACGTTCCACTGCTACTGTTCCAGGCAGATAAGTAGTAAAAAAGTCATGGTCTCTGCTGCTGGTACCAGGATGATGTGGCTGTTAGCTCACGGGCTGCAAAAAGACTGCTTTCCCCAGTGGAAATAGCAATCTTTTGCTCCTTACCTGTGAGTATACAGGTTGTAGGTTCTATTAAACATTTCAAATGAGGTAAGAAAATCCCCAGGGGTTTCCTTCAGAGTTTCCTAAAAGTTAAGTAAAAGAAAAAAAAAAGTTATAGTTTATATTATGCAATAAAGAATAACCAACTTTAATGTAATATCAAAGATATATCCATAGTTTACTGCACACTCATCTGATCTGCTTTGAAAACAATGTACAGTTTTCCAATGCTGCCACTGCTGTAATATCTGCAGCTTTTAACACTGATTTTATTTAAATGTATCTTTTTACTTCAATGTTTATCAGGGAAGCACAACAGATCACATAGCCTGAATTTTTCCAGAGTACTTGCATGCTACTCTACATGTACAGAGTCCCCATCGAAATCAGCTGCACTTCAAGTGCTATGAACTTCTGCAAGTCACACTAGGCACCTAAACTGAGGTACTCAGAAGAACTAAAAATACAAAGTATAGGCCCCCTTTTCACCATGTCAAATGCCTTGCTGGTACTCAAGGAAACACTAACCACTCACTCCCAGTCTTAGGGCTGCTTCACCTAAATTAGCCTCTTGTCTCATCACCTCCAGGTTTTCCTCCCACAGTCTTTCCCCTGTGCACATCCCACTGGTACCCTGCCCTAGCTTCCTGACAGACTAACTCACACTCCTGTAAGGCTGAAGGGCTTTAGCAATCATTTACTGTTTCTTTGTGTCCACTCCCAAGTTCTCAATCTCCATTTCAGTCTCTCCTCTCCTCATGGCCCCGTTCTCCCACCCCTTCTTGGCTCTGTGCATTTATATCTGACACTGTTATTCTGGCCAAGTACCAGAATCTGTGAGAGAACTGAAGCTGCATAGTCCTGCATTACCATTCAAGTAAGGAGATCCAGATCTGAGTTACTTTTTCTAGAGTCCTAGACAGAAGCCTGCTCAAAGCTGAAAGGAATTTGACAGTACCCAGCTTGAGCTTCTCCTGAGCAAATACAAATCAAAATTTGTTTTGGGTCTCGAGTTGATTATCACTGAAATGAAAATTGGCCTCATACACACAGACTGCTGTATTACAAGTTGTTTCTAAACCTTACATCACAAAAACTATTTAAAGGAGAGATCCTAAAAAAGAATTAGTTTGGAGAAAACAATTAATTGTCTTTTTTTCATGCCCTACTTTCACAAAAATGAGACTGACACCAGACAGACAATTTCATAGTTACTATGATTGGTTTTCAGTTGCTTTTAACTTTGGCAATAATGCAATGAAATTAAAATCAGCACCATGCAGTTATCATTATATGTTCTCTACTGGCTTGTAATTCATACGTAATTAACAAATCCCTTACTATTACAGTATCTTGTTCAAAACTGATACAAAAGAAAACATGTGACTGCCTTGGATTGCAGGAAGGAAAAATCCCCACTGCAAATCAAAGGGAGGTATCACCACTAATTCTGTCAGATGGGAAAAACTCCCAAAAACATACTGAGCTTATTTATTTGAACTTGACAACACAGGTGAGAAGCACACACAGTGTACAAGCAGGCAACATGCACCTTAACTCCACACTGCCCTACAAATTCACACCATGAGCCCTGGTCAGCAGCAAACACTCCAGGCCTTTCCTGCAAGGCCTGAAGGGGACATTTGAATCCTGAGCTACAGTTCAGCCTATTTGACAGTTCTATTTATTCTCCAAAACCCTGACATGCAACACCCTTTCCTGCTGGTCCACTGCCCGCTTCAGCAGGTGTTATCAACACAAAACAGGACAAGCCCAGAGTACACTTGAGGCTTTGCTGAACAGGATAAGGTTGCACGTCATGTTTCAACATAACACACGATTGCAAAATTAAAATATCCTGATGTGAAAGCCATGTGTTTTGTGGTCACCAAACATCCTTTGAGAATCTCAAGTTCTATAAACAAAAAATGTTAAAGAAATGACTCCTTCAGAAAAAGTGACATAAACAACATCACAATATGAAGGTACAGAATGCTATAGTGCCTTTCCATTACTCATGTAATTTTCTCATGCAAACTGCAGACTTGGGTCCCAGTTCAAACTGTTTCTAAAGAGCTATAGAACTACTAAGAAATCCAGCAGAGGTGTATGAGGGATAGAGAACAGAATGCTCAAAAGGAATTACAAGAAATTGATAAGAAAACAGAGAACTGACTGTGCTACTATTAAAGACACCTACCCTATACAATATTCCTTCTCTCCAAAACTTAGTGAAGATCTGTTATCAGACTAGAATGGGGAAAAAAAAAAAAAAAGATAGACCAGCCTGAACATTTCTTCTAACATCCAAGAATACTACCTAGAAATGTTCTACATTTGTTGAATAAACAGCAATATCAACATTAATGAGGCTTTTCCAGCCTGAGTCTAGAAAACAAAAGCTGTTTCTTCTTGGGTTTACTCATTTGCTTTCTTTTTATTTCCTTGTTATTTAGGCTCCTTTGTTTGCAAGCGCCTATCAGCCAACTGCTGATCTCAAAGGGAACAGAAATACAGATGTTCTGTAAACCACAGATGTTCTGCTTGTGCCACTGCTTACAAAGTGATACACAGCAGTGCTCAGGTCTCTGCACCGGCCTTGCAGTCCCAGCCCACGCACTTTTAGCCACTCCTCACCTCAAACCGCGGCAGGAATGTGATTTGGGTTGAGGCTCCTCCCAAGTCCAGAATCCCAACAGTTTGCTGGTTCTGGCCAGACAGCTGCCCTGCAAACAACACCATGCTCAGAACAGCCCCAAGTGCACAAATGCTAAAATGCAGACACTGTGTGGATGTTCAGGCAGCCACCAGATGATCAGAGTATCACAGCAATACAAGGAGGGCTGAGCTGCCCTTCAAAGGAAAAAAACTCAGAGAACAGGCAGGCAATTAGAAGGTATTATGGAAAGATTCCTAGACTTTCTTCATTGATTCCACTCTCTCCTCCAAAGAGACAAAAGCAGATAAATCTCTAGGTATCAAGCAAAGGCTGAAAGTAAGAGACAAAGTCTCCTGCAGAAAGTAGACTGTCAGGGAGAGTACACAAATTTTGTAACCACCTTATAGGTGGTCAAAAGCAGAAGGGGAAGGAAGGGCAGTAAGAGCCCTAAAACAACTATTGTAATTTCTCTTCATCCAGAGCAGCTTTTCTGCTTGCTCACCTATCTGCTAGGGTACTGATTTTCCTTTCACTAGGTTGCACTCCCAGAAGCTCTTAGAGCCAGTAGTGCTAAGGCACCATGTCCCGCAACACAACTGTGGTTGCACAGCTCACACTGGGATGAAGAACACTGCAAGGCCTTGTTTCCCCCACATTAGCAGTACCATTCCCCAAAGCATATTAGGGAAACCAGCTTGCTAGTGCCTCCAAGGTCTAAGCAAATTCTGGCACCTTTGAGGTTAAGATGTCTCCTTCTTCCTACAGACTCTGGAACAGTCTGCTCAAGGCAATCCACTGCTTTAGCACTGGTGACAGAGCAAGGAGGAAAAGCATGGCCAAGGCAGAGGAACTTAGGGTGATCACCTCCACAGAAGAGACTCAAGTTCAAGTTTAGAGAGAAGTTATACAGAAATAACTACCTGTCAAAAAGTTCACAGTGATCCAGGCTAAAATTCCTGCAAAGAGTGAAAAAAAGATAAGAAAAAAAAAAGTCACCACTGAATATTTCCACAATCTCCTGCCCACTGTTACCAGCCCTCCACACGTTATTTATTTACCTGGAAGTCATTATTAACTTAAGCTATCCACCCCAGACTTCAGAGACAAATTCAAACTCATAATCAAATTATATGATGCATTACTGATTCACACAAGTCTCATGAGCTGAAATAGGTAGGACTTTGTAATATCCATGCAAGTGCAGCATACACAAATCATATTTATTATCCAAACAACATACAAAGATGTAATGAGCTGACACAATGCACAAGTTTCCTTGGGCTAGTTTTTGCAGTCTAGCATTTCAATTTCTAATCTGAAAACTGCATTCACACCACTCTGTATTTTAATCTTGAGGTTTCTATTACACTACAGACAGAGCAGCAACCAGTAAAACACAAACAACTCTTTTGACTCCAGCAGCTTGCTTGACACTGGCATGATTCTCACCCAAACACAGGCAAACATGTGACAGTAGAAGAGGTAGCAGAGGGATTTAAAATAAACCTGGCAGGCTACCCTGTGCTCCTCTATTGTGCTTCATTGGTCCTTCCCCCGTCAATACAACAGTTCTCCCAAGTGTACAATTCACCCATTAATCCATAGTGACAAACTATGCACTGCACCATTCTTATCAAATACTTGAAGACTTTATGATACTTCTTTTCTCTCGGCCCATGTGGAGAGATTTTGTTCTTAATCTTCTGCCATTTATTAGTTGTTTAAGCATTGTGATAATTCTCCTTGCTTTCCTTCAACACCTTCCAAAGTGGCAATTTATTTGCCATAAGGAAGTGTTCTGAAGTGAACATAACATGACAGGATGGCTCTTTTCATCAGACATCCAAACAGATGACTATAACTTGCCCATTCTCCAAGGTAGCACATCCAGATATGCAGCCAGAATGTTACAGTGTTTTCTTCTGCATTGCAAAATCATTGTTCACTCCAGATCTACAACATATTTCTTGTATACCTAATACATTTTCTTGTATTTTACAGTACTTCCTTGCTACTTTACTAGCTGTATTTTTCCCAACAGAATATTTTAAACTTATTATTATTTAGTTATCTATTTTTAATACTTGCCAATTATCCTTTATTCTCCTCTAATATTCACAGTCTTCCCAATTTTAGATTGGAAATTGATGAGCTGATCATAATAGGTTATTTTTAATGCTGATATTGCAGAATTTACAAGGCACTTTCCATAAGTTTCCCAGCTTGCTATATATTGTCATGTAGCCTTTCAGAGGTGGACATCATCTCTTTTGCACCAGTTCCAAATGGCAGGCTTCAGCTGGTCAGCCTGCATCGGACAATACTTATCGTAGAGACAAAGTTTTATTCTGAAACCTCTTTGTGAAATCTCTTTGTGTATCTGCATTTGTAGCCTAACAGGTGACCAAGTAATGAACACCACCACAGAAAGGCAGGATTGCATTGTTTCAAACAGGGACAGAAACCTTGTATTTTTTTCTCCTTAGTATAGGGACCATTTCTTTTTCCCTCTCGTGTTCCTAAGATATCTATCTCTCTTTTCTCCATTTCTCTTTGCTTTTACTTTTTACCCCTCCTAAAACATACCTTCATGAGATCCGTCCATGATGCCAACACTGTCCTCTGGAACAAGAAATGGTGATTCCTCAAAGACTTCTTTCACCTGAGGAAAGAAATAGTGATAAGATTTCTTGGACTTCAGAGTCTTGTTCTGCTCTGAGGGTGACAAAGTTTTTTTTTACACAGCAGTACGAAATAAGACAAGTGTGTGGAGTAGGGGCTAGGAAAGAAAGAAGTATTGTAGGTCTCTCTCCACGCCTTCCAGCACAGCAAGACAGAGGATTTCAGGACGTGACAGGATATTCTGTGAGTTTCATGCTATTGTAGGATTACAGTCTCTTCATAGATGAAATTCTATTATGCTAAACAGAACAGAGAATTGAATGAAAAAAAAAAAAAAGGGGAAACAGGGAGACCAATACTAGTGCATCCAAAACAACTTAGTACTACCTCTGAAAGCAGAGCCTGAGCTTTCTCCTCTGACAGCAAGCGAAGTCCAGCCGTGGCTTTTAACACTACTGGGGTCTTTTTCCAGAGATGAGGTGGCACAGCATCTATGGCCATGTCCAGCAACGTTTTGACGGTTTCAGCACCCTAAAAGGAAAAATATGTTTTTTGTATGGTTTCCTCCAACAGGCTGTCAGAGAATAAGCTTCTCAGTTTCCTCTCCAAACTTGTGAGGACAATATTTAATAGTAGAAGATATCCACACCCAAGATAAGTACAAAAACCATGCCAGACATCTCATTAGTACATTAAATAGAATGTCTGCAGTAGAAGGAAAGGTGCATTCATAAATATATTTTAGGGAAGATAAATATAATTGTTTGTGGAAGGTATTTTTCACAAAGGATGGAGGGAGGTGAGGGAACCGATTACCTGACAAACCTAAACATCTTGCAGTATGATGAAACTAAATGGTGCAATTACTGATTGAGGGTACTAAAGTAAGGGGAAATTATCTGCAGATTTCACTAAATGTAACACAAGAATTCCAATGTGTTCATAGCAAATATTGCAATTAAAATGCTAGCTGTGCAATGGTTACCCCACAAGGTACAGACATCCCTGCTGGCTCTCAATTATTTCCACTGCTCTAACAATTACAGTTTGGCATGAGCAACAAACATTCTCCTGTGAAATGCCTAGAAATTTCTTTTGAGTTCTCCTCTCCTACCCAACAAACAAGATTTACTGGAATCATAGGTGATTGTATAAAAGTTTTTTAAAAATCCCAAATCCATTCACTCTTTCATGGAGTGTCACACTCAAATTCCTGTAGCATGGAATCCAACTGAGCAAAATGAGAAACCTGAAACCCCTATAAATGCTAGCCCCCAACTTCAAGGCTGCTAAAAGCACACAAGATAGTGTATCTAATCTATCATTTCTCTGGCACCTCCTTTAGTTTGTGAAAGAGCTTCCTGTCAGCACAGGGGGTCCGGAAAATGGCAGCTTACTTCAGAACTGAGAAAATTATTTGTAAATGAGACAGAGCATGCATTTACTCATATTTGGGGTAGATATAGGGGATATAAACACTGAATATGGATGCTGCTAGAGACAAAAAACACTTTGTCTTTGGAATTCTCAAAGGTATATAGTCTAGTTATAGAAACATTTAAGCAATTAATTAAGCCACTGTTCCACTGATGAAATATGTAAAACACAAGCTCCTATTTCACCATGTAGAACTTGACTCACAAAAGTAGAGGGGCAGATTTAGAGGGACAGCAGCAGAACTTTTACATTTCTTCTTGACATTTTGCAATTGCAATCAGTAATACTTGAACTGCTTGGTACAATCTAAATGATATAAGAGAAGCATAACCAACTCCCAGGGAATAAAGGACAGCCTTACCTTTTCAGGCTGATCAGCATATGCAGACAGACCTGGCTTCACAGACTCAAAAATTTCCCCTTCCACCTCTGGAAGGTTTTCTGCACAAACAAAACATCACATAACACAGTCAACAACTCAAATCTTATTCTTTAATTTCCAAAAGGTTGCTCTCAACTCCCGTAAAGTGACTATCCTTGATTCTCCCTGCAAACAAGATTATTCCCCTCCTAAAACAAGCCTTGCTCCTTCACTTCAGAAACATATTTAGAAGAAACTTGCCCTTGTACCCTCCAAGTTCACAATTTATTAATAACATGTTGTTATAATTAAAAGTACATTCATTTAGCATTTGTGAACTACAGTAAATTACAACAATGCAGCATAACTGTTGCCTTCACTTAATAAAATTTCTTTCCCTTTCTGTCCTTAAGCTAATTGTGAAATACTAGTGCATATTAAGACATGCACAGTCAACTTCCAATTGTCCTCAGGTGATTCATCCAGCTCAGAACAGAGCTGACTGTGCTCAAGCACTTGGCTGAGAAGCCAAACAAGTTTGACCACTGCTCCCAGAGCAGTTTGGGTGTAGAAGCTGTCCCTGAGTATTATGTGTTACAAGCCAGGCTGAGTCCAACAGAACTGGACCTTGTTCCAGTCCTTCCAAACTACAGATGAAGTCATGCAAAGGACACCTAAGAACTATGTCCTAGCAGCCAGCCTTCAGCCTTTGCAAACCTGCTGGCTCACTGTACCCGAGCTAATTCATCCTCCTGAATTCAGCCAAAACTGGGCACCTCTGCACCATGTGAGCACCACATACACTGGAGTGTGCTGCATCTCAGCACAGTTCTCCTGCAAATGCCTCAGACCTTCAGTACTTCATAATTCTCTAATTTACTGATTTCAATTTGCTATAAAATGTGATATAAACATAGGCAGAATTCAAATATCTCTTGATAAAATTTAAGGTAACACGCAACCTGACAAAGTGTACAAGTCACAAGTATCTTTTCATCTCAATGAGATATGCCTTTTAAACAGCTGCATAGATGAAATGAAAATTTAGAATTCTCCAGTATACCCAGAATTATATCTCTGAGACTTAAAAGACCTACAAAAAAGGTATTTACAAAGCAAAACACCACAGCAAATGGACAATAAACACCTGCAGGAGGACCATTTGAAGGACAAACTGTAGAAATCTTCAGCTGCCCCCAAATGCTGAGCTGGCAAAAAACAAAACTGTTTTGAGAAGTTGGAACCTAAGCCATGGGGGTCTTACCTGGGCTCTTCTGCACAAAGGTGTAAATGTGAATACGGGTTCCAGTGCTTCCAGCATCAAACATGATGCCATAAAAAGTGTTTGCTTTGGCATTTATAGGGCATACATTAGGTGGAAAGAACTCCTGAAACCACATTACCCTGTTCGAATGTGAAAGAACAAAGGGCAAAGAGGAAAATGCCAGTGCTATAAGGATGGGAAGTTTGGAAGATGCCATCTTGCCAGGACCCCTTGAGGCTATCAAGCATGTATCAGCAATCACAGAGCTGCAGAAGATCCTGGAGAGTTAAAAAGAAAAAAAAAAGAAAAAAGGAATGGAAATTACCAAGAGCTCTCTCCTTTAAAACTCCATTTTAAAAGAAAATAAATAAATCATTCTGTACAGACACATTCTCCCTTTAGGTGCTTTTCAACACCTCACCCAAAAGAGTTGTTTTATTGCACTTAGTGCTACAATTACATCTAACTGATTTGTTCTTTCAGAGTAAATGTTTCTCCATTTTCCAAGTTCAGAAGAGATGGAGTAGTTTGCTTTCCGGTATTTCTAGTTTAGACTTTTAGACAATTTTCTTCTTTTATTTGTCTTGCAGATTTTCAACATTCAGAGTCTCCAAAACCTCCCAACAGCCCAAATATTATCTGAAAAGAAGCATAGCCAGAGGGGAACTCTGGGCAAACCACTTTAACATTTACACACTTGAGATGCTGTGACAGTACACGAGTGTTATTCAGAGCCACAAACAAAGAGAATTTCATCTCAGGCTAAGAACAGCTGCTGGGAGAGATTAGCACACAGAGAAAATACAGGCATATCCTTCCAGCGGCATCCCCACCTCCGAGAAAAGCCTGTGCTGCACAAGAGGGGCTGAACTGAAGTGCATCTGAGCTTTGCCTCTCAGTAGTTTTACATATTTTTCTTTTCTGTCCTTTTGGTTTTTTGGTTTTTTTTAGATTGACAAACAAAACCAAAAACATAGCAAAACCCACACACTCTCACAAACCTAGAGTGGTTACCCCGAACATCCAGGTTGCTTGCACAGCTTCTGACAATGGTTTCACAAGCCAAGGGCCCAAAGCTGTGTTACACAGTATTGGATATCAAGATACAACTATATCTCCCCTTAACGCCTATCCCTTTGCATGTATTTTTCCCAAGAAATGCTAATAAAAGACACAGGCACAGAAATCATGTGGTGCCCAGGTAAAAAGGATATATATTCTTTAACAGCAGAAAAGAGCATGTGGCCAGATGTCCTGCCATATGCAGTATCAGCTGCACCAGCCTACACACAGAGGACTCAGCACACAGAAGGTGCAGACAGCTCCTTATCACTTTCCAGACACTTGGTAACACATCCATCCACCCACAGCACTGAATATTCTACTTTATATGGCTGTTCATCAGCTCTGCCCAAGACCCCTGCCCACTGCTTGCTCTTACATTTGACTGTCTTTTAGCAATCTGCTCAGCCCCACCATGTTAATTCTCTTGAAAGCTTTACTTGCTGTCTCTATCCTACATGTATTCATTCCTAAACCCTTTCCTTTCTATGTGAGTCTGCTATAGCCTCTATTTCCACACACCTTCCTTCCACACCTAAAGAGCTCACTTATACTCCACTACCTTTTACCCCAGATTCAGCCCTTGTAAGACTTTTATTATTTCCAGCCTTCACCTTTGTCTCCAGTTACAGCAAGGGGAGATTAACTTCCATCCATTCCCAGCAAAAATTGTCACATTCCTCAGGCATCTCTCTAACTCACTCCAGCATTCTGCTACGTCTAGAACCAACAAAGTGCACAGCCCACTGCAGATGGGTAACCTCACCTGTCTGCTGTGACCTTTATTTTTACCCTCCTGTTCCAAACAAATGCAGAGAGGTGTGGGCAGAAGCACAGACTCCCAATCCTCTCTGCCTCAGAAGCACACTCTGAGAAGAACTGACCACAATTCCACTAGCAGACAACAGCCCTGGCCAGTGTCTGTGACAGATCAACTCCAAGTGCTGTAATTTCTAAAGTACCCACATTTTATGTGGAAAGGAGTAAACGTGTAGTTCTATAGCAAGGTGCTCTCCTGAAGAGACTGAATGAGAAGTGCCAAGCAGTTTGGCAGTTTTGTAGCTATGGATTTGTACTAAGATGCAGCTGGCATTATCCAGGTTTGCTTCATCACAGCCAGGAGGGCCACTGAAAATCCAAGCAGCTGCACTGTTTTAACAGACCATAGGGTGCATTAGTGAGAGGCACCTTCCAGCAGCTTCGAGGTGTCCTTATTCTCATGCAATGTAAGGACTTTGTTTAATGAACTATCACAAATACAACCCAAGCACCTGTCTTAAGAACAAACTCCAGAGTCCTATTACAAACAGCACATGTGACAGTTATGTAAGCCTCAGAATCTCTGATGATCCGAAAATATCTGAGCAACTGCCATCATTAACTCATACCTTCCTTGCTAGATCTATGAGAACCTTAGTCTCACATGAAATTCCCTCATGGAGCTTCTCTTCTCTATCCCTTCTCAGATATCCACCACCATACCACACTTTCTGTTTTCTACATTTCCCCCGACTTCTTTTCTTTTCCCTTTTATACTTCTAAGGACAAATGAAACCCCAACAAAACAACAAACTCACAACCAATCAGCTTGGGATTTTATTTTTCTTCTCTCTCATTAAGAATGAAAAATGCACACTGAGCCCCTTCAATGACTGGTGAAGTCCATTTAATCAAGCACACTAGCAAAACCATGTCCACAACAAAAATGAAAACAGGAGTAAGAAGTCAGAGACAAGAGAGAGAAATCAGCAGAGCATAACAGAAATGGAAATGAAAGAGGAATTTGGAAAGATAGAATTGAAAGTATGGAAGAAAAAATTAAGGGTAGAAATATAGAAGAGGTAAGTTACTGAGAAGGAAAAATATTTTCAAAATAGTTCCTCTCAAACAGCTTAAAAGTCCTAGCTGGTATCATAATACAACAGGGTGGAGAAAATTACAACAAACAGAAAGGAGAAAACAGGGCCATTGTAATGTGAGCACAAGCTCATTAATGCAATCAAGCAGCTCAGCAAGGTAAAGCCTCCAGTTCCCCATCACTAGGCTCAGTCAGTGTCTTTCAAAAGGAGCAGTAATGATCAGCACTGATCCTGAACACGTTAGGCACACACCTGAAGCAGGATGGAAGCAACAGCTGTTCCACTCCAGGGATTCCTAATGAAAACCACCTTCAGAGCAGCACGGCAAGGGGCACTGCGCCTGCACCGCTTCACCTTCGCTGTCAGCTAACAGGAGTGGACCGTGTATCAGGCAAGTTATAAGGTCATGAAGGCACATCAAATACCAATTGAGTTGTTTTATTCAAGTTTGAGTTTATCATTACTCAATACAAGCAGTGAAACATGCTTATATAACTACACAGGATGAATTTCAAGAAGTTGAAAGTTAACTTGAGATCAAGTTAGTAAAACATTTACACAAACGCTACCATTGACCTCAACATCCCGGAGGTGTGAGCCAGCAAAACAGGACAGAATGCTCATATCCCAGCACAGAGAAACCCATGTAAAGGTCATCTGCACACAGCAGATTTTAGGTACTAAACGAAAAAGCTGAAGTACATCCAACATAAAAATTTAGGAGCTATGCAAACTGTGTGATCCAAAAATACTGGGATGTTGCATAGAGACCTCCAAGACTGACAGCATGGACAGGAAGAAAAAAAACCCCAACCAAAGTCCCCTTAAAGTAAAAGCTATACCATAATAATAACTAACCTTAAGTCAGCAAAACACAACCTTCCCTAGAGCTCACCATACACAGAAACACTGGTAATTTTCAGGACAAGAAATATTCAATACTTGACAATTTCAGACAAAATAACACACAAAACACAAACCACAGAACAGAAGCATCACCCTCTAAAAATGAATGTGATCTGAGGGGAGGGAGAAGCAGTGTATCAGAGATACACAAGAATTTCACTTCTGTTTTTCCTAACATAACATTGGGACATACTTGGAGATACACAAAAATATTAAAAAATAATTATAAATATTAATTATATAAACATGGGCAAATACTTTACAAAAAAACCCACCCCCTATTTTAGGAAACAAATAGAATTACATAATTCAATTAATATTCTTCCATGCTGAAGCACATCAGAAGTCATTCAGAATGGAAAGTCTTCTGTGCTAAAACAGTAACAAAATCTATTTTCCAGATGAGCAGCTCTTATGGTCACAAAATCTATTTCCCAGATGAGAGCTTTAACACTTAACACTCATGACTAAATAAATACTTTTTAAAAAAAAAATATTAATTTTTTTTCCAGACTTATTTTTTATCTATTGAAAAAAATAGCTTTCTTGGATTGTTTTGACAAAAATTTAACCTTCTTAGAAGTACAGTTTAGAAGGCACAATAGCAGGAATAACTGAATTCAAAGGCAGAATTTCCCAGTATTTAAAAAAAAAAAATGGCACAGTGTTCTTTGCACACATATATTTTTGGTAAAATTCTCGTCTAGAGCTTTAAACTCCAAGGGAAAAAAGTAGGACCAACTCACAAATACGCGTTATCGGAAAGTTTTAATCTTCCCCCGTACTGAGGCTCCAAATACACATTATTTATTTATTCACGTTTCTGGCCAAGTGGGTTGTCAGTTTTCCTCTTTAATTAGAGCGAGGCAGCTTTTCCAGGGAACCGCTACACTGCGGTGCGGGCGCCCCTTCAGAGCGGCCAACGCGCACACCCGCGGGGCTCGAACGGCTCCTTTTCCTGGGACAGCCGCTATTCCCGGAAAACAGACCCTGGGGGCCGCCAGCCTTGGGGCTTTTGCTTCCACGCCAGGCTGGGAGCGCTCCGGCGCTGACTCCCGCGGCCGCTCCCCGGGAATGCCCGGGAATGCCCGGGACACGGCGCCTCAGGGCCGCGCTCGACCCCGCCGCCGCCGCGGCTGACGGCTCCGTCCCGCTGCGCATCCCGGCGCCAGCGCGTCCTGCCTTGCTCCACTTCCCACAGCTGCGACCGCAACCCTCGCCCTGAGCACGCCCAAAATCCTCCCCTACCTTCCTTTCCTCTCCCCTGG
>VYXF01004874.1:339609-355272 GCA_013397295.1 Polioptila caerulea | reverse complement strand
GGCCGGGCCGGGCCCGCGGTCTCCGCCGCTCCCGCCCGCAGGGATCGGGCGGGCCGTGCTGCCGCCAGGGCCCTTCGCGGGGCACGGCCGGACCCCGGAGCGAAGCCGGCGGAGGGGCGCGGCCGTGCTCGGGGCCTTCAGCACTTGATGGACGAGGAGAGGCTGAAGCGCCCGTTCAGCTCGGAAAAAGAGAAAGCTCGGGGGGAATCTGCTGGGTTTGGCTACTTGGAGGAGGTTTTAGAGGAAACGGAGCCGAACGGCGCTCAGAACACAATGAAAAATAAACCCTGTGCTGTGGCTCCCATTTGCTCTATCACAGATTCTTTCAATTTACCCCTATTCCTACTTTTCTAAATCCCAAATACCAAGCAAACCCCTTTTACAGTTGGAAAAAAAAACTGAAAACGGAAACGAAAATTCAATTATTTTAACATCCTATTTATCGAATAAGTAGGTACAAAGCTCTGATCCCCAGACATTGATGAGGTCAGTTGGTAGACTATTACCTTACTCATGAGCCAGTGCTTGCTTTCAGCCTATCTAGCATAAAAGATCTTACTTGGACCTTTTTTCAGCTGGTCCGTTTTCTTTCTGTATCTGTCATTTTTTCTCCTTTTGTAAACTTGCTCAGCACTGCACCACCATTTGTAGCACAGACCAGACATCTGCGGTATAAAGTGGAGACACTGGAAATGGCCTTATGCACATGACCAGAAAATCTGTGAGAGTGACTGAGAAAACAGCACCAACCAAGCATGGTGGGGATGAAAAAATTGCAGCAACTACCAGAAATGAAGGATTGAGAGATGGACTGAGTGAAGAACATAGCCCAGAACATTTTAAATGAGGGGAGTGAGTTGGAAAGGTTCTATATAGAGGGTCTGTAACGTGAATCAGGAGATCATACCCGGTAGAAAGCATTAAAAGCCCCAAACTGCCTATAGCAAAAAAATATGGAGGCATGTGCAGCGAAGAAAGTTTCCCCAAATCAACACTTTCAAAAGCAACAGAAATAGCACAAATAATGTGCACAGAAACCTAGAGGAAGCACATAAATGCTACTTGTATGGAAACTTTGAAAACTAGCGTCCATCTTCCTAGACAGACACCTAAAAAGTCCTTTGCATGGTAATATTGTTTGGATTTGGAATGGTTATGGAGACTTCTGTAGTGAGAATAACTGTATAAGTTGCAGTATCCTATAAATTAGTAATGACTTTGTACGAACCTGATTTCAACTAGGTTATCACTTTTTGGTCATTATTTCTATGGATTAAACTAAAGGTAAACTCAAAAGAGTTCTTTGCACATTCTGCCATATCCTGTGGAATTTGATAGAGAACTTCCAGTACAGATGTGCTTCTGAAGTGTCATTTTTATAATTATTATTGCTTCTTTTTTGTTTTATAGGCATTGCTTTTCCTGGCATTGCTCTTTTGCTTTTTACTTACTCTAGTGAGCTAACAGTTAAGCCTAAAAAGATTTACAATTAAGGTGCTAACAACTCTCTACTATATTGCTGATCATTTTAACAGAAACAGACACTGGCAAATCCAGTCTGTTTTCCTCTGATTTTCCAGATCTCAGAAGCCTCTGCTTTGGTTTGTGCTTCCAAGGCTGTTTTCTTGAAGCTTTCTGATAATTTAAAAATTAAGTAATTACATGAAGAAGACACTGACATATTGAAAATAGGATCACATGCAGTGCAGTACTGATTGACAGGATTACATTTTATAGTGAATAAAACAAAATCTCAGATTTACAAGTGTAGCTCAGAATTTCTTTTAGGATGCAGTTTAAATTAAATTAGAGCTACACATGCTGCAGTAGCCAGGGCTGCAGGTCTCCAACCTCATGCTAGACATCTGTACCTACCAACTGCAGCAGTGTCTGAGCACTTGGATTTTAAGCCATAGAGTAAAGGTCCCCCATAGCTGAAGCTTGCATACATCCTTGGAGAGAGATCAACATGATCCTAAACCCCAGGAAAATGTTTGTTTAGTATAGACTGGCTACTGAATAACTTGGTGACACACAGTCATTTGGAATGCTTTGTTCAGGTTATCTCAAAAATGATACAACAGAAACACGCTGAAAAATCAGGAAAATCCTGAAAAATCAGGAAATTTGTAATTGAGGTCTAAGGAATCTTCTCCCCTGGAGAATGAGAAGGGGGAGACTGGAACTGAGAGAGAAAATTAGGTATTGACCCTTTTAATGTATGAACAGGAGACACAAGGAAAGGACAATGTATTTGGAACTAATTAATGTTCGTACAAGTCCTCCCCCTCCCAGTATTTATATTCACTAACAAAACAGGAATCATTGCGTTCTATTTAGTTTAGAGAGCCATAGATTTAGAAGTTGGAAACACAACACTATGTGCTCACATTTATTTTTTTAATTTATGTGCTATGAAAAGCTGAATAAGAGCAATGCAGAGCTAGAATTTTAAACCTGTTTTACACATACAGAAACCATGAATAATATGCCTTTGAAATTTTCTTCAAATACATTGATCTTTTCCATGTTTTTCAGGGGAAAAAAAATTGAAAAACTGGATATTACTAAGTTGACATGAGAAGAAAAAAACCTGTGTTTTGCAATTGTGATTGCTTTTTGTCCAAATGAATGGGACAAATCTATGGTAATCTTTTATTTCTTCAGTAGGTGGACTGAACTGGGCTGGTCACTTCAGGTCATGGGATTCCAGTAAGTTCTGAATCTAACATAAGAATTTAGCTGTGTGGGTTGGTGTGAGGCAACTTCTTCTTCTTCTTCTTTTTGAAGGAGTTGGTACCCTATATACCAATTTTGTACGTGCACCAGACTATATGTTAGATCTTTGTGTATTGTATCAAAAGAAAAACAAGGGGAAATAAATTTTGGTACTGCTAAGGTCAAGAATAGAAGTCAGGAGAATTAACTTTGCTCAGTGCAGTGGGATTTATTTTGCTCAGTCATTAATGGATCCCTGTCCATCTTTACCTAACAAGTAAATAATGTCTATTGTGACAGTAACACTCCCCAGGTTTATCTCCTTATAAAAGTATTGTAAAGCAAAGTTCCCAGTATTAAAAAGTACAAATATCCACAGCCAGATTATTAAAAGTTTACTTACTCTATGGTTCATTGCTGTCTGCATAAGAAATGTGGGAACATGACTTTAGAGATACCTAAATTATGGCTTACACTGGAAATTCAAAGTTCAAGCAGCATTAAATATATTATAAGCTGTGAATTGGGACATACAGTAGTGTATCTATATGCATGTGAATGTTTGTGTGACAAAAGTGAGGAATTTCTTATTAATTCTGAAATTTGTTATTGTGTTGATCTTTCCGCAGCAGGCATTTAGACTCAGTTCTCATGGAAAAAAATCTCATGACCCCCTAAAGCCTTCTCTTATTGAAAAGCAGGTTTATATTTTCTAGAGGATGCTCTTGTGAAAGTCCATGATCATACGAGGAGACACATTTTCAGCTAGCACAGTGAGTTTTGATTAAAAAGGCAAAATCTATGCAGCTGATGTTGCATTCAATATAGAATCAGAGAGGGTGGACCATGATGAAGACTCATATGCCTGATTTTCAGATACCAACTCAGATACAACTTTATTGCTAATTATAACACTCCAAGGCAAGCAATGTCAGCTTACCCTGGAGGAAGAGGCAGGGCAGGGCTCTGGCATGCACAGCTTGCCAGATATGAGGCAGTCAAGCACACAAGCCAAAATGTAATACTCAGACATAAAACTATCAGATAAAGTTCATAAGCAGTAGCCCTGGAGGCATTTACACATAAAGATATGGAAAGATATGAGGCACTTCCTTTGGAAAGGCAGGCTGCCACTTTCCAAAATGGACATGGAAGTGGATTGGAGCCTTTTTCTTGACACAGTTAGGAAAAAAAAACAACCCTAGGAGTGGAAGTCACTGGGCTCAATTCTCAGAGATGGTTAAGCCATTTTAAAACAGTATTTGGACTTACACATATTAAATAACTTTCAGAATCTAGATTTCAGTGCCTTCTTAGCAAGAAACTGTTTTAATAGTATTCAAAGGGTTGACTATGAAATTGTATTTTAATAGTCTAAAGAAATTTATTATGAGATACTTTAGACTATACTTTTGTATATCATAGAAGATACATTATTTAGCTTATTTTTACGTCAAATACTAAATAAAAAGGAGAATAAACAGATGAGTGAAAAGCAGTAACAGCAGTGAGATGAGGAAGGTAAATCACAATCAAATAGCATCTGCAGCTTGATCTAGAAAAGGCAGTTCATTATTAAAAAAGGAACGCACAAGATTTGTATTTCTAGTACAATTATTTAAAACTATCTGCGTAAAAATGCTGTTGGAAATGTGGATAATTAGAAAAGATGTTTGCACACAAATGAAAAGATCATAGATCTGTAGCAGATTTCTGGAGAAAGTGCAGGAATAGTCCTGCAGTTCCTCAGGGAGCAGGTAACCTTGATAATAGACTGCTTTTGTTACAGGAGAAGATGGATTTTAGAATTTCTAAAGGAAGGATACAATAGGTTTTAATAGGACAACAGCAAAGTCAGAATAGAAATGCTGATTAGGGAGAAAATTAAGGCATTTTGAAAGTAAATTACTGCAGATGTTATTAGAGGCTGTTAATTAGTATTTCTTTCCTAGGAGCTTGAGTGAATGCCAATGTCTTAATAGTGACTTACCTAGAATATTTTACCTTTGCAACACAGAAGATACTTCTCCCCACCTCGTATTTATTACACAGCGGGCCACATTATCAGATTCATCCTCTTCTGCAGTGATCCTTCCAGATACTCAGATGTTAACAGTGTAGACCAAGTAAGGCAGAGCTATACACTTTCCATGACAGCAGCCAGCAATTAGCAACTCATCTGCACTTTTCATTTGGTTTCTGGGCAAGGCTGTGAATTCTAGATCCCCTATCTGCTGCACTGCTGCTTTGACTCTGTATTTGAAATCCATCTGAAACTTATTTTTCTCCTTCTTAAAGACCTCATTGTTTCCCAATCTAGGAGCTTGCAAGACCCTGTACAAAGCACTAGCATTTGGACTAGTGGTTAGAACCCTGTGTATAAAGTGTGGGTATAACTTGGTGAAGATGTATTTTCATTTTGTAGTAGAGCTGTTTACACAAAGTTTAACGGGTTCTGTGATCAAATTATGTGTACATGGAAACAGAAACAAGGCATTCCTCGAAATGCTATGTGAGGAAACTGGTACAGAGGTCCCTGAAATACTGTAAAAGGAAGATATATACATGGGTTACAGGAGTTGCAGACCATCTCCTATGAATGGAAGAGGGGAATAAAATCAACATCACACCTATATAAGGTCTTCCCAAGGAACAGTCATAGTCTGCAGAAATATATTAGCAAGTTTTTAATTCATAATCAGATTGCAAGGTGAGAACTTCCCTCTAGTGTATAGCAGAGGAAAAAACCAAGATACAAACATGAGTGAATTCACAGCAATTGCACTAATATAGAGCTGTCAGTTACAAGGCATCTTTACCAGAAGGCAGGATACAAAGAGTTCACATTCAGATTGTTTAAGTAGAACAAGTAATGGTTACAATCATTAGAAGAATATTACTTTCCATGGGTGTTTGAGTGAGATCCCTGCAGATCCTTCATGGCTGCACCATCTTTCAGGAACCACTAATAGAAATATAGGTTCTCCAGCTCTAAATGCACAGATTCTTAAAACCAGATTGTATATACCAAGCTTTACTCTTCTCTAGCAATAGGAACTTGCAATCTCAAGAGTACATGACTGTGTTTGAGCAAATGTGACAAGAAGTCAATCAACCAACACAAGAAATACAGCTATAATCAGGACAGGAAACCAATAGACAAGGCCTGGCTACTTTGTGATTAAAAAATGTGTTGTTTCTTCCTACTGACCTCTCTGCTTACACTCAGATGCACATGATGCTGTGACACAAAGATACATATACATGGTTATGTTTCTGCTTCCACAGTTTCATTATGTTACAGGACGTGTAGGCTTGTATCCCTTAGCACAGTGAAAAGGCACCGAACAGCTTTCAGGTATAATGGAATCGCTGGCAAGCTTGAGCATACAAGCCCCAGACAGAACAGGAACAGAAGTTTTCAAGCTGTCAGAGTCACAGTGAAGGTCACTGCACCATACAGAAATTTCTTTCATCCTCAGACAAGCAATCAAATATGCTTTCCTGAAAAATCCATACAGAGCTACTTCCCAGTGTTTTGGAAACTGCTCGACTGGTGAAAGACTGACAACTTGCTGTCTTCATTGTATGTAAAGTCACTTCTATGAGACACCCAAGATGTCCCAGTTATGTCACTCAAAATGAGTACTCATCTTTGAGTAAGGTGAACTCAGAATCTTAATATGCAAGATAAAGAGGTAAATAAACCTGCTACAAGATGTAGCCAGGAGTGAGTCACTAAGGCTAAAGATATTGAAGTGAAAAAGAGAGTAATGTTCAATTTCACAGGGTCTGGAAAGAAACACAAATTAAGACCAACCTCAATGGCTGCCCTTTCAGTTAGATAAGGTTGTTTAGTCTTTGATAGGTTGTAGGGAAAAAATTAGTTCAGCTAACAAAAAAACACTGAAAAATCACAGAAAATCCAGACCATGAGTCACATGAGCCTGCCCAATCTGCACAGTAACAGATTCTTGAGACAAAGGAACTTTCTATCCATTCTCAAGTAAAGAGTGATAGTCAGGACAAAGCTGGAAAGTGCAGCATAGAAGGGCACCAGGAACAGCATCTGCAAAGGCTGGTTTAGTTTCCCATAGTCGGCATAACCACAGCAGGCTTGGCAATGGTGGCATCTTCCTCTTTCCATTGAGAAATGATCGTTTTCAGCTGTGTATAGAACTGCACTCCCTGGAGGAGAGATCCACAGATCAGATATTTGGCCTTATGAATTCCTCAGGTCTACACTAAACATATATCAAACAGTTTTTGATTTATCTTAACAGGATCAAGCTTTCTTCTGTGGAAACAATTCTTGTCAGCCTGTTCTTTTTACCAGTTTCACAAAGATTCTGATTCTGTGAGAAGGCTTGCTAGTCATTGCTCCCTTCTCAAATCTCCTAAAAAGGCTTGCATTTTTTTACTTAAGGGAAAAAGAGGAATTGGCTGTCTATGATTGTGACATGCATTATGGTGCTGTGACCACTGGATGCTTTTCAGTTTTCTGCTTGAAATGGCTTCAAAGTCTTCTCACTAATGAGGTCTGATGACCATCTCCTCATTGCCATTTATAACATGATTCATCACAATTCAACCCAACAGAGTACCCTGAATCAGAAAGTTACCTGTTTGCCATAGAAATTGGTGTCCCCTCTGAAAGAAGCACGAGAGCCAGTGAAAGAGAACATGGGCAGAGGCACTGGGATCGGAACGTTGACACCCACCTACACCGAAGGAAAGCTGCCATATTAGTCACAAGAAGTGGCAGATTGCAGAGCACTTTCCAAAAGATTCCATTTTGTTTCCTTATACCTGAGGCTGGGTACTACTGGCTGAGAGAGGCAGTGATTACAGCTGAATGGGTAGCCACTGCAAATGGTGAGGGCTAAAAGGAACAATCCTAGCTGGAACATACCTGCCCCACATCTACTAAGTGAGAGTACTTCCGAGCTGTGGCTCCATTGGTGGTGAAGATTGCAGTTCCATTCCCATAGGGATTATTGTTCACCATCTCAATGGCATCATCCAAAGTGTCTGCTTCCAGCACCACTAGGACAGGCCCAAAGATTTCCTCTTTATAGCAAGTCATGTTTGGCTGCCAATACAAACAGCAGAAAAAGTGGCTTGTATAAAGGATATAATATAAATATCATAGCAAATAGGAAATAAGAAACACACATGCTGTTAGTACTCATGATATTCCTAGGATTACTGATCATACTGGATTGCCACAGGCCATCCTTCAGTCCTCCTTACCTCTTCATCATTTCCCATGCCGTGTTCTCTATCTAGTGCACTCAGGAAGGCATCACTTTTCATCTCCAGAGTGCTTTCTGCTTTTACTGCCTTCATTACAATGAGTACTTCATTGACACTGTGTGAGGGAAGGCTGAGCCATTTATGGCCATTCTACCTCGTGATCATTGATTGCTGACTGATTTGGCTAACCCATTTTTCAGCTGACTCTGCAACATACACTTATAAGCACTGGTTTTGGTCATCTTACCTTGACTTTGGCAAGGATCGTTGGTCCAACAAAATTGCCATTTTCATATCCCTTCACTTTGACATTACGTCCATCCAGGAGAAGGCTGGCACCTTCTTTTACTCCTTTCTCAATCAGACTGCAAACCCGTTCCTTAGCTTGAGGACTGATTAGAGGCCCAAGATCTGCTCCAGGCTGGTCTCCTGTGGAGAGGCAGAGACATCAAGTTTTTAACTCTGACAACTTCCTTTTCATAGACACCTGGGAGATGGCTACACTGGCAGGAAAAATCTGAAAATCCCGATGTTTCTGAGACATAGAACAAAGATTTGAGACATTGATGAACGGGAACCTGCAGCTCTCATAATCAACAAGGAATCACCAGGAAGCCGAAATTCAACAACAGATTCTTCTCAGGAAGGACACTTTTCCCCTTTGCAGCACTTCATTGAATATAAACAAAATATAATTCCTCTAGAATCAGTAACAGCCTAGCTTTTCCTTGTTTCCATTTTTCTTTTTTTTTATTGTATACTTAGTACAAATTGGAAGGATCTTGAAATGAGGTTGCTATATAAATGGCAGATATGAGTTAAACATAGGATTTGAACCTCAAATCTTCAGTTAAAACAAGACTGATCCTGTAAACATTGCATCACAGTCCCACCAGCAAGCTGCAAATATATTCCTACCTCCAAGTCTCGGGCTGGGTTTCCCAATCTAGACACTCTGCTAGCTCCTACCCCTACACATTAAGGGTCACAACAGGGTATGGCAGATAAGCTGATCTAAAAAGCTATGGTTGTACCAAAGTGAAGTACCTTGTAAAAATTATCTCAGTCTGTACCTGCATTTACTCGTAGATTTTTGGCTCTCTCCACAAGCTCTGGCAGCCATTTCTGAGCTTCTCCTACTAGAATTGCTGTAGACAGGGCCATGCAGCGTTGGCCAGCTGCTCCAAAAGCAGCTCCAACCAGCTGGTTCAAGGTGTTCTCTTTATTGGCATCAGGCATCACCACACCATGGTTTTTGGCTCCCTGAAAAACAACACACACAGTCTCCCATTATTATGCACCCCAGATTCCCTCTTCTCTAGCCCTCTGGCAATGACTTCTTATAGTAGCTATGATTCTGCTACCAACAGGCTGGCAAGAGAGCAGCCTTATCACTTAGCTATCAGCAGCAAAGTCAGCTTCTGCTGCTGCGTGGTGTGGTCTCCCTTAACATTCACAGGCGACAGAGGCAGTCTGTGCTAAGGTGTGCTCCGTTCAGAGACATTACCATGTTGGCCTGGACTCTCTTGCCATTCCGGGATCCTCTCTCATAGATGTACTCGCCAGCCTGATTAGATCCCACAAAGCTGATTGCTCTGATATCCGGATGGTCACAAATGAAATTCACAGCTTCAAACAGGAAATAATACATTGTAACTGTGGTGCACAAATGCTTCCCTCCGTTCCCATCCCCACAGCTAAATGTATGTATCTTTCTTCTTATCTGAATTCTTGCCTCTGTGTTTCCTACATCTGAGTTCCCTGAAAATTTGTCTGTGCAACTTTTCACTCACTTCTCAGCACATATATCCTGCCCTGTCTTCATACTCCTGGCTCTCTTCCATCTCTTCATGCTTTGAGCACCTCCCAGAGCATCTGAGCAATGCCAAAGTGAAGTTACTGTTCTCTATTTCTATCCTTGTGCCCTGAAGCTACTTGTGTGCTGTAAAAAACAGCACGTTAGGAGCCAGGATACTGGCATCCACTGTATAGTCAGTGAGGCATTTAATTCTTGTTTAGGCTTCCTTGCAAAACCAAGATGATTTATCTACTTATTTCAGTTGCAGTTTAGGTTGCTGAATAGAATTTGAGCACTTACATGCCTTGGGAACTCTGAGCCCAATCCCCAAAATTTTGTCCACCATATCTCCTGAATGATCTGGTGCAAGGTGACAGAGAATCTCACACTCACCTTTCAGCTTCATCAACAGAGCTGAAGCATCTGTTTAAACCTATCTAACAGCAGCAGTCTCAGACTCTCCAGCTGGTACCTCCCACTGAGCACACACCACAACACATACACTCATCATCTCCCAGGAAGGGTTGTTATTACCTTCGTGTTGTCCATGGATAATATTCAGGGTGCCATCAGGGGCACCAGCATCCTGAAACAACTTGGCAAGGAACATTAGTGCTCCTGGTACACGCTCAGATGGTTTCATCAAGAAGGTGTTTCCACAAACCATAGCCATGGGGAACATCCAAAGAGGAATCATGGCTGGGAAGTTGAATGGTGCAATTCCAGCACACACGCCCAGAGGCAGGCGGTAGGTGTAAGTGTCCATGTCTTTAGTGATGGAGGGCATGGTCTCTCCAAGGATGAGGGAGGTCACACTGCAAGCATGTTCAACCACCTCTGCAGCAGAAAGGGCAATACGCTGCTGGATGATCTGTTAACAATTAGTCCCCAAATTCTCTTTTCACTACTGCCTTGACCCACCTTTCTTCCAGCCTCTTGTCCCACAACTTAAAACTCATCGTGCTCCAGAAAATCCCTCGGCCAAGTGTTGTGAAAAAATTATGAATGGATTCTCTCTTGACCACTCCTATCACTGTGATAGGAGCACAGACACAACAACCCCAGTACAAAATGCACAGGTATAGTATTACTGTACCACCTGGGACTCAACCTTAGATATCCAAGCACAGGCAAGAAGTTTTTATCCCTTTCTAGTAATTTGCAGTCACTCCTAGAAAAAGCTCTAACAACTTGGAAGCGATTTAAAGATACCCTAGCTGAGAGACCTCTTCAGCTTAGAGTTACAATTGACACTTTTCTTTGAGTAGGGGGCTATAAAGGGATCAACATGTGGAGAGCAATCAGTTGCTCAGGAGACCTTATCCCTTCCTGTGGGTTCTCAAACCCCCTTTTTTAACAGGAGGAGCCAGCAGCTTACGGAGGCCTCGGAAAACATCTCCCTCAGCATCAGCCAGGGTCTTTCCTTGTTCAAAGGTGATGAGTTTGGAAATTTCTTTCTGAAAATGGAAAACACAAAGTTTATGAATGTTAGAAAAGTGCTCACCCATGAAATAGAGTGCAAGGATGAGAAAGAATTAAAAGAGAGCTGAACATCACATTGAATAGACTGAACAGAACCCAGAAAAACCTACACTGACTGATTTGCCCCTTGTAGACAAGAAGCCAATAACCCACATAAGTGACATTTTAGAAAAAATCATCCTAGGATGGCTTGTATTCTAATGCTTTCAGGTATGACGCCACATACCTGAAAAAAAGCAATCAGGGAAACCCAAAAACATAGTAACATACTCGTCTTCATCAACTGGCACATGTTCCATCAAGGCTCAGAGTTCCTTCTGTGGTCTCTTGGTAAAGGGACAAATTCAGAATAATATTCCCTAAGAAGCACTGCCTCTCTATTACCATTTGACAGGAAGTGTTTTGCTGCACCACTCAACACTGTCTCAGTTGGCTCCTCAATCATGGCAACACCTCATCAAGAACTCTACAAACCCCAAGTCTCTCAATTTAGTTCCTAAAATCAGCTGCAATGCATTCAGCCATAGCCATCACATACAGCCATGGTGTCTCACCAGATTGTCTTTGATGAGTTGTTGATAACGCAGAAAGATTTGCTGGCGACTCAAAACAGATGTTTCTGACCAGTTCCAAAATGCCTTTTTGCAAGAAGCCACAGCTGCCTCCATCTCGCTGGCTGTGGCTTTCGGGACACGGCCAACCACCTCATTTGTGGCCTGAAAGAGAAAACAAATTGCATCAAAACTCAGCTTTCCCCATCTGTCCCCACCAACCATTCAAGAGTCCTTTCACAGCACACACCTAATATTCTTGTTCTACAAGGAGTTGTACTTCTGAGGGTAGAGCACAAAGGAGATGCCTTCCTTGATTGCACACAAAAGGCCTGGGCTACAACTGGAGTAGTTCCGAAAACCTGTGCTCCAAATATCTCAAATTAGGCACTCAGAAAACTGCAAATGCAGTGCTGATTTCCAAGCTGGAGTTGAAGTGACTTGTCTATCTTGAAACTTCTAGAGAGCATAAGGCAAAAGTTTCTGTGGGCTGTGGTCTTTTCCCTCTCCATCATCTTGGTTCATCTGGCTGTCCCTCTTGCACATTAAATGAGGCAATATTCCTTTGGGAAAAGCAGTACATGACTGTGCACTTGCCATTGATGTTAGCTTACCTATAGCCCTAGGCCAAAGTACCATATTTACATGCAATCTTAGTCCCACAGTATTTTAACTTCAAGCTTGTTGCCAGTTTAACCTCCTTCTAATGTTCTCTTAAAAATTAAACCTGCTTTGACAGGACAAAAATTTCAGATATATCACTAAGAGAGAAACTCAAAAGAGAGAATGCAAATTAAGCAAGAACACTAGTTGCTACATAGAGACCAAATAAGCTTCATGAACATGGCTTGCTGCTCTGATCATTTCCACAAAGCAAATGAAAATAGAGCTTTACAGAGAAGATTTATAAAATGCTGTTTAAATGCTTAATAGGGAGGACAAGAGTGTAGAATTCTGAGTGCAACCTCATTTCCATTTGTCTTTGGTGAAGTATGTAGACAATACAAGTGCTACTTATCTATTTTGCACTGCATAGCATCCAACTTCTAACTCCTCTGTGATCATTGTGGGTCACAGATAGAAGCTCTCTGAAAGGAGAGGAGCTTCAGCTGTCAGGATTTGTTACCTTTTTACTCTGAGAGTAAGATCAGTCTCTATCAGGACTTTACACTCAGCTGGCATCAAATCACACCCAGTTGATTTCATATACATATTTCATACCCTTCAGAAATTTGACATACTCATCACAGAGCCTTCCTATGAGAAAAAAAATATAACCAGAGTTTAAGCTCCTTTCTGGAGATCAGGAGCTTACTATATGAGGGAGGTAAAGGAGATAATAACTTTTCTGAGACTGACATTTCATGTGAAAAGGAAACTGAGAAGCTGTAGTCTACCTTAAGCTCCAAGTTTAAACCTTTCTCAATAAATATATGTATGTTTTTCTTCTGCCACATCCCTGAAGAGAGTCACACACCTTTGTTTCACAGTGATCACTTTTTAAATAAGCTGAGACCATTCCACTTACTGGGTTGTGGATATCAATCCATTCAGTAGTTTTGGACTCAATAAACTTCCCATCAATGAAGAGCTTGGTTGTCGGCTGTGGAGGTCAAAACATTGGACAATGAGTTATTTTTTTTTTCTCTCAATGTGCCTCAATTCCAGTATGCCATATTACATGCAAGCCTTCATCATTTACTGCTAGTGAGCCACTAGAGAGTCTAGATCCAGTCTTAACAGCAAGATCCAGCTAACTGCTCTCTGCCCCATTTTTCTATCGCTTTACACCAAAATGGCCAACATTCTTTCTAAAAGCAGTTATAGAAAAAAATACATTGCTCTACTTATGTTTGGAATTTTTCAATCTATTTAATCAAAACCTGAAAAACTGCAACTCATAAATGTTCAGAAGAAGCAGTTAATAATTCACTTCTTGGGAATTCTGTGAACCCAGTGCAGACTGTACCACTGTCCTACGTGCCTCCTTCCCATCGAGCCACAAAGCACGTTCATCTTTCCAGTTTGTAGCTTCAAGCAAAAGATTGGACTTTTCCCACTCCCTGCTTGATCTTGCATCTAAGAGCAAGGAACCTGCATCTGTGGAGTTCATAGTGATTGTCCTGGCTGGCAGCTCAGAAAACAGAACCTTCTCATTCAGATGTAGAGGAGGCACAAGGGAAGTTTGAGATAAGGAGATCAGGCAAACATTGAACAGAACAGAAAGCAGAGGTAAAAGCTGTAATTAGCACTAGACAGGCAACAAAACTGTACCATGCAGGAAAACAAATTGTGACTGTATAAATTAAGAAACTAGAAAAGAGTTGTTGACATTGGAAGATAAGGAGAGAACTAGGAGAAAGCAAGAACCAGTTAATCACAACACAAACCCATGACTTGGGGAGAACAGGTAAGAGAAAGGGGAAATAGATCTTCTGTACAAATAACAGAAATGAGACAGATAACAGAACTGGGATATAAACCCAAATATATCAGAAGACTGAAGAAATTATGATGTGGAATTATGAAAGGGATATGAGGACTTGGATGCTATCCAAGGTGTAATGAAGAGAAAGAGATCAGAGGAAGAATCAGGAATATAAATTGTGTTGGGTAGACAAGTAATGACAGAAAAGTGGATGAAAATAAAAAAAGTGAGCAACAATGTTAGTTGGAACAAACTGAGAAAGCTTGGAGATGAGAAAACTAGGGTCAGAAGTGTAAAATAAGTCTGTTAACAGACAAGACGTAATGATTTGGAAAGCAACACTTAGAAGAGAATTAAAATGAAAAAGTTGCAGATGATTATGTAGCTGGAATCCAACTTGGGGAAGAACTCTGTGCCTATGAAAACACAATCTCCTCTAGAACCTGGAAGGAAGCACAGGAAATCTGAGTCCCTTGACCGAGTTTCCTGAGTGTCAGAGAAGCTGCTGGTCTAGTGCTGGTCTGAAGAATTACAAACTCCTATGGCTATCAATCACTCCATTAGCCTCAGTGCTATGTATCTGCAATGGAGCTACAAGCCCCAGAGCTTGATGACCCACATGGACTTCACTGCAATGAAGTTAATGTTTTTTTCAAATTGCTTAAAAAGGGGATCTCAAAAATTGCACATGCAACAAAAAATATTTTAAGCAAGCCGAGAAATGCTGAATTAAGATTAATTGCACTTTTTCCATAAGATCGCCACCTTTTTTTTTTTATGTAGATAATGCACCTGCTGTGGAAACATGGACGGTAGTAAAGCAGACTATTTGTGGAATCCTGGTTTGGAGTTCGGAGAGTGAGCAGCCATAGACAGTGCAGGAAAAAAGGCCGTACAACTAAAGCTGTTCGATACTGTCCGAAGGAAACCAGATCCTCTCTCTGCCGCAAACACATGCCATGGGGCCAGTCCAGAGCCAGCAGGAGTAACGCGAGGTGACGGGCGGCCCCCGCTCAGCTCTGAAGTCTGACAAATCGGACATGCAACTTTTCCCCGTCCCTCCCGTCGAGGACGGGGGCAGCGCCGATGTTTGTGCCACCACACCCGTCCGGACCCACCGGGGGTCCAGGCGAGCCAGCGGGAACGGCTTTAGCAGAGCAGACCCGACCCGAGGGGAGACTCCGGCGGGCGGCGGCGGCGCCCGGGGCTCTCCCGCGCCTCCCTCCCTCGCCCACCGGCTCCGCTGCGCGGGACGGGCACTCACCACCGAGGAAGAGAAGGACGCAGCGACCGAGGTGATCCAGGGGGCACCGGCTCTCCGCGGCAGCTGGACGGGGGGAAGCACAGACCACCTCAGGGCGGGTCAGGCAGCACCTCCCCCCGACCCCCCTTCGGCTGCTCCCCGCCCGGAACTGACTGCCCCGCGGGAC
>VYXF01004874.1:281837-339333 GCA_013397295.1 Polioptila caerulea | reverse complement strand
GGCGGCCCCGCCGCGCTCGCGCGCCGCTCCCCGCCCGGCCGCCCCTCACCCCCTCTCTGTTGCAGGCGCCGACCTGGAGGCCTCGCTGCTGAGCTTCGAGAAGCTGGACCGCGCCTCCCCGGACCTGTGGCCCGAGCAGCGTAAGTCCGGCGGGCCCGCGGCCCCCAGCCCACNNNGCCCCGATCTGACAGATCGGGGTGGGGAGGGGAGAGCCCGACCGGGGCCGGGCCTCGCTGGGGCAGCTGCACGGGCCGGGCCGGGCCCGCCGGGGCCGGGCGGGGTGCCGGTGCTGCCCGCAGGGGCGCTCACCCCCCGCCAACCTCCGCTTTCTCTTCCCAGTGCCCGGGGTTGCCGAGTTCGCCGCCTCCTTCAAAAGCGTGAGTTAGCGCTGCTTCGCCTTTCGCGTTCCCTCCTTCCGTGTAAGGGTAGATCTGCAGGTTCTCTGGCGGGCTTTGCATCTTCTGTGAACCGTATCGCAGTAATAACTCCAGTATATGCTACAATATAGCTTTTGGGTTTAATGTGTCTTTTGTATATGTGGCTCTTTTTTATACCTTATGCAGTTTACTGTGTATGAGAATTATACTTTGGAAGAAATAAAGGGTTTTAAACTTCAGAAAATCCTATGTTTCATACTGATTTTTGGCTTGTGGATGGTAGTATGACGGTTTTAACTCTAAAATGTCCAGGAAAAAACAAGATTAAATATAAAAGTATTTCTATGGAACGCACTCATATTTTTGCTGTCAGTGTAACTAGTTTCCAATACGGATCATACTTCATTGTATAATTCTAAAAATGGACTTTTCTGAATTTGAACTTCTGTTTTTTTCAAAACAGCCCATTACAAGTTCTCCTCCCAAGTGGATGGCTGAATTAGAAAATGATGATATTGATATGTTGAAGGGTGAGTATAAATATTGTGGGTAGGAATTGAGGTTGCCAAAGCAGATGGGAATTCAGTACTTAAGAGGCTTAAAACACTTGTTCTTTGAGTGTTCTGATGGTGGCCCTATGGCCTGAGTTCTCTATAGCCATCGTATTTGCAGAATCTCCAACTCAGAAGTCTCTTTATCTTGTTAGTGACAGACATTTTCATTAAACCAGTTGTTTCCAAGAGCCTATCCAGATATCAGTGGCAGGCTGATTTTTCAAAACAAGCAATGTAACACTGTGTATATTTCAGTCACCTCCCTTCCCCATTTTCATCACTACATAAGTATAGTGAGCATCTCCTGCATTTTGAGAAGTAGCATGAATTTTTTGGAGGGGCTCAGCTGATCGCTTGGTGAGCTTAGACTTGTTAATTGACTTGTTCAGAGATGCTCTCCATGTGTGTGTTCCCTCACAGATCCAGGGGTGTCAATGCAGTGGTGAGACTGTACAGGGAAGTTACAGGATTAGCTAGCATGTGCCCTTGCTGCATGTTGCAGCTGCTGGTTTGCAGTAAACATCCCTCAGTGTGCTCTGCCTCTCGTGAATTCCAGGTGGTGATGTGTGATCGTGTCACAGTGACGTGTCATGGCTACGAAGTGAAAGTGAGATGAATTAACTTCGACTTTCTCAAAAAAATTCGCTTGAACTCACATTATTAATGTAAAATAAGTCCATCCCCTTGCATACTTTTGCATAGCTTGTTCATGTTGCAATGCGAATTTACAGGAACTTCCAAAATATGGGTCAAATTATTCTTTGCAATGGTGGCAGATTAAAGTATGAACTAGAGTCATGGCTGACTTTCTCCTTAGGTTAAAATTAGGAGTGGAGTCAGCTTGAATTTTGAACATACAGTGTTCATTGAAATAGATACCAACAGAAGTATGGCTTGAATGTGCTCTGTGAAGTACTAAACAGGTGAACTGCTACTGGTGGCCTATAGACCGTGTTAAAATCACCTTTTTCTCTCCTAAGAGCTGGGCAGCCTCACTACAGCTAACCTGATGGAAAAAGTTCGTGGCCTGCAGAACCTGGCTTATCAGCTGGGACTGGATGAATGTAAGTGCTGGACACAGATGTGACTGTCTGTATTGCAAATCTTTCCACTAAAGCATGTGTTTGTACATTTGTAGCTGGAAAAGTGTGGTGGCAGATTTGGCAAGTGTTTGGCAGTTAGTGACCTCCCACAACAGGATGAGAGAATGAGCTTACATCTCCAATATACAGCCTGCCTGCATGGGGGAAAACATGTATGCCATCTGGTGTTACCCAGTGGCACAGAGACTTCTGTTCCTGAGTTAACATTGTCTTACATGAATCAGGTCACTTTGCTTAATTTCCCACTCAGATACTGAAGGTATTTCTCAGAATACTTATGGCAGTACTTCTCTCAAATTTCATGCACTGCCTCCACAGTGAAACTTGGCACTTCTGTATAGGATTCTCCTGTCACTTTGTTGTTCATGCTGTTTTCTGCTTCTGTAGCTGTTACTTTTTTCTACACTCAGTTGTGGCAGAAAGTGATGTCATTGAGTAATAAAAATAACCTTCATCACAATTGCAAACAGCCAACTTTTACTGTGGATTTTTGAAGAAAGAGCTCCCTTCTTTGTCTAGTTTAGGACTCTTCTTAACAGGTTGACTCAGCTTTGAGGATTTCAAGAGTTTTGTGGAGTTGTTTTTAATGCTACCCATACTGACACATGTATTTTTTTTCTGTTTAGTTATGCTCTAACATAGACCTTGGTTGCATTTGCTCTTGGGCTACACAAAGCACCAAAAGTTTCAAGTTTTTACCTTCATTTCAGTGGGTAACACAACTTAGTAATAAACATTTAGAGTCTTTCTGACTGCAAACCTAGGATAGCCTAATGCATTCTTAATAACAAATCATTAAGCTTGTTTTAACATACTTCAAGTTTCTTTTACTTTCAGAGCTAACATCTGTTAAGACTGTGTAAAGCATTTGGTGGAGTAGAAGTTAAAGTATAACAGTGTAAAACTGAGTCAAATGCAAAGATTGGCTGATGATTGGCTTTCTCAGTTAAGTTGTAGGCTCTGATGTCAGACAGTGTTCTGCTAAATGGACTTTAGCAGAGCCTGAGTTGCAGTATAGCTATGGAGGTATTTGTTTCCTTATTGCATGTGCAATATTTGTTGCATGTGTGTCCATTTATTTTTACTGACAACAAGTGCATAGGTAAAGAAGACAAAGTGAGTGAAAACTGGAATGTGTGAGGCTCAACAGTTATAACATAGGTCTTGAAATTTTAAGCTTTATGAAAGGTTTCCATGCTTGTAACTTCATGTCACTGAAGGCAGTTTTCCTTTACACTGTAATCCATTGGATACTTTGTGTCATAATATAAATTTATATTTGGAAAAATTTTACCAAAAATTGGTTGCAGAATTTGAACAGAAGCTGCTCAGAACTGTTGTTCCTAATACTGCCTTTAGGTTATTTTCTCTTATGGACTTAGATAAGTGAGAGAACAAGAAAAAAACCTGTTCACTAAAGTTTAGGGACTTGTGGTTTTGCCTTGGACGTATCAGATTTGGTTGTACCTCTGCCCTGAAGTTTGCCAGTCCCCTCTTGACTTGGCTGGTTCATTGAAATTGGCTGTCCAAAGCAGGACAAAACCCACTGCATACCAGTCTCCTCTAGATGGCAGCATGAGGCCTCCCGCAGAAGCCTTGCTCGTTTTTTTATAAAACTCTGACATTTCAGTTATGGTCTGAAGCTGTTTTTCCCAAGATTGTTTTTTGTGACATATTTTCCTTTCAGAATGTGCACTGTCTTTTTATGGTATTTTCAAACGTTTCATCAGCAGTGAGGTTGAGAGAGAATTCTGCTTTGTTGTACTAGCAACTTTTCCTTCCAGCTCTTCTAGATACCACCTCAAATCCTTCATATTTTCAAAGACTTTTATTTTCATCCAAGTTATTAATTACATACTGTGCAGGACCAGGGGATTCCTGCAGCACTCCATGAAAAATGTATCTATGGAGTGACATTGCAATCATGTGGTGAGATCTGTTAGTGTTCTACACAGTTCACAACATACTTTACATCAGTTTTGCATTAGAATTCATTAGGCAAAGTGCTGTGGGACTGGGTCCTACCTTTTGAAAAGTTTATTTATTGAGGTACTGTTGCAACATTAGCACTGAAATCTGAATAATTGATTTGACATGATGTAGTTTGATTAATTAATAATTACTGAGTTACATGCCTTGTTTGTTGAATTCATATGAACTCTCTTACTATTTTGTCTAAATAAGTGAGCTTTCTTGATAAGTTTGGAGCAGATGTATTGAATGTTTTGTCCATCTTGATGGGACATCTGGATGGCTTTCATATAGGAACAGTTGAACACTGTTATCTGAATTCCACATTTTTATTCTCTACAATTCCAGCTGTCCCTAACTTTTCTCAGTTCCTCTTTTGGTTGTGTGCTTTTCACAGATTTCCTTTTTCAACAACTAGCTTCCTCCCCTCTTTTTCCCATAGAGTTACCTTTACTTTCTGTGACACTGGCTAGTTTGTTGACTGCCCCATGGCTTCTGTGAATAAATTTAATTTGTCAACATGTAATTTAGCTTGTCTTTCCAGCTTGTTCTTCTACTTTCTTCCTGGCATGCTAGTTGGTGGATTCTTGCTCAGAATATTCCTTGTAGAATATTCTTCCCTTCCTTAGCACAGGATTCACATCAAAGTATAGCTTCCTTGAGCGAAGCAGGATTTTTGTTGCGTGAACCATTTAAAAAAATAATTCTTTTCTTCTTTAAGGACAGGCTTGGGTCCCTTTTTTGCACTTATTCTTTGTTAAAAGGTGATTCTGGAGTTCTCTAGAAGCTTCCAGGCTCAGGTCCTTGTATAAAGAAGGTCTTTTAAAATTAAATTAATTTTCAGCACTTCTTCTGGGTTTTCAGCTTGTGTTTCCTTGTCTGCTTTTTAAGCTCTGTAAAATTCTACCTCACCATTTTGCTTGTAGCTGCTTGTCTCTTTTTGCTTTGGTTCTTAGAATCACAGAAACATTTAAGCTGGAGAAGACCTCCAGCATCATGAAGTTCAGCCTTCTCATATTAGAGCTTCTACTTTCCTTCTGTTAATTAATTATTTTATTGGTTAGAATAATCAAAACCATTTTTAGTATTAAAAGTCCTGCTTTGTGTCAATTTTACTGCTCCTGTCAATAGGGGCATTTTAAGGGACAAGGAATTTGGCTCAGTGAATACACTGACTTTTAGTTCATACAGTTAGGGTGACTTTGGGAGGCATAGTAGCTCTTCTGAATGTGAGCTGCTGCCACTCAGTGGGTCTCATTTCTGGGTTTGGGGGAAAAAAGGTATAAAAGCCTTGTTATGAATTTTTTTCTCTCCCCTCTGTGTCCCTTAATTTTTCCACTTGCAGGCTTTGCTTGGAGTGGACTAGTGAGCCCTGCAGAATGAGCAGACTCCATCATGTGGCAAGCAAGAGGGAAATAGTACTTTTTTGGGGACCCAGTCACAGACCCTGACTAAATGTTTGTGGCCCACAAAGCAGCAAGTTTCAAAACACATAAATAACTGCAAATTTAGATTGGGAGCTCTGTTTTTCCACTGTATGACCCATTGCACCTTTTGGAGCATCTGAGTCATAGCTGACTTTAGCAGAATTTTGAAGTCTTGGTTTGGTGAACTGGCAACTCTTGAGAAGTCCATGCATTTAAAGATATGCCCTGTCATCCTTTGGGTTATATGTATACAGAGAGATGTGTCTGAGAACTACATACACAGAGGAAAATGTTTTTCGTATAAAAAAACTAAAAGTTTGGTTTTTTCCAAACTTCAGAAAAAAACTTACATATAAAAGTAACAGATACGTAGGATGGGAGAATGGGGAAAGCACTCTGACACTGAAGGAATATGGTTGTCCAGGGACTTCTTGAAGGCCCTGCTATTGTTTCCCTGTGAATCTCTGATACATAATTTTTCCGATAACACCTGCTATACTGGTTCAGAAGTCCTGAAATGTAAATATAGATAGCTGGTATCACAGCCATGTTTATAAAATCTCACTGATGCCAGAGTGGTAGTCTGGCCACTATGCTATCACAGTACAGTTCCAGTGATACTGCCAGTGTGAGACTTCCTGCAAAGCCTGTTCTTCTTAAGCCTCAATATCTTTGTGAAGGTAATGGTGCCTTGGTGCTGTGTGTGCCTTAAATATTAGAAAATGTGAGATAACTGACCAAACAGATGCATCTCATATTTATAATTTCCATGTGTAATTTTCAGTGATTTTTGCTAGTCTAATCTTGTGTTAGATTAATTTTTTTTTGGAGTTGAAGGTAGTTTGTGATGTTCTTGCTCCAAATTTAAGGAAGACTGTACTACCCAATGTCAAATCCTCATACTCTTTCAAGAGCAATGAGACTGTTCCCAAACATGATCAACCAAGTCTCTTTATTTATAGTTTCCTGTGGTTTTGTGCACCCTGGCTTTCACTAGGTTCTAGAAACTTTGCTCCTATTTTCTTTGTAATGATGATTTATTTTCTGTATATGTTTAAGCAAATAATAAAAAGGGTGCAATGGAAGAGCTGTTTGATCTCAAGGGCCCACAGATTAGACCTGGATGACCTGGGAGATTGCAGGTGAACAGCAAAAGGTTGGTCATCTTGTAGCACCAGACTGACAGAGGAAAAGCCAGTCCAAGTTTAGTCAGTCAGTGATTGTTTTCTTTAATATGAAGAATAAATAAATGACTAGTGTTTTTTGGCCTGGAGAGAAACAGCTGATGTAGTATGTGAAAAAGATCTGTAAGACATTAATGCAGAGAAAGTGTGAATAGGGAACGACTCCTCACTGTTTCTCATAGTATGGGAGCCAGAGGGAGTAAAAGAGCATGTTGGGACAGACATGAGGAGGCTCTTGTGGTGTGCATTGGAGTCCAAACACATCACCGCTGGTGCTTACGGGCATGGAGTTTCTCACTCAGTAATGAGAAAAATGATTGGAAGATAAATCCTTCCAGGGTGTCTGACTGCTGAGAAGTCCCCAGTGGCTTGGGTATCTTGGAGATGCAGAAAGCAGAGAGGAGATTACATAGCAGGTACGGCTGTGTGCCTCCCTGCACTTACACTCTTCTACAGATATTTGCCATTGGCATGTCAGTTAGGGTAGTGGGTTGGAAGGACCTTTTGTTTGACAAGGGATATTTTTGTTTATTTATTTTAGTAATAGGCTAAACTGCCTGGTAGTTAAGCAACCACTACGAGAAATCTCTGGGTTCCCTGTAATGGAGAGACTCTTCCAGAGACAGCAAGAGATGGATGTGCACATGAATGAGGAACAACTACCTTGCTCCCAAGTTAAGCTGTCCTTGGTTTTGAATTGTAGTCCTCTCTAACCTCAGCAGCCTCTGAAATTTCTGGAAAATCATAAAGGAGTCCTTCTGTATTCCAAGCTACATACAGATCACCACTTTCCCTTAGATTGGTAGCCTTCAGTTTTTCATTTTTTGTTCCAGATAAATGCTGTCTGTTGTGATCTCTTGCCTGCAAGTTCAGCTTTTTTTGTAGATTTGGAAGGGCAGAGCAGTTCATCAGGATTTAGCTGTAGCAGTTTTTGAACATACACCCTTAGTCCTGCCTGTGATTCTTGCAGGCTACTCTTGTCACTGAGTTTTGGATGGTGTTTATTTTTTTTACCTCATTTTGATGCTGATCATAGGTAGGATATGTTTAAATTGAGCTCTGTCTTTCGTGGACTGCATTTACTTTAACTACAGGACAGGGCATGACAGTTACTGCACTTGAACTTTGTATATACAAAGTTGCTGATGTAGAATCAAGATAAGTAAATGAGGGAAGATAATGTATCTTTTTACTAAAATATCTTTTCCTTTTTTGTAATGGATTGGCTAGGAGTGTCTCCATGTAGCATGAATATGCAGCCTTTTTAGGCTCCATGCAAAACACCTGGCCTTTGTATCCAAACAGGCTTCTATCAATGACGTAATTGATCAGATAAAAATATTTTCTGATCATAGCCACTTTTTCTTTAGTCCTGGCAACATAGACTTTTTAAGCTCAGAAGCCTTACTTTACATTTGTGAACATGGCCTTTCTTCTGCATTACAGTTGCCTGGTACTCTTTCTGGTGTGTATGTACAGTTGTTTGCAACAAAGTGTTTCAGGTTCTTACATTTGTAGGAAACCGACAAATGAACCGATGTGTAAGTAAAGGGTGCTTTACTATGTCTTATGACATCTTCTGAAAGCTCTTGCTAGTCCATTTTATTAAAAGCTCTGTGTCTACTCTCTGTAGTCTGGAGAGTCGCATGGAAAAGTGAATTGGACTCAGGGTTTCTTACTAATCAAAATGAGGTTTTGGAACTGTCTAGAATAGCAGACTCTTTCTATAACATGCTACTCTTTCCGTATTTCCTTGGGGAAGTAAGATTATCTAAAGTGTTGTGGTGGAGCTGGAGAAGAGAACTGCCTTTTGAAGAGGCAAGAAGGAGATAAAGTGAAAGAGTAGCATGTGACTTGGATCTGCATCCCACAGCAGTCTCAGTGCCTGTTATTGTGAAGATACTGCAGTGTTTTTACCATCTTGACTGCTGACAAAAGAGTGAGGAGGGTGCTCACTTTTTCTTTGTCAAAAGCTGGCATCTCCAGAAGTACTGTGCTTCTAGCATTGTGTGCCTGTATTAATCTGAAACATGATGGAAGAAAATATGTTTTGCATTGCCTACATTGTTCTAAATATGTTGGGCTTGGAAGAGAACAAGTCTGCCAAGTCTAGTGCTTGTTATGTTCTTTAAAATACACAATTTGTTTACTTGCAAGGTGAACTGTCCTATATAAGAAGAAGCAGTTTGAAGTGCGTGTGCTTTAGTTATTTCTGGTCTGCTTAAAACTTTCTTTGCAGCAACTATTTTTTTTTCTTGCTTAGTTTTCTGCATTCTCTGCCTTGCTGAGTGAATCTTCATCATGTTTCAGTTTTGCTTGAAAGCGTATTTCTCACTTATTTTGTTGTTTAGTGCTGTGTTTGACAAGGACTTTAGGTGAAATGGTGTACTTCATGTGCTTCAAAGCTCAAAGGCAGAGTTTTACATCTGGACAACACAATTATGCTCTTTGGACGCTGGATTTTTGTAATACACAGTTAGCTTGAGGAGTTACTTAGGAGAGTTAGTAGACTTCTCTCATAGAATGTGTCCCATTTTGGATGGTTCATTTTTGGGTTAGGAGATGGTCACAGAGAATTTCAGGAGCTCACAATCAGCTGAAATGGTTGGTTTAGTTTTTCACAGTAGGAAAAATATGGAAGCTGTTTTCAGTTTACATTCATAGTAGTTCTTGGGCCTTATTTGATTGTTTTGGAGAGGTGAAAAGAACACTTAAATTGTCTGTTAAGATGTTTATATGGCTTGTCACCACAATATCCAAGGTGCTATGATTTCCCTGTGAAACCTTGGCCTTTCTCCCGATTCTTTTTACACTCTCCTCCCACACTGTAGATCTCCCGCTTCATTTTAATGCACATTGCTGTGGTAAGAGATACTCTGCATCTGCAGAGGGACAAGGAAATCACCTTTCCTTATACTGTTTGCTGGGTGGCTTATTTACAGGCAGGATTTTTCTGGGGCACCTCCTGTTGGAAGAGTGAGGCATCAGAATGCCAGCTTGAAATTGCCATTCATACATGATCTGTGAATTGGCTAATTTTGACATGTAGGTAGTTAAGAAATTATTACAGTCAGAGGAGTCATGACCTCAACTTTTCATCATCTCCATTGGCTTGTGCCTCAGTTTGGAAGTGAAGGAGGCATAGGAAGTTTTAATTGTACCTGTATGATTTATCCTCAGTCAGCTCTTTAATTTCTTCTGGCTGTCTGAGGTTTCCGACACGCTGTAAATTTCTCCAACTTTTTCATTATCTGCAATTTCTTTATGACTCATGAATCGGAGTGGAGAGAGAGTGTGGATTTACAGCAGAGATAAACATGTCCATAAAGTCTGTATCTGTGTCAGTAATTGTACTGCTGTCAGTGACTGTCCTGTTTTACAGGTCTCTCTTGGGAGAGGAACATGCTTTGCTACCAGTGTCAGAGAAGTGTTCGCTTTGATTTGCATTAACGTGCCAGGAGATTAGGTTGCAATGGTGAGGATGGAAATTGAGTTTGGACCATGACTGCTATTGTTTTTTTTTTAAATAAAGGGTGCGTATTTGAGTTGCCCTCTGTGCAGGGGGAAAAAAAAAAAAAAAAAAAGAAGGCCAGGTTCAGGTTATTCTTAAATAAAAATCAGGGAGAGACAGTATACTGATGATATCAGATGTGATTCTACCCATATGCATAAATAGCACATTCTTACCATAAAACAAATGCTGTGTCTAGGTAACTGTCATACATGGAAAGAAATACTGCTTGGAGCCTTAGGGTGTTCTCTGTCTGCTGGTAGAATGAATATTTCTGTAAGTTTCAAGAAATATCTGCATCCTCACCTTCTTACCCTTCCCTTACTCTTAGGGAAAGGTGCTGTGGTGGACAATGATGATGAGTACTAATGCATCATCATAGTCTCCAGGCACTGATGATTCTGATTGCTGCAGAAGGAGGTGTATACTTGTGAAGTTTGAGAAAAGGAAAAAAAAAATCTCTAGGACTCTCCTATATATGTTAGAAGTTCAAACTTCTACAGTTTCTCTGTGCTTGTATTTTCTGTTTGATGCTTGTTGTAGGTACTTGTCTATGTGGAATCTTCTTTTGTTAGATTCTACAGTTTCGGTTGGATTTTTTGTCTGTAACTTATTAATTTTTTTTTTCAGAATAAGGTAATTATTTTATCACAGAATTATTTTCAAGTATCCATGGTGACTGTGAAACCCCAAATTTCCATTGTGTCAGGTATTCATTGAGACTCTCAAATGCAGCTGATTGCATTTTTCTAATTCTCATGGACACCTCTTACCAAGGGGAGATTATCATAAACAATGTAAACTGTGATTGCGTAGATAGCTTTAAAATGTGATGAGGTGTAGGAGTGTTAGAAGTGCTAAAATGACACCTGGCATTGCATGGTTAATTCTGGAGCCTGAAGGTGGAAGTACAACGGGGAGTTTTTCCAGTGGCAGACAGTGTCCCATCTAGCTCTGATAACTGTTTCCAAAGCTGTATATATAAGGATCACATGCTGAGTGGCCCAAAAGCTGGCAGATAGCTGCTGTTCAAGTGAGTGATGCTCAGTGCAACTGCTAAATTCTAAATAAAAGCTGTGTTGGTAAGATGCTTTTTACCTGTTCTTTATTGAAATGTGTTTTTTTTCATTTTCTCTTGTTCTTCTCCTCACCTTTTCTATGTGCCCATACCTAGTTTGTGAATCTGATTTTGTTAAATCAAAGGTTACCTCTGAAAGGTACTTCAGCCAGGTTGTATTACCTGCCTCATTAAAACAAGACAAAAACACCTCTGCCTCCACCAAAACGAAGTTCAGGACAACAAATACCAGCAAACAAGAACAACAAAACAAAAACACCAAACTGATTAAAAAACCCCCATATAATATTTCTTATACTCTGTATTCATGTCTAAGAATGTCTCTTCTGAAAGTCCCCTTTGTCTTCTATAGTTTTTTCAACAGTAGGAAGAAATTCTGCAATGGTTTGATCCTTTCTGGAAAAGACTTTTTGAATTTATGTTGATGTAGTGAAGGTTGATCTAGATACTTCTTGTGGTTAAGAAAAGGGAGCCTTTTCTGTGTTAGTGGGGGAAAAAAGAAAGAAATCTGATTAACCTGAAAACTAACTGACCAAACTGCTCTGGAGACTGAGATCAGTCATCTGATTTATCGCCATTAACTTCTGCAGGATTTTTGGTATGCTACTCAAAGCACCTGTTTGAGCTTTGCAAAGGCATCTGGAGTATTAGCACTGGTCAGTCAAGTAGTGGAACACACTGGGCAGTCACCAATTTTGCGTTCTCTGTTCTTAGAGGTTTTCCAGACCTGACTCAATAAAGGTTTAAGCAGCATGATCTGACCTCATAATCGACCCTACTTTTACCAGGAGACCTCCTGAGCCCCTGTAACCCTGAGCATGCAGTGACTCCACGTTTCTGTGATCTAAGAGCTCCCTCTAGAAATAGAAGTGTGTTCGAAGCCTGCATTCCCCCCAGCACCAAACAAGTCAGCTTATGAGCTTTAGGCAGGTGCAACTTTATGATCTGCCTTTATGGGAGCAGCTGATTAGGAACAGGAAACCTAAGAATTCTTGTATCACAGTGATGGCTTTTAAGCTTAGGGGGCTGATGTATGGACTTTCAAATACTTCCATCAACAGAGCTCATTACAAGTCTGTGCAGTGTGGGCTGCAGAGCCCATTTTTGTGCATGGGGAGGTACAGTCCATTCAGTACAATTTTTTAAGCAGAGTAGGAGAATGGTCCTCAGCGTACACAGAGGTTCTTGTGTGTCTCATGTTCATTTCACTGAAATGAACAGTGAAACCACCATCATCTGTCTAGACAAGTAGAGGGGTCAATGGGGCTTGACTGAAGAGCTTTTAGCCACAAAAGTAAAGGAATGGGCTGTCACATTAAAGCATTTCTACCTGCCACATGCTTGGCACAGAAAGAAACATGACTACAAACAAAATGTTCTTACATTATACTGTCAGAAGCCTATTTTTTGCTACTCTCATTCTGACAGGATAACTTGTAGACTACTGTCAGTGGAGGAATTGAAGATGGGGAAAAGTCTGATCAAGCATAAGGTTATGTGCATTTTTCCATTATCATTTAAAAACACATAAATGCCAAACAAATCTCAGGAGTTATTCTAGCAGGGACTCTCGAACCTTTACAACTGGTCTGTATTTATTATTTAAACATCTTTTGCTGTCTATGCCTTTATTCAATTAAAACTTTCCACTTCTTCTGCATTACTAGAACATTTACTCTGTATTTACAGATATTGGAAAGATAATCCCTGTGCCATCTCTGTCTGAAATGTTTTCCTGTAAATTTTGGCTTCTGGCAGGAGTGGAGAGAGAATTTTCTTCCACAGTATGGGTTGCTGGACCTATTTGCAGAGCAGCAGCTGATCCCAGTGAAAAATCTCACTAGAGTGTGACTTTAGAGACTTGGCTCAGTTTCTGGTACTACCCCTCTTCTGCTTGGTTCATTTATTTGCCTTCTTACATGCCTCTTCCTGTCTCCCTAGCTGTAAGGTGGAGTTCATGTTAACTTGGTTTTGTGAGGCATTGAAAAAATAATGAATTTTAAAAAACAGCATATAAAGCATTTATTGTTAAGTATGCTTTGCTGTGTGCTGCTGTTTGTTGTTTCCCCGGCTTGCTGCTATTATATGCCATAGGAAGGTATCATTAGAATATTGTGTCAGTTGTTAGAAGTAAAATGAGAATATGATAATAAAACAGATCCCAGTATCAAGTGCTCCTCAGCCTGGGACACAAGCAGGGTAACAAAGGAAAGTTAGGCTCTTCTCAGCCATTTACAGACATTATATATATGAAAGGACTTCTATTTGCAAGCAGCATAAAGGTTAGAAATTATTATTCTGTATCTGTTCTAATGCTAGAGATTATTTACCTGTTTCATTTGCTCTATTCCTCTTCAGTTTCCTCCATTTTGGATCCAGTGATAATGCATACAAAGCTATGTGAAAATTTGCCAAGCATTTTGTCACTTTATTGAGTGGTTTCAGTCGTTCTGAGCATGAAGTCTTCTGTAAGATCAATAGTGAACTTGCCACCTTACCTCTTGCATCTGCAGTAAATGCAGCTTTGAACATCCTGTCTGTACAATGTTGCTAGACCAAGTCTGATAGTATCTGTCTCTTATTGCCTCATTAACTTGTGAGCATTAGAACAAGATAAAAATGCCCTAAAGCCTCTTATCTGATGATTGTTGTAACCTTCCGAGTGCCATTAGTTAAGGTTTGCAATCAAATGCTTCCCCTGAGTATAAGGAGCACTGATTAAACCTGAAGTGTCCCCAGAGGCTTTTACAGCTGCCATGGGGGCGGTGGCTGCCCCTGTCCAAAAGGAGAAGGGGGGCTGGGGGTCCCGGTGGGGGGGCCACTCTGCAGACATCCACGTGGCTGCCCCAGCTGCTCCGTTTGCCTAATGAATTGTTTTACAAGGAAAGGCTGGATATTGTCATCACAAGCTGCCTTCCCCAGGGGCTGAAGCCAGCCTGATAATGACTAATGTTAGTGATAGTAATTGAAATGTGATGGCTCTCCAGGGACTTCCACACACGCAGAGCTGTCAGGCACTTGTGGCTGGTACAGTCCCATGAATACCTCAGAAATGCTTTTTAATTGCTTGACTTTCATAACTAGTTCCCATACATACCCTGCAGAAATACACATTTTAAGGGGATAAGGAGAAGGAGCTGAAGACTCTGCTATGACCCTTGGTGTACACATGTAGTCACTGTCCTGACATGTTTCCAGTGAGCATGGCTGGGTGTTCTCGCTCCCCTCAGCCTTGGTGTGGACCTGCTTGGTGTCTGCACAGGCATGTACAACAGATTGCACCTGAATGTACCTTTTCTTTTATGTCTAAGTCTTGTCTTCTTGATGCACAAAGATTGTACTTGATCCTTAAAGAAGACTGTAACTTTATTTAAGAATATCGAAGGATTGCTGCTGTTTATAGCATGGAAGCAATGGCAGCTATTTGCATTTTCTTAGGCATTGGAAACTGAATGTAAGATAGAATAAAAATCTTGTAAGAACATAGCCTATCCTTGTGTCCCAATATGACTCAAGTTTATGGCCATGATATTTTGGGAGTTTAGGGCAGAGGAATAACCAATTTTTGTAAAACAGGGTGGTTTTTGTTCTGAAAATATTCTCATTTAGAAGTGCATTGTTGAATATAGCAGTGGGCCTGAGATAAAAATAGCCCCAATGGGGTACTGTACTCCTGACTTCCAGGATCCTAACATGAATTTGTCAGGGTGCTGAGATATTTTGAATTGTCTCTGTCTCTACAGGAAGGTTTTGCAGTGGCTTTTTGAGTTCTAGCTGGAGATGAAAAAAGGAAGCTTGATGCTGTTGCCAGCAGAGTAGACATACTGCCTCTTCTCATCATATTCATTGCAAGTTTGTTCTTCACCTCCCCCCTCCAGTGAAGTGTTGGCTCTTAGAAATTTATTTTGGTAATAAAACATTACTTTATGCTTGCCCATGAAAGCATGTTTGAAGGCTGTGGATTCTTTAAAGTGTCCAAGAGATTGTTGTTCCCTGAGCACACTGCAAACTTGTATCATAATTAAGTCTGATGCGTTAATGTGCAGGAAGTTAAGCTTATAACTTTAAGTGGTTAACTTATGCTCTTAAAATGTGGACCCAACCTGTGGTTGGTGTGCTATAATTTGGTTTTAAGTCCCAAAATTGTATGCTTCAATGGGTTTTGGTTCTGAGAAAATGGCTGAATTTATTCTTGATGTTTTTGATCACAATGAGGAGATAATAAAGTTGTGCTTACTGCTTTTCACAGTTGTAAGTCTTGACAGTAAAGCTAAAGGATATAGTTTAGTTATTTTCTTGCAATTTATCTTACAATTTGTTCTGTAATTGAGGAGGTGGGAATAGGAAACTCCATGCTGTGTAAGAAGAGGTTTTCAGTTTGTAATTTAATTGTACTGATTGGTTGCTATAGCACAAGCACAAGAGTGGAGGTAATTGAAAGACATCTAATAACTGATTAAGTAGATTTCATTTGTGTGTTGTTTTTAGCACTGTTTTAGTGAAAGCTTGTAAACTTATAAAAAAGTTCAGCAGAATATATTTTCTGTGTAGAAGTTATTTTACATTCATAGGGCATTTTCATATAGAGAGCTTTTTGTTCTGTGAGGAATATATCCACATATTGCTTAAACTTCACAAAGTGACAATTATTTTTGTGTCACTATGCACTGTCATGTAAAATTTTGCTTTTCAGATATTTGGGGATTTTTTACAAACGTATGTATTATAAATAAGTATCTCTAAGTCCTTGCACAACTTCGCCCAAACCTGTTATTACATTTTAAAGCTTTCCAGGTTTACTGGCAATACAATAAATATTAGCTCCCATATTCTTCAAATTAAAATGTGACTTCTGTTTTCTCACTGTGGGGTTTGGTCTCTGTTCTACTGAACCAGGTAAAATCGGGTTTGGTCAGTAGCTGGAGGGGAATCCATGAAGAGCCCATGTGTTGCAATAAGCAGCCCTTCTCCTGGAGGGTTGCTGAACTGTTATCCCATGGTAGCTCTAGAGGGCTCTCTGCTGTTGGAAATGTCACATTTCTAATGACTTATATGACAAAGGTCTTAATAACCTGTTGGTCATTAAGAAACTCACAACACTTTTTTTGCAAATGCTAACCTCATTGTCATCAGCAAAATATAGCATATGCAATTAGAATTTAATTTTCTCCAGTGTCAATTAAAGGATCTCATTTTTATTCTGAACTGTGTTGTACTCTGCCTATAAATGCCTGTCATTTAAGTTACAGCATTTAAGTAGAGTAGGAAGAATTTTTGTGCGTGCAGTTTGTGATGTTCCTTGTTAAGTCAATAAGAGTATGATGTTGCTGCACTGACTTTTGCAAGAAAGAGAGAAGATAATCATCCCAGACTTTATTGTCATCATGCAGTTTGGTACTGTAGTAGCCTTAAAAGTATATGGACATTTTTTCAGAAGAACTGGAAATAAACGTGTAAGATGGAGGACAAGATGGGACAGGATGAAAGTGTGAGGAGTAATTTTCAGCAGAATAATAAGTGCTTGTCCTCGAGTTCTATCAAAGCATTATAAAGAAGGAGTACCTTCTGGTAATACTTCTGGTTTTATTTTAAGATCCTTTGGGTGTTACACAGGGACATGAATTCCAGTTCTGCTATGGTGGGTGGGCAGTGGCATGCTGGGTTTGCCTGGGTATCTGTATCAGACTTGGTTGCATTAAAATTGACTTTAAACTGGTTAGTTTGAAAATCAGTCAAGCAGGTAAGATCGTAATGTTGTGTTCTCTGTTCTAACAGTAAATTCTATTCTCTTTGAGTTTTGAAGGTTTTTTTCCTGTGTATGTGCCAGTGTTACATTGCTTTCACTCAGTTGTGTTTTGAAAGCAGTGAAAACTAGAAACAACTAGGAGTAACATCTGTGAAAACTACAAGAATAGAAATAACGTCTGTCTAGACTAGAAATAACTGCAACATGATTGCAGCTTATGTTTTGCAGCACCTTTGGGCATCATGGGTTGGATGTCTGTTATGGACAGTGCTGCAGTGTTCTGCATGATAAGGAGCTTACATTTAGAGGGAATGAAAATAACATTGAGTTTGATGCTCAGTGAGCTCCCCAGTGAAAACATGCACAAGTCCTATTTTACATGCTCTGTGGTGAGTTCTATCTTGTGTGTTCTGCAAAGCCCTTGTTTAAAATCACCCTTGTGAATTTACTGCTGAAGGGGGAAAAGGTGAAGTATGAATAGACTCAGGAAAGGAAGAGGTTGTTTTATTTTCATTGGTAGCATTTGCAGTTCCCCAAGCAATGAGAGCTGCAGAAACTGGCTGTTGAGAGCCACAACTTGATTAGATATTTGGGTCTGTTGTAAAATCCTGTGGTGTCTGCCTCTTTCGCCAGCGTGAAAATCCACCTTATACAGTGGGGGAAATGTATTGAGAAATCTTTCAGGTAAATTCTGTGTCTTTTTCCTTCTTCAAGGAACTACATTTCATAGTAGGCAGAATATACTGAATCACCCTTATTTGCAGAAAACACAAACTAATAACAATGAAGCTATTGATTACTTTTTCAGGCAGTAAAAAGATGCTTCTTCCAGGATTCGTTTCCCCATGCCATCCTTGACTTCAAACACCTGCAACATACAAGTTCTGGTTGTAGATGAATTCAAACTCTCAGTCCTCCTAGCATTTTGGATGTATTTATTGCGTGTACTACATCTTTTCATGTCTAACCACTGTAATTTGAGAGGAAATAATATATTTTGTGTTTAAGGTTATGGGTTGTACTAGTTCAGTTGAAGTGGGGATTTTATATGTTTTAATGCACTACTGCAATTTTTGTGTAATGGAATCTTAAATTAAAACCTTTTGTGTAAGTATTGAGCTTGTGCTTGTAAATTCAGAGGATATAGGCGTAGCCAGTTTTAAATGACATAAGATTTTGTAATGTTTTTTGAAATATTTTCAAGTAATTGTGATTGAACTGAAGTATTTTTATGAGATACAGTATTGTGGAGTGGCATCTGCATCCTCTTTATGCTTTGACTTGTTATTTTTGAATACTTTTGTAGTCAGTTAATAGCGTGATCAGAATAGAAGTTGCTAAACAAAATAACAGTGTCTGAGAATTGGTGTAAACAGAAATGCTCTCAATATGTTTAAACATGCCTCTATCTATATTTCATATAGCATTGTATATTGTTAAATCCTGTCAATTTTGAGATCTAAATATTTTAGGAAAGAATTAGTCAAAAATACCCTTTTGGCTGCTGCATCTATGTGAGGGACATCCCCCTGGTTCAAAGCATTTGAAAGTACAATCCCTGTATTTTCTGTTTTTACCTATGTTTACTTCCCTGTAGAGCTATTCAGGAAAGTGACCAAAGGCAGAGGGAGACACATTGAAAGTTATTTAGTACAAATTTGTGTTGAGAAGAAAAAGGAAAAATCATGTCTTTTCTATCGTCTTCCATTCTAAGTTGTTTTCTGATTAAGTAGCTATGGTGGGTAAAATTCAGTTGCATTTGAGTTTTGGAGATCACTACACAGCTGACAGGGATAAAAAGAGCTTTTCACCATTGGTAGCCTTGAACCTTCAGAGACCTGTGTATATAAGCTTTATGTTAAATGAAGCTGTATTCTAACTTCCTTAAGGTGTATCCAGTGCATGTATAAGTCTTTTCACTTCAAGGTCTTCTTTTTACTGAGTACTCCATCTCTCTTTTTAAAAAAATAGGGAAATTACTTTTTAAATTGGTTTTAGCCATTTTCACTTTTTTTGTTAATCAGCAGCATCACTGACTTTCTGTGTCTGAGTTTCAATGTACAGTAGTGGTGTTCCATTTTAAAAACAGTTCAGCTGAAATGATTATAGCAGAAATAATGTAAAGGTTGTAACAGTATGCAGTTTTCAAAAAGCTGACCTTTATGTGTGAAGCCATATATTAATGTTACCTGGCAGTTGTTTTCAGCACTGGTCTAAATGTTTAATTCAAACTTTTGGAAATGTGTCTTTTTTGCTGTATTATTTTGACCTAGTTTTGTTGCACTGATGGCTGTGTTTAGTGAACTTTTTCCAGCCGTTCCACACACTGAGCCATCAGTGGATAGTTGCAATGGGTGGCAGTGCCTACTCTCTGAAGAGCTGGCTTGTGAATCTTTGTCTGAGGTTCTGGTCTAAATCTCTTGGTTGTGCTGGGGTCACCACAGTGCATTTACCAGGCTGAAGTGGCAGAGTCCTCAGTGTCCAGGTTGCCTGGTGCTTCCCTGTTAGAATTCAGTGTGCCAGACCCACGGCACCCCTGTCTTTCATGAATGGAATTCAAAAAGACACTTAGATTTCCATAAATAAATTAGGAATTCAGTGGCTTCTTCCGGCTAATCAGGGCAGGCTGATAAACCTTGCTAGCTGTTTAATAAATGAATTGTGACTGATTACCTATTAATATGGACGCCTCAGGAATTCACCCTGGGGGAAGCAGAGCAGTGAAATAGAGAGGGGCATGGCCCCCTGGGAAATCAGGGCTTCATGTTTGCAGCTTAAATATCTCTGTGAAGTATCAATAAGGAGGTAATTGAATTTTGAACACAAACATGAGCGCCGGATGGATGAAGGAGAGGGGGGCCCTGATCATCTCTTCATGCCCCTTCATACTCCCCTCCCCTTCCCCTTAGAGACCACTCTAGTGAAGATAGATGCTAAATCCATTAAATAAAGATTAGACTGTGTCGTGGTAGAAAATGGCAGCTTAGCTAGATCCCTGGGCAAATTGGGACCTTTAAGCAATACAGAAAATTAAAATATACATTTTTAACAAGTGTGCTGTCGACACAGTAATAATGACTCTGTGGCTTGTGGGGTTTGCTCACCTTTCAGATCTGCTTTTGTTTGGTTATATCACTTGCTCTTGTTTTGAAACCAGCCTGCTTGGTCTCTCTGAAGCAGAGAAGACTTAGGGGAGGGAAGGTTATTTTCCCACCTTGCTTTCTGTCTTTGGCACTTTTTATTGGCTCTTATGCTTATAATAGTATAGAAGATCAGTACTCCTGTATTTGAATATGGAAATAATTAACTTTGGCTGCAACACACTCAGTCACATGTTCTGAAAAGTAGTTGAAAATAGTCTAGAGGAAGCACAGAGATGTAAATGTGATCAAACTTTTTATAAATGGTTTTTATTTTCTAAGCACATAGCTTTGTTTTTATTTACTCCAGATGAATTTTTCTGAATTCTACTCTTACAGGAAAAATTAGTATAGGGGTGCATTGTAGAAGGTCAATATTCTTTTTTGTCACACAGTGAATTTAGAAACACAGCTGAAGTGGCATTTAAGGGGTGACAGTCTTTCTTTAAAATACTGTACTAGACATAGAACACAACCAGTGAATTTAGAAACCTCACATAAAAATACTCACAAATAATACTCTATTGTCTGTTGCAGAAAGTCAACAGATCTTTTGGGTTTTGCAGGCAGAACCTCATCTGCCTGTACAGGCAGAGGACTAGTTGCCATACTGGAGAGACTACTCCTCCTACTTTTTCCAAGATGATCACTCTACAGAACAAAATCCAAAATTGTTTCTGTTTAATGACTTGGAACAAGAAATGAGCCTAAACCAATGTTTTCCTAGAGATAACTGCTGTTCCTTCCATCTAGAATTTTTTTTATTTTAGTCTAGATAGTTTTGAAAATTGAAAGAAAAAAACAAGTTTTATGCTTTGCTGAATGTCTCAGTTTAAGACAAGCTGGGAGGAAATCCCAAGACACTGAATGACAGTGGACTGAGACAGTAGTAACATGGGGACTTCTGTCTGTTCTTCCACAACATCTCCCTGATAACACCACTTCCCTTTTTTCAGACTCCCCTCAAATATTAGCAGTTGTGCCTAGAAGACCCTTGATGCTGCATCCTCAGCTTTAACTGCTAAGAAGTGAACTCAGCATCTTCATGTTTTGTTTAAGAACAAGAACAGTAGATGTTATGAAGTATAAAAAAGTATTAACACATGTGTGTCCTTCCAGAGACAGTAGTGAGTGTACTGGGAATGTTTTAGCTTCCATTAACTTAGAGCTGCATTCAGACATGGTTTTCTATTTGTTTTCCAAACTATCATCTGCTTCCACATTCTAGCAGTTTCCTCACTTGTCTTTTGTGAAAGGTGTTTTGCATTGGGAATGTCTGTATTCTTTCATCCAGCCGTGCTTCTAGGAAGAAAAAAGAAACTTTGTAAGCTGGCTTAGTCTCAAAGATTCTCTTTCATGGTGTTGACACCAAATAGAAAATGAACAGGTACTGCCCTTAGCTAAATTGCAGTAATTGATTGTGTATGTGCTAGAGCCTGTCTCAGTAGAAGAAGCCAGACCTCAAACCTCACTCACAAATAGGAGATTGCACCACTGGATTTACCTTTGGCCGAGCGTGTTGATCATGGGCTTCTGCTTTTTTGAGACTTTCTGGCCTTTGTTCTCCTTGCAAGGGGACAGTTCCTTTCTCAAAGCCCACTCCTCTCTCTCCAGTTCTCAGTCTGCTATTTGTAACACATCTAGTTTCTTTTAACCTTAACTGGCCCCCTTCAGAGAAGTCACCTGTACTTTGACAGCCTAGGTCCTTCTTTTTCTGATGCTGCAGGCTTTCCTTAGCCGTATTGTATCACCTATCTCTCTGCCTATTTTGGAGATTTTCCTGTCCTTTTCTTCCTGCTTGTACTCCTACACTACTTCTCTAGTTCAGGAGTCTTCCTTGCTTTGTATATCCCAAATTTAAAAGGAGACTCTTGCTAATTTGTTCTGCAGCTTCTTCTGAAGGCAGTCATGTGCCAGGAACCTCACAAGCTTATGGCTTTCCATATTAAGGCACTTAGTGATGCAACATTTTAATTAAATTAACCAGAATTCGTAAATTGTAGATAGACAGATTTTCCAGATCATCTCAATATGAGCTTTTAGAGTGATCAACACTCTGCTGGTGTTTAATCCATCAGACTGCCATATGGAGTGTTGAAGAGTAGAATATCTGTTTATTAACAATTGTTGTTTTTTCACGTCAGCAAGTACAATTTCTGTATTTGAGGACCTAGGAGTGCAATCTGTTCCTGCATCTCTTACATGAGTTATATCAGCCTCATGCCAGACCTCATTTCATGCCAATCCCTCTTTTTTTATTCAATTTAGGTGATCCAATAGGCTGTCTAAATGGCATAATAGAGCCAGAGGGTCATTCTACCAGAGTCTTCAGAAGTTCTTTGGTTACACTATCACAAGGGAATGTGTTCAGATGTCCTTTATGAGAAATTGCAGATATCCACATTGTCAGTGATTTCTGTGAACAGTTGAGACACATTTAGTGAAGCTTTGAAATTTGATTGACCATAATACGTCATAATTCACAAAAGTCAGAAAATTGTTCAAGATCAAGCCAACATTTTATTCAATCTGAATTAATAAATACCTGTTCTCAAATCCTGGGATATCTGGTGTTGGACTGCTCTAGGAATAGAATTTACCTGTCTCTTTAGAGCAGTTGTCTGTTCCATTTTACTGTGAAATACAAGTCTGTTTCTTCTCATTTAGGTGAGTGAGTGCTCTCCATTGTTGGTCTTTCCAATGGGAAAAATACTCTCCAGGCAAAAGGAAAAAAAACCTTCTCGTGTTGTGACGTTTTCATTGCTCTCTTCAGAAAGAAGTATTAGCTCTTCTAGAAAGGGAGATGAGGTTAGTGCAGTGCAGGAATACATTCTGAAGCACAGGCATCAGGCTCTTCTCATCAAATCTATTTTAAGATGTTTTTCTCTGTAAGAACTCCCTGAATTCTCAGCTGGAGTAAAATGCAGTCATTTTTATACATTCAAACATATTCATAAATATTGACTTATTTGCTTTCTTGGATGCAGTAACAGAATGGGGAATAAGATATGCTTATTAAGACAACTTCAAATTTGATCTTTGTTTAGGTAAGGTACAAAGAGGAGGGAGCTGTTGGTATGAGTTGATGGTGATAGATGGAAAACAGTGGGTGTTTGCCTTTATTAGAGTTGTCTGTCTTATCCAGCAGATGGCATTAAAAATGTACCTCCTGGTCTCTCTTCTTGCTAAGCACTGCCTTAAATGAAATCCAAAATCCTACAAGCTGGACTCTTCCCTTTGGTACATAGCTGCAGATCACTTCCTAATGAGGATTTTGAGTGGCCCCTGCCTGCTGGATAAAACAAAAGACCTGCTGCTGGATTCCCAGAGAGGGCACAAGTTCTTCAAGCCAGTGGCAACATCTGTCCCCAGTGAAGGGCATGTCTTAGGCTGGTGACAGTAGGGGTTCATAGGCCCCTTGCATGTGTGTCAATGAGAGGAGGAGAAATGATGAAGGTTGATGATTTTTGGAGTGGGTATCACCTAGTTTCCAATTAAATGATGAGGAAATTGGGATGTAGATGTATTGTAATGATTCAAATTGTGTTTATGGCAATGAAACTGAGAAGTGAAAAATCTGTATTATGAATGAAGAGAATATCAGTTCTGTAGCACTTTATCTTTGTTTCCTGTCTTTTCAGTATGCTTTTGTCTTTATTCTCTTTTCAGTGAAAAAATCTGATAATTTCTGTGCAAGCACTACCGTGCTCATGCAAGGTAGTGTTTTATTACTCATAAGAAGCCAGATAATTTCAAAAATATTATAAAATTTATGTACATGAAACACAACTATCTTGTAGAGTTAGTGTGAAGGCATGTGTCAGTACAATGTAGCATGGCTTTGTTTATCTCATATCGTATTTTGTTCTATATTGTGACTGTAAGTTAGCAACATACGTATTTCAGTGTATTTAGAGCACAGCAGGAGCTAGTGAACATTGTTACCTTTCTAGAACCTATGGGATTAAAAATGCTTCCTAGCAGCTCCTTCATTTCCCTTGTATCTGAGGGACCTGAGTACTTGTTGAAACTGGAGCATTTTACTCTTCCTCCAGTGCCAAACCAATGTCCCCAATTGTGATCCCTCTTTCAATGACTGCTGTTCTGTTGCTCATTTAACCTTGTGACCAAGTATAATGTTTGACCCTCCAGTAAGTCCAGGCACCCAAGCCATAATCTAAATCTTATTCATTTTTTTTATATAATACCTATGGAATAAATCCCTTCCTCTGTGTCCACACAGTGCTTATCAAAGTTTTTATATTATACCTTTCTTAGAATCTTTTACTCTGATCTTATCAAATCTTGTTCCACCTACAAAGATGAGCTCCATATTTTGACTGTGATCAAGATCTCCATACATTTCTACACGTCCTTTGCTATTGTATTAGACCATTTCTCCTTATCTCTTCTCGTAATGTTTTTTTCTTTGTCGTTCTGATGTTCTGTATGTTGTAGGTTTTTACATGACTTTTGTGTTTCTGAATGAAAAACTTGCTGTCTGGCAGAATTATCTTGACAGATCTGTCTGAACTTGCTGGAGAATTTACTCAAAATAGTTGGGGTTTGTGCACAGTTGATGAATGTGGCAGGATTTAATCATGTTTTGCTTGTGCTCCTCAAACCTCCTGAGCTCCTGGGATCATCCCAAACAGCCAGGTCCAGAATAGCCAGGTTCCCAGCATGGTGAAGCTGAGCAGATTGTTCTTCTCCTCTATGTCTTCAGGCTTGAGTGAATCTCCAAGTCACAGCAAATTATTATGCTATCTCCCACCTCATCTGTTTGAATTTAATAATTATTTCTGCTTTACACCCTGTATTTCTGCATTACATCTAATGATCTTTTCCCAGGAAGGAAATAAGTCTCGTTCTCTATTTTGTACCTTTGGATACTCTGTCACTTCAGGCAGTACTTTGGTAGGAATAATTTTGAGATAATGTGGTACACACTATTCACTTCTAGAGAGCTGCTTATAAATCAAGAGTTTTCTTCAAGAGAATGTGGGGGGGATAAAAGAGATCTCTTTGATTTTGAAAGGTAGTGCAGTTGTTATTTTACACCTCTTCAATTGAGAAGATAAATTGAAAATTCCTATTGACTCTCAACCCTGAAAAGAACGAGAGGGGAGAAAATCAGAAAACAACTAATGGAAGCTAGTCAGATTAAAATTAGCAAAAATAAATGCTTTTTACATAATGAATGGTTTGATGTGGGACTTTCTGCCACACTGGGATTATTTTTTTTTTTTTAGACCAAATGCTTAGCAGCAATTGAAAAGAAATCAGGCAATTAAATGGACTGTGAGAACGTTTTTAGTTAGAACAGAAAAAATCTAAAGTGAAGTAGGAAATATCAGCTGCTTCAGGATATAAAACAAACACTTAAGAAGAGGAGGAATTTTTCAGTAATAATTATTCCATATGTCTTCATAATGTGACTCCCTCATTTATCTTTTCCTGTGATGCTTCTGATCTTGGGTGCAGTCAGACAGGATATCTGACTGGGTAGATTACTGATCTGCCTTGCTTTATCAATTCCTGTGCTCATTTACAGTTTTTATGACTACAGAGCCCACAAATTCTTGTTTAATAGGAAATAACATCTCTTTTAGCAACTACTCATAGATCCTATTTATATATAGGATTTTATATACAAGATTTTAGTCAGTGGTATAGATTGTAAATTCTGAGCATGCTCTGAGTTACATCTCTAGAGAGAACATAATTATTAAACCTTTTTGAAGGTGTCCCTGGTGGCAGCTCCATAGAGCAGGTGGCCTGCAAGGCGCAAGCACACAGAGAGTCAGGAGCCTGTGTCTTATCAGACCATATAATCTAAAAATCACTCAGCCTGTTTTGGTCTCCTGGGGAGATGATGACGATGACACAGGACTCTTATGCTAAAAACTAATTGTTAACCTGCAGAGGACGTCATTCAACACAAATCCCAGCAGAAAAGGGCTGAGTGATGGATGTTTCTGGGTAGCAGGCCAAACTCTCATTTGGTTTTCAACAGATAGTTCTCTGGGTTGCCCCAAGATTTTCATGTCTAGTACCTGGCTTACTTGAAAATAAGAGCACATTAATTAAAAAAATCTTACTATTTATGTTTATTAATGTATGCATATAAAACTGAAAGGAGCAAACAGTTCCTTTCCTGTCTCAAGGACATAAAATGCCCTGACTCTCGCCTACGCTGCTTGGGTTTCCTGGAACACTGGGCAAAGCAGTGGGTAGGTAGAAGGTTAAAGGCAAGGAAGCAATGTTGAAAGGGAATACAGCAAGTAAGTAGTATATGGCAAAGGAATGTGGGATTGCATATCCATCTGTTGATTGAAACATGGCTAGAAGATCCAGGGAAGTGATGCATCTGCAGTGCCACATCCAGTAGTGTCCTCCATGGCCCAGCATGAAGAAGACATTGGTGAACTGGAGTGAGTTTAGTGGAGGGCCACCGAGATGATCAGGGGCTGGAGCACTTGCCCTGTGAACAGAGGCCAAGGGAATGGGGCTCATTCAGCATGGAGAAGAGGTGGCCTCACAGGGACCTGACAGCTGCCTGCTAGAGCGTGCAGGGAGGTTATTTGAGAAGATGGAGTCAGGCTGTGGGAGGGCAAGAGTCAATAATTGGAAATTGATGCCAGAATGTTTCTGACTGACATCAAGAGAAAACTTTTCCAGCACGGAACAGTCAAATATCGGAAGGATTGTCAAGAGAGGTTGTGCAGTCTCCATCTATGGATGTTTTTATGGCTTGACTGGATAAAGCCTAGAGCAGTCTGTTCTGAACAGAACATTACCTGGAGACCTGCCAAGGTTCTATCAAATCAGAATGAATTTCTGATTCTGTACAAATTTTCCTCATATGATATTGTACTGTATACCTTGTTTGATCTATTTTCTTCTGGTAAGTTAAATTTTTTTTCTCTAAGCACTTCTTCCTTGTATCCTTGTTTTAATATACCTCTTCTACTCTGCTGTACCTTTCTAACTCTAAATAGATCTGATAGTTCCATTGTCACTGGATCATGGAGTCTTCAGAGTTCTCCTGACTTTCAACTCTCAGAGCAGTGTTTCCAGTCACCAAATCCATGGATACTCTTCATGGCCATCTTCATGGCAAAGCAGTGGCACTGCCTTCTGCTTTCCTTTCTGAGCTGTCTTGTAGAAGGTTTTCTGTCTGCTTTGCTGCAGTGCCTCTGTTCTTTCTTCTCGTAATGGATTGAAAACAGTTCCGTGCTCATTAAAAGATAGCAGTGCTATGCACTGCATTCAGCTTTCCTAAGAGAAGTACCTAATGGTAGATGTGGCCTCAGACCAGGGATATGCATGGACTGTAAATAAACAGTGAAGGGATTTTTGGAAGCAGATGAGTAACAAAGCTCACTGGGCTACTCTCAGTAGATCTTCTGGAGCGAAAAATAATGATTTTTTGTTTGTTTTGGCTTTATTTCTGGGCTTCAAAAAACTAGAGTTTCTTCTCGCCTCTTCTCTCAGGAGGTATCCTCAGACTCCAATATCCTCCGTATTTCTTGGATTCCTAATATTTTCTTCAAAACTCATCGATACTAGAAGTGTGAGGGTGTTTATGAAAAATGTTCTCACATTTCCTTATGGGTCTGGGAGGGTATTTTTGGGTATATCTTTTACATCTGCTTGTACAGTTGAGCCTTGCCTAGTTGCCTTTAAGCTCGTTAGCAGCTAAATTGTAATAATTGTAGCAGAACCTACATTGTTTATATTTTAATACTCATTCCAAATAGCCATGAGGGATGGTACAATTTTTTTGTCAGGTAGGTCAGATTAACACTAGTCATAGATTCTCTGAATAATAACATCTTCTTCCTACTCATTTGAACCTACTCTCCCTGCATTTGAATGCTGTAAAATCTGTAACATTTCTAGATCAGTGCATTTCTTCAGGTGTCTTGTGACCAGCTTGGAGTTGGTAAAGATGGTTTTGAATTTCCTGAATCCTCTTCTGGTCTCTCAGATACTTCTCAGCTCAGGGTATTGCTGCCAGAAGAGTATTGTTGTGGGCAGAGCACATGAAACTTACCAAGTTAAAATGACTTAAATAATATAACTTAAAATGCTGAAATAAAGCAAACAGTGAATATACTGGGAAGGATGGGGATAGGCATAAGGGTAATTGTTTTATGAAGTACCTTTGATTCACACAAAGGAAAGAATAAAATGACGGAGGCAGTTGTGAAGGTTTTCTTCTGCAGCCCACAAACTGCATATTGTTGTTCTTCCATAATTCTGTCTTAACAAAGCCTGAGACTTTGACCTTGGAACACTGAGATTTCAGTCATTTGCATATATTTGGCCATACAGACTTTTTCCTTGGATTTTTGGAAAGTTTGGAAGTCTTCTATGTAATGTAATATGTTGTATCATACTAATTACAGAAGGAATCTTGGTTTAATTAATGCGTGAAGCAAATGGTATTTGTCAGTCAAAACCCATGAATCTTCTTTTCATAGAGACCTCCAATACTGATAATGCATTGTTGTGTCAAAGGCTGCAGTCGTCTAAACACAAAAATGTTTCAATAAGGAATCTTGGGATTAGAAAACATTTTAAAGATTTAGTCTCCTCTTTAAAGTGAAGACATACTTCTGGACAAATAAATACAGACTACCATATTATGAACTTCTTTGATATCGATATCTCTTTCCATTAAGTTTGTTGACAGAAGTTAGATTTTAAAATTCAGTTCTTCTTCACAGTTCAGGCCATCAGCTAACCTATTGACAAGGGCTAGTTTCTACCTTTTGGAGGTAGAAGCTGTACCATTCTTGATCCAGTGCTGCAAGCCTCCCTGTAAACAAGCCTTGATGTCTTCTGATTGGATTTGTGTGCCCTGGCTTGCATAACCATACAGCTTGTATCCCAGTGTTATTAGCCAAAAGGAATATAGGGACTTACATAATCATTACACGATTATTTTTCAGTAACTGTACTGGAAATATGTAATTCTCTCTGCTCCTAATAACTCTTAATCCCTTTGTTTCTATTGGCTCCTGGGCTCAGATTTGGCCATGGCCTCCATGCCCTGGCCACTGATAAAACTTGAAAAAATTGTTACTCTCAGGGTTCACCTGCTCTGCTCCCAGCAGTAAATATGTGTTCCCCAGTGCAGGCAGGGGCACTGTATTATGGTGCACTGTGTTGTGGGAGCGTGAGCACCACTTCTGCCTCAGTTCCTTCTGAGAAGAGTCCATTCACCTGCAGGAACCATTCATACCTGGCTCTCTGTTCAGCACAGACCTCTTTACTGAGCTTCTTTGTACGTTTTATGCCTGAGAGTTCTTGAGCAAACAGTTTTGATCTCATTTCTGCATGTTGTTTGAGAAAGAAGATTCTTCCTTGAGATTCTGTGGTGAGAAAATCTAAATTATCAAGAACTTTTGATCTGCTGCAGGTGTTGGAAGCCAGGAAGAGATTCTTTTCCTTTTGGTACAAGCAAATAGAAAAAAGCCCTTTAGAGTGCTTCTTGTAAAAACATGGCCCTATTCTGCTGTTTAGTTGTGATGTCTGGGATTTGATGGTCAGAGCTCTCCCAAGTTGTAGCCCTTCCAATGATAACTTATGCTAGTGAAGTATCTTTCAGGTATATTTGAAAATATCCTCAACTTTAATGCAAAATTGCTTTTCTTACTGCTTTTAATATTAGGAGTGTAACTATTTTTTTAAATTATTATTATTTCAGCCTTACAAAATACTTGAAAATAATTTTTCTATGTTTAATTAGCTTCGTGAGTCAGTGCCTGGTCTTCGGTCTTGACATTTTTGGCATGTGAAGTTTTCTAGTGTATTTGACCTTGGCTTTATTCCAGAATAAATATTTTAAGCTGCTAGTTGTGCGTAGGTTTTTTTTTTGTCTTTGGTCTGAGACTAGGGGGCAGACATAAGGAGCACTGAGAGAAGTGAAGTGTATAAACCACAATTAGAATTGCAGTGCACAGGTGTCTGTAGATCTTACACAATTGCCAAGCTATTTGTTTCTCAAATGATAGGGGCTTTGGGAGTGTATTTTGGAGAATAAAGGGAGCAGAAGGCCTTTCGTTTGCATGTTAGGGTTGTGGGTTTGGTTGTTTGGGGTTTTTTGGTTTTCTTTTTTTTTCAAGTCCTGCTTTAAATTCTTCCAGACTTGATACATTTGCTCTCTTTACAGAACTAGCATATTGAATGTTTGAAAGTGATCTACTGTGGCTGGGGATGCAGTTTATAACTGCCTTCAGAGAGGAATCAGCATTGAAGAATAAAAATTTCTTGCATAATAGCTTTTCTTTGCGCATCAAATTAGGTCTTGTGGTTTAAAATCTGACTGCCAGCATTGAAAATAAGATGAGTTGTAATAAAAAAAATGAAAAAATAAAAAATAAAAATAAAAAAGAATGACTTTAGCATCAAGGTTATGGGTGAGCTCTGCTGCAGGCCCTTGAGGATCTTTTTGGGAAGAGAGACATCCTAAATCTCCATGCTAGTCATACACAAAATATTATTGCAATGAAAAAATAGTGAAGTGGATAAACAGCAGCTCACAGTACAGGATGCTTGATGTATCAGGAGTTCTAGTGTTCACTGTATTTTGCAATTTAATGCACAATAATTTTTTAGCTCTGTATTTCTGTATGCTCTCCTCACTGTGTTGGATCTGTATTCTCAGGATGTGAGGTTCCATTAAAAAATAAATAATAATCGCAGCCCCCGCTCCCCCCACGTACACTCATTTTCTGTAATATGGTAATGATATCACCGTAGCAGTAATTACGGGTCATCTTCATTTCTTTCATCTCTGCTGGTTCTGATGGCTTCATTCCTTTGACGGAGAAGATTTGGCTCTGGGTGCTGTGATTATTTTGTTAAGCATTATTCGAATAGACAGGAGTGAGAGAAATTAATCAATCCAAATGCAATTAGCATCATGTTTAACCCAGTGATGGACGTCTCAAGGTGAAACAGCCAGGGGAGTTTCAGACATTATTATTCAATCCAGTGGCTCTTATCTAAATTATAATCAAGAGGTTTTTATTGGCTTTGCAGAGAGAAGATGTAACTCTTTCCCTGCTTTGGGGGTCAAAGGGATCAGATCTTTGGCCCTACAAGATATTGGCTGCAGGCAGGTCCTAGAATTGGGAGGTACTGTAAGGGTTTACTGTGGTATCAGGGTCACTCAGGACAAAATACCTGCACATCCTACTATCTGTGACCTGGAACATAAGTTTAGTAGCTCCCTGGTCATTGGCAGGGTTGTCTTTGCCCCTTGCTCTGAGCGTTTTCATTGACTGACTTTGCCCGTCTGTATGTGAATGAATACTGTTTGTAGTTTTGGCATTCAAAGCTCTGTGAACATCACAGTTTGCAACTGAATGCAAACAGAATGGTAACTTCCTTGCAAGGTAGGGAAATCTAGTTAGGAGAGCAAGGTAAATTATTCTGCAGGGAAGGAATCTAATTTTTCTTCGAGCAGATATAATTTTAGTATTTATTGATAGCAACAATAACCTTTTTGAGGATTTATTAATATGCAGAAGATCTGTTATCACTGGATAATCCTGAATGATCTCTGAGATCTCTTATCAGGTATAAGATAAAACATGAGTACTATGACTGGAGAAAAACAAGGTGGAAAGAGGTCACATGAGGATTTCATAATTCAGGAAAGCATTAGGTATTTGATTACAATTCTTAAGGTTCTAGCTAACACTCACTAAACTGTTTCAGTGGCTTAAATATCAGCCTCAGCTATTTACCACTTCAGAGAGGACTGTTGTCATAGCATGCAGGGAGGAGCAGTCCATGTGCTCACCTGCTCCGATTCACAGCCTGGCTTTGTGCAAGCTTTCCCCTTCTTTGGCATTTCAAAACAAGCCATGCCAGACTGTGAAGTACAGCTGACATAAGGGCACATTCTGCTGTCTCATTCACCAAGGGAAGGACGCTGATGTTTTGTACCAAGGGGGTGTTATTATTGAAAAATGCTGCAGTGAGACTTGACAGCTCATCTTTCAGAGCCTGAATTCTGGCACAGTTGCTTGAATCCTTTTGCATACTTCTTGTGCTGGTTTTGGCTGGGGTAGAGTTAATTTTCTTCACAGTGGCTGGTATGGGGCTGTGTTCTGGATTTATGCTGAGCACAGGTTGATAATAGAGAGATGGTTTTGTTATTGGTGAGCAGAGCCAAGGCCTTTTCTGCTTTGCGTAGTGCCACACTGGCAAGAGGCTTGGGGTACATGGAAGGCTGGGAGGAGACACAAGCTGGGACAGGTGATCCAAACTGACCAAAGGGATATTCCAGACCACGGGACATTGTGCTCAGTATATAAAGTGGGGGGAAAAAGGAGGAGGGGAGGGATGTTCAGAGAGGTGGTGTTTGTCTTCCCAAGTCACCGATATGTGTGATGGAGCCCTGCTCTCCTGGAGATGGCTGAACACCTGCCTGCATGGGAAGCAGTGAATCAATTCCTTGTTTTGCTTTGTTTTCTCTGTTAAACTGTCTATCTCAACATACACATTTCCCAGCTTTTACCCTTCTTATCTTCTCCCTGATTCTGCTGGTGAGGGAGTGACCAAATGGCTGCATGGTTGCTGGCTGGGGGGAAAGCACAACAGTCTGTGCTGAGGCTGTGACCCCATCTGTAAGGTGGGAATTAAATCAGGGTATGTTTCAAGAGTATTGTAAGGCTTGATAAACTTTGCAAGTGATTTGATACTGATTACTGAGAGATGCCATGGTAATGCAAGCTTATTCCACCTGGAGGTTTATGTTGATTCTGTTGTCTTTCCTGAGGAAGGTGTTTCAGGAATGTCAGGTGGTTGCAGTGGTCTTCAGTGTCAGTGTAACAGTTCTTGAAGCACAGCGTGGAGTATCTTCATGTGCCACTTGTGCCTCCAGTGAAGGTGACTGACCTTGTTTTCACTAGCCACTGCTCTCCTAAGATGGCAGTTCAACTATCTCTGAAATTGGGCTTGGGGTAGCATTCACTGGGAAGTATTTGTCAAAGGCCAGTAGTTTTCAACTAGCAGCTCGTTTGACACTTACGGTAGGAAGTAGACAGCAGATAGCAACGTAATTGAAGCTCTTTCTGTGAAGAAAGAGGTGTGAGCTGGAGCCAGGTGGTGATGGGATTTTTGGGGGTCTGGTTTGAAATAGATCTGCAGGGACCAGCTTCTGTCTCTTTGAGAGAAGTTCAGATTATGTTGTCTGGGTAATAATATTCTCTTGGTCTTGTCTGTCATATGCATCTTTTTTCTTTGAGGACTGTTCAGTAATAATGTCAACCCTAAATATTTTTGCTGATTTTAAATTACCTTTTTGCCTTCAACCCTCATCCCCTGACTTACTTATTTTCCTTCCACGTGCAATATTAGTTGAACCCAGCTAAAAGGTGTGACTTTGCAATTGGCTTTCACAAGTTCAGTCGAGCAAAACTCCTACAGTCGCTCACAGGCAGATTCCTGTAGGCCTTTTTTATGCCCTGCCAGCTAAGAAAAAGAATCATTGTGTCTTCTTATTGTAACATTGTATCTCAGCGCAGAAGAAATCATTTCTGATTCAACAGATTCTTGTGATAGAAGGTTAAAAACCAGAGAACTGTTCTGCTGTCTTTCTGCAATTCATATTCTTTGCCATAAAACAGTAATTTGCATTGACAGTGCTTCAGAAATAAACCTCTCTAGTTTTGTTTTCTATGTAGTCCAAGGACACAGCAGTATTTTGAGAATGCATGATTAGTACTTTAAAGGAATCCTTCAATACTGAAAAACAAGTTCTTTAGTTACCATAAATACAACTGAATGGGAGGAATAACTGATCAGCTAACAAAGTATAACAATGCCTAAAATACCCTTTTTGTAGACAAGAATGTAGCATTCAAAATGTGACACTGCAAGATATTTCAGAGCTAAAAACATTAATTTTATTTCTGGGTTTTATTAATAGCAAGACCTTTAGATTTCAGCAAGGCAGTATTTTCAGGTCAGAGAGGGATCACAGTCAAATTTGTCCCGTAAGTTGTACATCTGGGTGAGAAGCTAAGAAGCGCTTCTTTAGCAAGTGACTTCCTATGAAAGTATCTATAATTTGAAGATACTCACAAGCTTTGTTTTGAGATTTTTAGATAAGCCCAGAAGTAGTAAGCAGTGAAGGTATAATGTTCATGATGAATGTGTGATAAATACAGTTTGTCACACATATCTTTTACATAGACTTTATCCCCAAGTTTGTTGGGGATATATTTAACTGTATATTATGTTTTTAAAGTGTGCATGTGTGTGTATTGCTTAGGATTCTCCTGGATGAAAGTTACTTATGTAAGTATAAATCACTGTTTTCCTTGCTGATTTTAGAGCAGTAAATCCTTCTATTATTTCCTGGCTATCCAGACCTTATGACACAGTATGTCCTGTGCTGTCGTACGTGTGAGAAGGCTTTTTATGGGGAGCAATCAGGCTGGACCCCAATCTACAGTGCAGTGGTTTTTTCTAATTAAATTGTCAGTGGAAGGAATATCCGGAACAGCAGTTTTCATTTTCAATCGAGGAAAAAACATTATGAGTCTTTGTCATTTGATTAAAAGTTACTTAACCTTTAAATTGCTACAGATGTAAAGATAGCTCTGAGTTTCCAATGTAATCGCCTCCAAGTTAAAATCAGGAAAATCTTTGTGTAATGAAACCCATATGTCATAGTGAAAGGATGCAAAGCACTGGCAGAGTGGGCTGCTCTAGCAGGAGATTCTGCACCCAATCTTGTTAACCAGGACTGCTTTTGGTAATCCCTCATCTCCTCACTTGTAGGAAATCAATCTGTACTACTGAATCTTTTCAACCAGCAACTACAAAATTTACTGCAGAGAGGCAGCTTGGGGACAATTGTAGTAAAAACGGAGCCTGAGGCAACAAGGCTAAATGTGGGATTGAGGGATTGAAGTTCTAAAGAGGAGATTATATTAAACCTTATTCTGCTCCCCTATCAAGTAGAAATGTCTCCTCCTCCTTTCAGCCCCAGCCTTTCCTATCCAGTACCTGTTCTTGAGATCTGCTTGGCAGATCTTGCCAGGCAACAAACTTAATTCCTACAGTATAGCATTCTCTGTTAAGTACAATAGCCTGATACCATTTTTCAATACATTTAGCTGAACGAGTTTATTCAAACACTACTTCCAGAGCAACCAGTGCTGATATCAACTTAAAGTATTTTTTTCTGTGGAGTTCAGTGTTTTCCTTCTCCCTACTAGGTGAGGTTAATTTGTATCCAAGGTATTGCAATGGTATCCACTGTTGATTTTTCTGTTGTAGTAGATGCACAGTGTAGGCAAGGTTGTAAATCGTGACTTGTCATGTAGATTCATGTTTCTGTTTTGTGCTGCACAGCCTCTGTAGTGTGTGTCTGCTGGTACAATGAAACCTGTGCTCAAACCCTCTCTTAAACTACCATTGTAAAGAAAAAATCCCTTAGGTTTTCACTATAGTTTCGTCCAACCTTTTAATTAAAAAATCCACCTCTGTCTGCTATTCAAATGGCTTCTGCTGGTCCCTTGGGTAGTTGCTTAAAGCTGGTTTTACCATCTCTCTTAACCTGCAATCGTACTTGGAATGTGGGTGATGGTTTCTTCATTCACAAGCTCTTCCCTCACTCCAGCAAGCTCCATAAGACCCCAATGGAAATTATGTTCCTATTATTAAGGATTCATTTCTCCAAAGCAATACGGAGCAGAGAAGTCAGTTTAATATTAGAACCTTTTACTGTGCAAAATCCATCAAATCGTACTCCAGTGCAGATTAAAAAGAAACAAAGGTAAAGGAATAGCCAAGATGTTTGAACACAGTACCATGTAATAAAAATTTTGCCTCAGTTTACCAGGAATACATTGAACTGTGGTTCTTGGGCAGATAAGGGAAGCTGCTGAAGCAGGGAAGACAAGATTGTTAATGCTTGTGGAAACTTGCCCTTAGTTTGGCTGTGGTTTTTCTGTCAAATGAGGATGTTACTTCCTGGCCATTTTCATACATATACAAAGGTAAAAGGTCCTTTTTCTTTCTCAGTTTGGCATCATATCTTTAAAAATAAAGCTCTGCTGCAAGCCTGAGTCTGTGAGGAGACGAGGAATACAGAATAGCAGAAGGCTGTCTCCTGCTCCTAATGGGATTTTGTAGCAGCATGTGCGAGTTTGTTTCAGAAGTCAGAAATGAACAGATGTTGGTATAAATTACCTCTGTGTCTGATGTCTTGCAAATTAAAAGCGCGGTTGGCATCACTAAACAATTTCACCAGGTTGGGGGGGGAAGCGGGTGGTGATTATTGTAGCAGGTCGGTAAGAATCTTTAAGCTGCAGCAGAACAGGATAGCAAGGATAAAGGAATGAAGAATAAAATGAGAGGTCTGTGAATTAATCAGAAATGTTAACATCTCTGATGACAAGTGAACAGGCAGGCACGTGCTCTTGGAGCAACCTCCAACCCACAGTAATTTCACTCAGCACACAGAAGGAGTGTATGCTCTCTGCCTGATTTATAGGGTGCAGCCCTCTTTGGGGGAACAGAATTGTCATGCATTCATGCATCTCCTGTATGGGACTTGCACTCTGGAAAACTTTCCACTTTATCAACTACAGTTCAGCTTATGTGCTTTTCTCGTTAAGAGTGTTTTAAAACCATGCATTACTGTTGGAACAAGGCAGGGAGGTGGCAAAGAACTAAGTACTAAGAATCTCTTCCAAGCTGAAATTTTAAATTCTTTCAGTTTTATTTAGTCATGTTCTTTGTGCATAACAATTTTGTTCCTGACAAAATACCAGTCCTCTCTGTTCTTCTGTAGCAGCTCCTGTGCCTGTGTCAATTCAGTAGCACTTAAAACATACAGGGGTTATCTTGGGGCTGGGGAGGTAGAGGTACAAGTGAGTACTTTTGTGGTAGTTCATGCTGTGAATCAGAAGCAGGATCCCCTGTGATATAACTCATAGCTGGAGACATGAGGCAAGAAAATAGTGCAGTGATCTGCTTGAACCTGCAGCCAGTCTGAAGCATGTTCCACTCAGGACAGTGGACTTTGCAGCCTTACAGGCTTATATGGTTATATGTTTTTACATATATATGTTATTACATACAATTAATTGTTATATGTTATATGTTTTTACATACAATTAATTGTTTTTGCAGGGATTTTGCTGATGACAATACCTCATGACAAAATTTTGTGTAAACAAATTAGAATGTAATAATATAAAGAAGTGGTTTTAAGACACAAATTCTAACTTTTATGTAAACAATAACAAAATATCCTTATCTGAGTGCACACTGAGTATTGTAAGCTGAACATTTTAATGACATTTTTTCTGACAGATAATCAATAGTGTCAAAAGAAAACCCAACATCAACAAACCCACCTTCAGTTTTTATGCTAATTTTAATTTCTTATCTTTGTCTCAGCAGAGAAGTCAGGAATTGAGTGGATAAAACTGAAAATTAATTCATATCTCCATCTAGACTGTCTTTGAGGCTAGGTGTGGGAAACATGCATGCTTTCTGCATTCCTGTGAGTAAAGCCCTCCATGTTTTGATGCCTGCCAGTCCAGCACAAGGCTTACACATCTATTGAAAAGAAATGGAGGGGCACCAGTAGGAAGATTGTCTTTCTCCAGGCCTCAGTTGCTAATGATGTTGTCTCTGATGCATTGTATTGTTATTGCAAGACAAGAATAGTGTGAGGGCTGCTCTGCCAGCTTGTGAGCTTATGGGTTCTCAAGTCAGAAATGTCTCATGCAGAAAAGTGGCTGTGTAAACCCTGCTGTAGTACAGGCACCAGAGATTGATGGTACTGAGGGTGAGAGAGAGCCATATAAGCTTTGCCTTGCTGTATTAAACATCGAAGGAATGACAACGCAGAGAGAAAGAGAAGACCAAAGCTCTATAAACTTTACTTTATTACCCTATCCATAGATGGACTGCATTGAAGGAATATAAACCCCATTATATTACAGCATCCAGGGACTGACGCTGCTGAGAGAGAGAAAATGCTGCCTAATTTCTGTTGAAGACCACATCATCCAGGGACCAATAATCCTTAAACAGAGAAAGAGAGAGTTCCATAATCTCTGACAGATTATAATGTACAGGAACAATTGTGCCGAGATAGAGTGATGGAGATTTGGATTTCACCATTCAGAGATGGATAGTACAGAGAAAAGGAGGTGCTGCAAGAACATAATGCGGTAGGAATAGAAAGCATAGATTGTATGTAATGAGACAGCCTGTGGGAATTATTGCTGAGTTTAGAAGATTCCAGACCCTGCCTGCATTTGTAGCATGTCAGGAATTCAAGCTGAAATACAGTTTTATTTATTTTCCACTTTAATAGATAAATAAAATAATTCTTAATTTTGGTACAAGCACAAATCTAAATAAATTTCTTATCCTATGGTTAGAATATATTCTAATTATACAATTGTTTGAGTTTCTTGGCTTTTTGAAAAATACTGATTTCTTTTTCCTCTCTTGTGATTTCAGCTAGAGAAATGACTCGAGGGAAATTCCTGAACATCCTAGAGAAACCCAAAAAGTAGCTGCATTTAACACTTGGACGAAAATACCCCAACTAGGTCGTTTTATGTACTGTGGATCCAGGTGAAGCTCAGAAAGTCTAAGAAGAACAAAGCCCTCGCTCTAGTCCTTCAGAAGCAAACAGCTCTTTTTGCTTCCACAGCCCATCCCTACGGGGAAGTGTACGATATGCACAGGTCACAGGGACTGCACTGGAATTTGGACTCATCTGACCACGGGGTGTCCAACAGGAGGACTTGGCCCTGACATGCTGAGACACAGTTACCTGTTTCAATCAGCAGTTCAAAGTGAACAGCCAGTGTCCTTATTCAGCTGCTCTCAGGGCAGTCCTGTTTGAGGTACACAGCAGATCTGACACTGGCCAGTGTCCATCATGAGGCCTTGACCCTTTTGTGTGTCTTTTGTCTTAGATGCATCGATTTCCTGTGTGCAACATCTGTGCTGAAGGACTGGAGCATAGTTTGGGGTGTGGGTTGACCAAGAGCACTGGCTCTGCAGGAGCATATGCTTTCAGTGTAGAAGCCGAGTGCAGTCTCTGCGTTAGGTTCCAGTTGCTCACTGCCTTCAGAGAAGCACGGCTGGTGCTCCAAGGAAGACCTCCAGACCTTCAGTGTGCCAGGAGCTCCATTTCACTGCCAAGTGGCTCTCTAAGTGAAATTGAGACTAACAGAACACAGGGCGTAAGAAGAGTTACTGTGTCTCAAGGAAGATATCCTCACAGAAGCTTTGGCCAGTACACAAAGAAACAAACAGCCTTGTCAGTCCTCTGCAATCCTTTGCTTCTTGCAGGGCTAGAAACTGGAAAGAGTTATAAAGTTGAAAGATGGTAATGTTTTCAGATATCACTCCAAGAAGTGGCAACAGGACTCTTAGCCACATTGCGATGATACAGGATCCCAACATTTCTGAAAATAATGTTTTGTGGTATTTTTAATTACGTATAAACCAGCACCTCAAAATTTTCTTCGCCTACAAACCCAGAATTTTTAAGATAGAAACTTCTGTGAGCTACTCCCTTTCAGAACACAGTTTAATGCCTTTTTCTTCTGTTCATGCACTTCTATGTTTTCACCCCTTGGAAGAGGTATAGAGCATGTTCAGATTTTTTTCTTTTATTTAAGAGAATATTATTTTTCATTCCATCCTCTTTCCTTTTTTTAGAAAACAACATTTTAAGCATTAGTTAATATGTTATTTTTTAGGATACTACATAATGTTGAAACATAACATAACATAATGTTATTTTTACCATGCAGGCTTTTCAAAACGTGTAATTTCCCAGACTGTAGTCACATATGAGAGGAGAAATTATTTGGAAATAGTACATGTAATAGGCTGTCCTTACAGCACTTGGCAGAGAGAGGAGACTCTTTTTCAGTGCATGTGCAATAAAGAGGGGGAGATTTTTTTTATCACATAGACTTCTGGGTTTTATTGGATTGCTGTTGACCCTTTGGTTTGCAGTTTGTGGTTTTGGTTATTGCCAGTCAGAACTAGGCTTGTTTTGGACAGCTCTGGTTAACTAATTAATTAAATCCTACATCCTGGAAAGACTCTGCACAAATTTAGAAATATCAGGAGCCTGATTTGAGACTTAAGAGACTTATTTCTGTCCTTCACAGTTTATGCAGGGCTGAGCTTAACAGGAACTCCGTCCCTTGAGAACATGAGAATTAAGACAGATGAATGAGAAGCTGAAAATGGTGGTTCAGGAACAGAAAAAACCATGATGGTGCAAACTGATGTTGATGTAGCTTTAAGCATTGAATTATAGATTTGGAATGCAAATTTGAGTTTGCATACTACTTATGTAATATATGTACACATATATGATGTAATTGGATACTTCATCTGTATCAGCAGTATTAGTTTGTGCATTTTATAGAGGTTTCTTGGTCTAACACATTAAGGAATTGAGATCTGAAAGGAGGATATATAGAGGAAAATATATGAAAGCTGTCCTAGAAGTATATGTGTATTTTCTGGTATGCGAAGTAAGAAATTTCAAACTCTAGGTAATTTTTAGTAACACACATATGTTTAAATAAAAAAAGAATTTTAAAAAAAGAAGAAAAATCTTCTATAGGGCAGCCATTAACATATGCTTTAGAATTGTGATTTTTTTTATTTTGTACTTAAAATCTGTAGAGATGAGTCAATGATGTTATTTTTTTATTGGCAATATTTATATGTATTTTTGTGTGTTAGCCAGAGAATTTTTTTCTGTGTGTTATGGCTTTTTGGTTTAATAATATGCAAATGCAAACCTCAGAGGTTTGTCTGGGTTTCTAAAATAGCCCTCTGGGATGCAAAAGCTTTTGCTTGGCCACTTAGGCAATACTGTTCCTCAGGCTCTTCTTCACTTACCTGCATGACACCACCTCAGGGTTTGGCCTGTGGATATTCCATTGCCATCAGTAAATAAATATTTGTCAATATCCAAATGCTACTAAGGGTTTTCATACCCTTTTGAACCCTTTTTTTTCCTTCAGTGCTATTCTTCCTGACATCCATGCAGTTATCTAACTATACAAGAAAATCCGAGTGACTTTTTTTACTGATGGGAATGAAGAGTCTAAGAAAATCAAGATTTAGTAATATTAATCAAGCTGATGCATTGTTTTAGAAAATGTTTTAATGTACTGGTATATTAGATGTTACTGTGAGTTTCTTGGAAGTAAACTCAATATTTATTTTGTTCCTTTTAACTGCCAGTGTTACACATATTCTGTTATAAAGGCTATTCACTTCAGTCTTGGACTATGTAATGCTTTGCTATTTAATCAACTGAGAAGAAATTCTTGTTTGTTATGTTAATCATTATCCAAATAAAAGTCTATGTGCACTGGCAAATGAATAATGTGATATTCCATTTAACTCAATGTTTTGCTGTTACAAAATCAACAATTTTGTAATAGTTCTGTAACTCACTCAAAGTTCTCAACTTTGATTAATATTTCCCTCAAGAACACACCTAGAAATTACAGATTAGTGAAAATTGACTGATCAGTCTTGGAGGTAATGTTTGAACCTTATTCTGATTTCACTGATTTTTAAGTTATGTAAAAATGTAAGGTGCTATTACAAGTCAAATCACAAGCCTGTCTTATCTGTAATCTTCTCTTTGCTTATAAACAGTTGTAGCAGGATAGGGAAGGATATAAACAAAAGGCTTACACAGTGATTTTGCATTAGGGTAACTTACACAGGATCCAGCAATCTGTTTTAGTTGAATCTGGTCCACAGTAGACCCTACCCTCCATAAATTTGTCATAGTCCTAATTTTTCTATCTTTCTGACCTGAAAAATGCCTAAGGATAGTGAGTTCCACAATTCATTTATACGAAGTTAAAAATTAAAAAAAAAAAAAAAAAAGCAAGCTGGGGGGGGAAGTTGTTTTAAATCTGCTTACCTGATAATTCTGTTTTGAACCTTTCATTTCTTTTATTGTCAGGAACAGTTGTTTGGATTTTTTCTTCTTTGCTGTCTATGTAGTACTCATGATTTGTCAGGTTCCACTATAGTTTTTGTTCTGTGGCTATGGTCTCCTTCCTTGTGTTCACAATGTTCAGTAGTCTGTCTCCTATTACAGCCAGAGCTGGCATAACCAAAATTGCAGAGAACTCTTAGTGCAAGTATACTGTGAAGTGTGTACATCCTAACTGCAGCTTGTATTTTGTTATTCTGCTGTTTTCTTTCACAGCATCGAGGCCTAAATCCTGTTTTGAGTATCTCTAAGAACAGGATCGTCAGATAGATTTGCAGCTGATCTCATCCACTTCACCTGCAGTAACTAGTGCTGGGCAAACGACGATTTCTCCAAATTGCAATGACAGTGATGCCAGCATTCTGTGCTGATGAATTGACACCTGGCAATTCCATCATCAGCCTATGCAGAAAAAGGTAAATTTCATCTTTGTCACATGGTCTGAAATCCTGGCCTCCACAAGTTCAGTAATTTCTCATAAACATTTCTGTAGTACTTCTAAACTAATATAAACTTTTAGATATATACAATCAAAAGAAAAAGACAACTTGCAGATTACTGTTGCAGAAAGTCCATAGTGATGCGTGTGCTCCCCTAGAACCATCAGTCATTCAAAAACACCAGAGATACAAAGCACTTCAAGCTTCCTCACATTTGAGTTTCTCCTAAGTGAGAACCTCAGGCAACAAGGGTACTTGCAGTGGGAAAATGTGTCACATCTCTGTGTGAACTATCTGAACATGGCATGCAAACTTGATAGAGCATGAAAATAATCCTCACTTCTTAGTATTGTACCCCCATCTTCATGTGCCAGTCTCTACTGACATTTCAGAAGAAGTCATTAAATAATCTCTAGTAGAAGATGATAATTCATGGAAAGACAATTTTCTAGAAGGTTGTCTCTGTATCTCCAATGCAGGAAAAATATAGCTGGACAGAAACTTCCCATGGAACAACAACTCTGAGCTGGATAAAAATTATTAGAGGAACTAATGCAAATGTTGTAACCACATTTCTGTTATCACTATAGCAAAACCTTCCCACCACAGAAATACCAAAACCCACAACCACTCCTATGTGCACATCCCAGTACATACATCAGCCAGGGTGCCACATACATTCAAAAGCTATTGCATGTGTGATGCCAAATATACATTGCCCTGATAAGAGATGCAACTTGGTATTTTTAGAAGGCAAGAAAAGAGAAAAAAAAAAAAACTGAAAAGAGAGACAAAGAAAATTAAGGATAAGGAAATGAAAAAGACTGAATCCTTTTGGTTTTACATAATGCTGTACTTCCTGGCATCAAACCTGGTCTAGAGACATGTTATTTTTGCAAGCCAATCTTTACATCAGTGCTTTGAGTTTCTTTCAGAAGAATGTGAAATGCAGTATTCTGAACTCAAATCATTGTGGCCAATCATAAAGTCCACATAAAGGCAGTTAAAATGTTAAGTAGCCAGAGATCCACACTGATCCAGTTGTTACAGAGTGTAATCCACATTCTGCATAGAATATGTGCAACAATGCCACTTTTATATAGATTGTGCTAGATTTTCAGCATGGCAGGATCCCTTCACATCTTGACTTCATCATCCACTGAAACTGCTGGTTTTTAGACTTGACCTTTTCCGTCGTGTCTCTTTGAGGAGGATGACTGACTCCAGGCAGCTGATGAGTGTACAGAATAGGCGTTTTCTTGTTGGGTTTGTGTGGCTGACCTCTGCCCTGCCTGCTGATTCCTATAATACAGATCAGTGACCAGTGAAGCCAGAATGCTCCCTGCCTGTCTCAGTTATAGACACCTCAGTAAGGAACAGAAAAGAGGAAGAGGGCTGAGCTTGAAAGCCCTTACTTAATTGCTAGTAGAAAAAATGGGTAATAAGTATGACCTTGCACCTTATTTATTGACCAGATCTCTGTGAGGACAAAGTACTTGACTTGGTTCTGTATCACTTGAAAGGCTGGCTCTGTGGCCCATAGCTGATGAGTAGGCGTAATAATATAGGGTAATTAAATTTTGTGCTTGCAGACACTTATATGTGAGGGAGGATTTCCCTCTCAAAAATAGCAGGCTCCATTTTCTTCATATTCACAGAATTTTAAGCTAAATTTGAAGCAGCAGAAAATTGCCATTTGCCATCTCCCACTTATTATGATAGCCCAAAATGTAGCAGGCTATGTATGAAAAGGCAGGAAGAGAGCTCACCAGCTACATGAGAGTGAGGGACAAGAGACCAGCAGAGCAACCCCAGGGGGCACAGATGCTCAGGCTGCCTGGTTTTGTGGCCTTCAGTTTGTTTTCCTCTCTCTGTATAAAGTAACTTTTTAGTTATAACTAATTATATTTATTTATATATATATATATGTATATTGATTATCCCAAATTACCTTTCAGAGAAAGCAATGGCACCTGTCTTTCTCTTGTACTCTTCATGGATCAGCTCGTCACCCTGTCTTTGGTTTTTCCCCCTGCTTTGCACGCTGAAGCCAAATAGCACATGTAAAAACAGGACAAATTGCTTCTCTTGAGGCCCGTTGTGGGAGGAATCAGGGTGAGCCCTGATTTGCAGAAGGGATCCGTTTTTAATCAGCTCCACAGGAGGCAAATGGATCTGCCGGCCAGGAGTATCCTTAACAGGATCAGCTGTGATATTTTGTTCAATATGAGCTTGTAATCAAAACCTAGGGAAAATGTTCTGCTGAAAAATTTTTGGTTGATGACAGTTTCTGAAAGAAGTGTCAGGTTGAAAATTAGAGAGACTATATGTCTTTCTTTGCCTTGTTTTGGTAAGAGAGCTTAAGCTGGGTTCTCTTACCCACCTCACAACTCCTGCTTTTCATAATTTTGTGAGAATCTTTAGAAACCTGTGCTGTGAGACCCAGCACATGTTCCTTTGCATGAGAACTGATAGGATCTTGTTTACACGCATGCTCCTTCCCAGCCTGAACTCTGGGGCAGACCCATGGCAAGGCCTCACTGGAGAAAAGCCCATGGTGCCAGGTGCAGCATTTCTCTAAGGGCAGCTCACAGCAAGCCTTAGCAGAGACTTGAGGCAAATCTTTGCAGTCAGACATTTGGTTTTGATGATGCCTTTCTGTGTGGAAGCGCAAGTACCTGTGTGCTGCTGGAGATGACAGGATAAGACGGTCTAGAGAGCTGAATTCAGGTTTCCACCATGCAGGTGGATGCTGGAGATGGAGAAAGGATGGAGAAGGCCCATGTCCCCAGCACCGTGTGGCTGATGCCCAGCTCCTGGCCCTGTGCCATGTAGCTGGGCCCCAGCGCCTGGATTGCTTTTCTGGCTGTTTCTCCCCGTCCCCCTTCTCCTGCCGGTGCCCGAGAGGCGGCTCCCTGTCCGTCTGCGGCGCGGGGAGTGCTGGCTGCCGCTCGTTAGAAGAATTCCCCCAAGTCAGACCTATGGTACGAGCCGTGTGAAGCGGAAGACAATTAGGGGCTTATTAGTGTCCTGGGGAGACGTGTAACTTGTGTTGCTGGGACTTACCAAAACAGCGAGAGTCTTACCGGCAAGCTCCAGCCGAGAAAAGACTGAGGGATTGTCTCACCTAATTACGGGGAATGGGCCTCTTTGTGTTTGTGATTCGGTACGGTTGTCCGATCGCTTTTCTCTGGCTGCTGGCTCAGGCCGAGCTGGAAGTGTGCTAATTAGAAGAGAAATGGACGTAGTGATCCTGTCAGCTCTCGTTACCGGCGTGGACAAAGCCGAATATTATTCTGAGGCAGTGTTTTGTGAGTGTCCCTCTTCCAGCTCTCATTAAGGGCAAGGTTGGTGGACGGAGAGGGGACTTGACCACATGGGTTGGCTAATGGAGCACAGTTACCGTTACTGTGCTAATTAACGGGCTCAGGAGGCAAATGTTTCTCCAACCAGCGGTCCCAGCAGCTGCACCTGGTGCTTCCAAAACCCAACCATCTCGCCGGGCAAGCCAGGCAAACAGGGGTGTACAAGCAGAAAGGGGGTTATGTATGATGCATCCATCAGCCAGCCTAAAGTGCAGAACCAGTAAAATGGTCATCAGAGAAATGTAAAGGACATAGTGCTGCAGTAACAGCAGGCCAAGCTCCAGCAGTCCCTTCTCCCCAGTGATCCTTCACATGGAGGACAATGTGTCAGCTTCTGCCCCTGGGGCAGCAAGGAGAGAGCTGAGGAATTGCCAGGGCCTCCAAGTGCCATCAAGAAAGAAATCTGTGAGTTGTTATGATCATCACAGCTCTCATTGTGGCCAGGAAGGGGAAATCTGGAAAGATGAGAGGTGACATGGACTATCCCTCTCTGTGTTGAAAATGGGATGCTTATGGTCTGAGGTGAAAAGCAAGATGTACATACATATCTGGATGATTGTTTTGCTCCAAAAGGCAGTTAGGCAACATTGAAATCGTGCACAAAAGTTAGTGTAGGTGAAGATGATGACCAAAGGAGCTGTAGAAAATGCTAAAATCAAAATGTGTCTTTTGTGCCATTAGCCTGAAACTACAACAGTGAGCGTAGAGAGAGGGACAGCAGATAGTGACCTACTACAGAGGGAGTAGAGAGAGACAGAAGGCAAAGCAGGAACCAGAGCAGGTCTGCAGTATCACAGCAGCTGAGATGGCCTCAGCAGAAGGGAAGTGTGCGCTGAGGAGGCTTAGTGGAGGTAAGTAGTTTTATTAACTTGTCACACAGACTTTCATTTTAATGCATAGGTGTTTTGTAAACAGAGTAACTTGCACAAGTTAATTGCTGGTTGATGTTTCCAAAGTTATGGGAATGTGTTACTGATTAAGTCTGATTTGGATGTTATGATCATTCTAAAAGTCCTTTGTATTTTTGGGCTAAATCTAGTAAAGAATATAACCATGTCTTAAACCTTTTGATTTGCTTTCTCTCTTTTAACAATGTATTCGTTGCATGCACTCGGGCACACTTGGGTACTGTTTTCAGACATCCTTTGTCAAGGGTTAAAGTTGCAAGAGATTCCCTCTTTAGTTTCTTGGGATATTTTTCCTTGGTGGTGAAGCTGTTCCAGCAGGAGGGTTTGTGTCTTTCCAAGTCTCCAGCAACAGTCTCCTGTCATCTTGGATTGAGCTTGAACTCTGCCTTGTGCTTGTGCCTCCTTATTATTTCTGTCTCCAATAGCCGTGAGCCAAACAAGGATCCTTTTGCTATGGCAGCATGTACCCCATGTCCAAGCCCTGCAGTCCTGCAGAGCTGTAAAAGCCTTTCCCTTTTCAATGGGGTTCATTTCCAACTGGCTGCTGTGATGGCTTGAATCTCAGGAGTCTTGATCTTAGGAGCCTGATCTCCAAAGAGGGCTTGAGAAGTATCTTCTCTGCAAAGAGGTTTATTCTAGAAGGAGGAGATGTATAATCCTCTTACTAAAACCCAGAGAGGAAAGGAGAAAAGCTTTATTGCTCCTGCCTTACCCCAGTGAGCTGGCAGCTTTTATGCTGCCTCACGAATAGAAAGAGGCAGACACAAAGGTCTGAACACAAGCACTCTATCTGAGCTGAGGCTCTCTCGTGGATGCTCAGTGAAACCCAGCTCTGCACTGCTTTCCAGTGGCACAGCAGAACAGTTTCTGCAAAGGGGAAACAAGTGCCTGTTACACCATGTGGCCACTTCAGTCTTGGTCTAAGGAGGAGTACAAATCACTGGTAGAAAACTAAAGACCATCACACCCATCTCCATTTTTGTGCTCTGGAAGCTCAGGAGTCGAGTGGCCTCCTTGTGTAAAGGTTGTGACACTTTCCATGTCAGGCCTTCCTCTAGAGATTGGGCTTTACTAGCAGATGCCAGGAGAAAAGACACACTGCTGGTTTTGCCAATTTATCTCAGTTTCTTTGCCCAAGGAAGTATTGGTGTCCCTGCTTGTAACACCTCTATTTGACTGGTATGCCATCTTGCTGTATGGATAATATAATGTCAAATTTCTGACTTCCAAATGCAAATAAGGATCCACTGAGAATAATGAAAGTATTGGTTTTGTGTCCCTGTGAGGATGGCATTCTGATAAAGAACATCCATCATACAGATTAGCAGTACTCAAGAACATTGTGAAGGCAGGTGAAAATATGCAGATGGAGAGAAAGGGTGCAATGGCTTCTTGTGGCCTTCACTGAGACCTCCTGGCATTCATGTAAAACTCTCTACGTGTATGGTACCAAGGGCTGGAGTGGTGTTCAGAGGACATCTCTTCAGCAGTCTGAGTTCTTTAGTGCACTGCTAAGGTCATTTAATTTATGGTGACCTCAGCAAGTATCAAAACTCTATTGTGCTGTGCATCACAGAAACACGTAATTAGCTGAACCTTTCTGTCTTCAAGAGGTTATAAGAAGATGAAACAGTTAAAGGATGGGAGAAGAAAAGGAGATGTCAAAATGTAAAGAGTCTTGTTAAAGGTTATCCAGCACAGTTCAAACCCTGTAACTTCTTAGCCACAGTTGAGTGGCCCTTCCACTGCTTCCCATCTGCTTTGTTGTTTCATTAAATACATGTGGGTTTTAAAGTAAAGAAATAAATAAAAATGCAAATGCCTAAGCAACCAACAGGCATAAGAAATTTAAATAACAATAAATTATGGTGCAATACCAGACATTTTAATCTTTTTTTAAAGACCTGTAAGAACTCTTCTATTAATTTAATTTTTGAGTGATTTTATGCAGTTTTAAAGACTTGAGAATTTAAAAATAGAACTCTAAAAATGAAGATTTCTCACAGCACTGTTAACTGCCTCAGTGTGCACAGTGTACACACATATTTAGGAGAAAGCTATGAGCATTACAGAGACCCTACAAATAATTACATCTTCACTGATGTAGAGCACTTATTCCGACCTTGCTGAGCATTTTATACTCAGGCACAGAGGGTGTAAGTGCTGCTTTGCAGATTTCATGTGATTCCACACTCACTCAGTCCAAATGTTTGCCGACAAACCAAGGCAGGAAAATTGTAATTTTCCTAATTTTACCATATTGAAAATCTTGCTATTGCTCTGATGATCTGTGGGTCTGATCTTGCCTTCACATACAACATTATTAAAATGATCGCTGCAGACCTCTAGGGAGCTTAGAACTAGCTTCTATAAGAGAGATCATTTTTCTTATTCACTTCAATAATTTTGAGAGGGAGGAATTTGCTGCAATAGATATTAGTGTACCCCATTTGTGTATGCATCTGGGTAAAGTTTACAGGAATTTTACTAGCAAGTATCAAAATATTGTTAGCAAGTTTTTTTGGTGGGAGAGGACTGTGGAAATAAAGTGATATGGAAGACTGAAAGAAAAATACAGGTAAGTATTATTATACAGGTAAGTGGGAGGAATTAGGGACTTAGAAATCGGAACTTAGAGGACAGGAAACCAAGATAGGTAAAAAAGTACAGCAGGGCATGGGCAGGAGGTTGGAGCGAATGCAAAGGAGTGAAGGAGGCAGACTGTTAAAGATGCAGTATAAGAAGAAAAATAGTGACAAAATCAAAACATGAGGGAAGAAAATAGGAAGAGGTGGTGGTTTTCAGCAAGAAGGAGATCAGATAAAAGCAGAAGTTTCACAAGCAGTGGCACCAGCCAAGGAAGTGTGGTTTTCCTTGTGGATGTGTTTCTCAAGACTGCATCATGTGTGGATTCTCTGATGCCTTAAAGGAGGTGTGCTCACACTTCAGTGAGGGCAGTCATTGGATTTCTTTCTTAGCTAATTAATGTAATAAAATGTACAGAAATGTACAGAAATGCATTGCCTACCTGGAAAGTTGTCTGAAATTAGCCTACAGGATCAAAAGTCATTAGGATACCCATGTACACCTGTGGATGGATGCTAAGATTAGATGATTAATAGCTGAAATTGCAAATGGACAGAGTGAGTGATAGAGAATGGGAAAACATTAGGAAAATGGGGATTTATGTCTGCTGTTAATGCATTTAATTTGCTTTACTGCCATTTCCTTTCCTGGTTTTACAATTTCTAAAAACTGAACGAGGATCTGTTTAAAGCCCTCCTCCCAAACCAGGCTGACTTCACTGTATGCACACTGGTTGTTTCTGGGGAGAAAAATCTCCTACAGCTGTATTGTCTCCAGCATGCGACAAAGGAGATTCCAGGAGCTGCCCTACCAGCTACACCATCAACACCTGCCTGGGACCTCACTGATAGCATATGTGGGACAAAGATGCTGCAAAAGCCTTCTGGGCTTCCCATACTGGGGTGAATTGCAGCTCTGTTACTCAAACACTTTTGCTGTTTTTCTGCTGTGCTACACAGCTAATTCCTATCTCATTGATTCCTGCTGCAGTTATTCTCATCTGGTGTTTTCTAGGGACCTCCCCATGACTGTATACTGTGGTTTGGACAATGCTTGTATTTTTACTGGCATGCCATTTTATTTTCAGCTGCTCTATCCCTCATGTCCTTCCATATTTCACTCTCTTAACAAAATTTCCTGATTTTCAGGCAGAAGGTGTCATGTCAAGAGGTGTTAAATAGGACAGAGCTGACTGCTGATCTCTGGGAGGGAGATCACTCCCTCTAACACAATACCTTTTAATGCATCATTATCCTTTATTTGTGGGTCTCCAGCCAATTTTTCATTCCATCCAGTGGTGTAGCCAAACCCATTTGCATTAATTTTGAGTAGGATTTATGTATCAAATCTTTACTAAAATCCAAATGTATCAAATCCATCGTGTTCCCATCATCCACTAATTTTGTAATTCTATTTTAAAAAGCAATCAGGTTTTTCCAGCACAATTTATTCTTTAGAATCCCTAGTACAAATGCTTGTTTTCTCATCTCTGAGTGGTTAGCAATTTTTTCCCCATTTTTTAAAATTCTGTTATTTTACTGGCTATAGGTATTCCTAGGAACTCCAAGTTTGCTTCTTTTTGTTTTGTTTTAATGATCAATAACACAATTCCTTTTCCCTAGGCAGCTTCCTAGTTTTTTTTAACAGAATTATTGTCCGTGGCAAAAAAGTAACTTTTGTAATTTTCCTTGCAGCAAGTGGATAGATGTCTCTTTTGTCCTGAAAACTTGAGTGTACAGGCAGGGAGTTACATGGCTGATGAGCCAAACGTGCTGTCAGTGAAACAAACGTGTGGAAATCATTGACTTCTTAAGTGAATCCAGTCAGGCTTTTTGCCTGGTAATATCCATTCTGGTCAATTGTTATTGCCTACTGAAGAAGTATCAGGAGGGCATTTATTATGTTCATAAAAGTCTTAAACTAAGATGAAATAAAAATAGCATCCAAATAAGCTACAACCATATTTGTATACATACATAAGCTATAAGTATTATTGAGGGAACCTAACTAAAAAAACACCATATTATCAGAACAATAAATTCATTTTATCTCAGCACTGGATTGAAGACAGGTCTTCAAAATAATGCCTAAATAGTCAGCCCCTATAAATTCTGGGAAGCTGTCCTACCACACTGGTTATAAATCTCAGCCTGGAGCTATACCAAGTAAACAGTCTGTACTTTCAAGGGCTGAATATCTGATGTCTTTTCATGTCTAGCACTTACACAACTTCAAAAGACCTTTAGTTGGGAGAAGGTAGGGATAGATGCTCAGAATCGGCTGTCCCAGTACTTCTTTCCTCAGTCACTTCTCCAGATCTGCAGCAGGTACTGTCAGTCCTTAGTCAGAAGTCAAGGGCAAAACTTTTGCTGCTTGTGCCTGACTTGTGCAGTTCACCCAGAACTCACTGCCAATCCCACATTTGCCAAAGTGCCCTCTTCGCTCTGGACTTTTGGTCCTTACTTGGAGATGGATTCTAGGAAGGACGAACTCACTTGGTCTCTTACACTTTTGAAGGTGACCAACAGCTCTGGGGCACTCCAGGAGACAAATACACCCTGTGACTTGCTGACCTAAAAAGAGAAGGGTTTCCTTCTCTTTCATCTTTGTGGTTCACACTGCCTTGCAGCATCTTCAAACAAATTGGATATAAGACCCTCCCCTTGGGACTCTTTAGTTTAATTCAAACAAGTCTGCGACAGATCAGCAATGCTGTTCATGAACATAGTGTCATGTAAGCTGAATGTTCAAAAATATTCTTTATTTCCTACAGCATGGAAACTGATGGCTTTTGGTTCTCCCACCTCAAAATGTTAAAATGCAGGACACATAAGGTGTTTTTTTTTTTATTTGGGCTGGTCAAATATCTTGAAAAATCCCAACATTTGATGGAAAATTTAATAAAATTCCTACAGAAATAATGGGAACAATACTAGTACAAAGGTCAGGCAATATTTATTCATAAGCAAAAAAAAAATACATTTGGGCTAATGATAAATTTCACAATTTCTATTCGTTTTGCTAACCTAAAAGGAGATAAATGTTCTTATTTTTCTTGCAAACAAGATAATTACAGTAACCCTCTTACTCCTGAGCAAGGCAATCGATCAGGCATCTTCTCTTCTGAAACCCAGATACTGATAGAGAACAGTTATTTAACAGCTCTTTAAGGTGAAAGATGTTTGAAATTATATAAAAGGTCTGTGCACCTGTGTACACTCTTCTGACAACTGGCTTCTCAGGCTCATGAAGTTAAGTATGTGGATGAGAAATTTGTGCATCATGTACTGCATTTGTGTTGGAACTGTAGAACTCTGATCCTGAGGTCTCATTTAATCTTAAAAAAAATAAAGCTGGTTTTGTGGTGGCTGGAAGCTACATCACTTACATAGGCAGCACCAGAAAAATAGCTTTCTTTGAACTTCAGAACTGGAGGCTGACCTTCTTGGTGTAAACATGGGCTATGGATATTTGTGAGTTTTTGAAGCTGTTTAGCAGGATCTTGACTTAAAATTCAGCCTTCTAACTGCTTTGGGAGAGTTGTCATCCAGCCTTGCAGAGTAGGTGCCAGTATACAGATGTACAAACACAGTACATAGTAGTTTTGACATGGATTTTAAAGCAACATTTCATCAAGTGTCTGTTGTTGGCATTGTAATTTTGAGCTACTTCACACAGGCTCTGTGTATGTGGGAAAAAAATGGTTTTGGAGCCAGACTCAATAGAAAAAGCTTATTTTTGGTGGCCACTTCCTCTATATGTTACAGAAGAAATTCTTAGGTATTAAAAAAAGCTGGAAATATTTCAGAAAAATCAGGGCTAAGAAGCTCTCCCTCCAGCCACTCCTACTTCTCCAGTTCAGAGCAGTCCTCTCAGCCTGTTGTATTATCTCATGCTGCAGAGGTACCCAAATTAAATGGAGACACTGGAGAATCAGCAGGTCGCTCTTCTAGAAGTCACTGATTACAGATGGTGGCGTGGACAGAGTCAGACACAGCTTCAGCTGCAAATGCAGTTATGAGGTGGGCCTTTGTGGCTGGACACATGGTGCAGGGATGTTAGTGCTGAATACTTGTACCTGCCAGTTCAGAGAACAGATGTAGTCAAGAAAATCTTAGTGTTTTACATCTAACACTCTTCCTCCTTGAAATTGAGTGAGCTATGTCCAAAGAGGAAAGCAACAGAAAGGCTGTCACAGAAGGAACAAGCTGTGTCACCATCTGAGCACAGTTCTCATCCAGTGACACAAGTGGCTGCTTCAGCATCTTGTGCTGGCCCAGGTGTCAGCAATGGCATCCTTGCCACTGCTCAGGTAATCATCTTTCTAAAACACTCCAACCTGCTGAAAGTCCAGATTGCTTTCCAATAGGTAGTCTTGCCTCCCTCGGACAAACAATTTGCTGAGATGTCCTCTTCTTTTTTGCATTCCCAAGAACAAGACAATTCCAAAAACTTCTGAGATAAAAAGTCAAGTCAATTCAGATGGGTTACCCTGTCATTGATCGCAGCAATAGTTTCCATCTGCTAACTTACTTAGAAAGCTTATGTCTAGTGTGTGTAGGGACTACCTGCACTTTTACTACTGTAAAACTACTAGTATTACACACTTTTCCACTTTGTTGAGTTTTTTTTTTCTCCAGCATCCACAGACTTAGTACAGAAAAGGAGTTTGCCAAAATGTAATGGAATTCTGGATGTACAAGTAACCTGTATTTAAATACCAACAGCTTGTTATATACCAATAACCAGTCTCTCTGGCTGAAACGACATCAGCCGAAGTCACAATATACTGTTACAGGATGGATTTCTCTGAGGAAACACCTCTCACATAAAGGATCCTATGCTGTCATGATTCTTACGTCAGTGTGACAATCTTAGTGAGGCTACTCACCTTTTCCCTCAAAGATCATATCTGTTGCTGCTTACCCAGAGCTTTAGAGCTGCATAAAATTTCCTGCTACTTGAACTAAACCCCTAAGACTGGACTCAGCAATTTCCTTATAGACAGAAGGAGCTCCTGACTCAGTTATCATAGAATTGTGAACATTGGAAAAGACCTCTAAGACTGAATCCAACCATTAAGGTAACACTGACAGGTCTAACACCATGTCCCTAAGCACCACATCTACATGCTTTTGGAACACTTCCAGGGATGTTGAGTGGGACTTCTGGCTTCCAGATATTTCTTGGAAATTCAGGCAAATATTCAGTATCAGAAAGGAAGTTTTTTTAAAGCTTGAACCTCAGAAGAGTGATAGACCCTGTGAAACATTCCTTCTTCTGAAAGGAACTCAGCATGACAGTGTGGCATTTGGTGGGTGAGGCTTTCTACAGCAATAAAGAGTTCTAAAGGCTCAGTGAGTTAAAACATGCAGAAGGCACTTTTCCTCTTTGGATCTACCTCAGACATCCTGTTAAATGGGGGCAACCACTTAATCTACCTCTGTCCTAGCACTCCATCTGTAAGCTGACTATAACATTACAGGAACTCATAGAAAACGTATATGGTTAAATGTATCCCTGTTTATGAGATTCTTTCATCACTGTTGATGAAATCTGTGTCAACACAGAAAAGAGTATGAAATTCATGAGGAGGTAACCCAGTGCTATGCCTAATGCTTAATATTATTGCACCAATGTACAGTCTTTGTACTTACACTACAAGGCAACAGCCTTGTAATAGTCAGGATGAGAAATGGCCAAGGTTTAGCCAATTTCAACAATGGATTTAGAGAGAAAAAGAGGAAACTACCTGTCTGGGCTCCTCCAAATAACTCCTCTCCCAGGTTCTAAATGATAAATGCCACTATAAAAGTTGTTGGGGTGTTTTCCTCTCAAATGCAACTTAAATTATGGACACCTTCTCCCGAAAGAGACAGACACAGGAAAGGTTCTAAGCAAGTGAGCAAAATTTATTTGTCACATGGGTCCATTTCCCCTCTGTACCATGAATCATCATCCTCCAGTCTGGGTGTGTTTAGGGTAGAATGAAGGAACAACAAATGGGAGAAGGGTATTAAATAATGATTGCCATAGAGACCAGTCAGCTTTACCCAACTCCATGAAATTTAAACAAGAGAGCTAGAAAATGAAACATCAGTACATTTCAAAGGGATAAAGGGCAGTGTACAAGTTAGCTGTGGAATGTAGCAACAGGATCTCAAAGCAAGTACTGTTGTTTAGTCAGTTTTCTAAAAGCCACTGTCAGCAATATGCAGATGAGACACCTATACTTTTCATCCTTTCTGATCACACCAAGAATGTGAGGATGGCATAGAACTTTCAGAGGAGCCAGAGGCAGAAATAAGGCAAAAATAAAGCAGAGGAATGATGCAAATATGTGAAGGGAAGTGCCTGAGAAGGCTTCAGTTGCAATGCAGACTCCTCTGTCTGAAGAGCCCCAGTGGTCAGGTCAAATTGTGATTTTTGATGATTTTTTAGATTCTTCACCAGACTTCCATATGCTCAGAGAGGAGTTGTCTGCAATTCTGCCAGGAGATCCCATTCCTTCGATTTCTGTTATCCAAGCCTTCATTGTTTACAGCAGTGCAAAATACCTCGGTATGAGTGAAGCCTGGACAGTCCAGCTATTACTGTGCCCTGCAGTCCTTCTGCTTACCAGCATGGGACTTCTCATTCCTCCTCTCAGCCACTTTCTATATTGGCTTACCACTGAATCCTGATCCAAGCTTACTAACCAGGCATTGCATCCATGATGTCTGGGGCACACCTCCCTGGAGATGGAGTCTAAGGGTGGTGAGCCCTCCCACAGCAACAAGAAGCCATCACAAACCTTTGTGACCTTTCAAGTACATTTCTTCAGCCACATCCTCTCTGACATAATTAGACAGTAGCCTTTTAAAAGGCATCCTCTGCCCCTCTCCTCAGCATTGCCAGGAACATCCAGATCTTTGAGCTGCCCGTCCCCCAGGAGAACTTCTGCCATAAGGCCAGACTTCTAGCAGTCATCTTCAGGTAACCTGCCTTGTGCTTGTTGAAAATGGTGAAGATGGTTTTATGGTCAAGGTCCAGGGTGTAGGGCTCAAAAAGCTGGATCCAGCTTAGATTTTCAATGTAACCTTGGCTGTGTCATTTAGCCTCTCGATATGCAGGGATTCCGCCAGTTCTAGAAAGGTAAGATGAGGATAAACTTGTAAATCCAAAGGACGTCCTGAATTCTCCATTGAGGGAGATCAATAGGATGTTAGGTAAACAGCTCTTTTACTGATTTGCATGCAGTAAAGAGCAACTGAAAATTCTTACCGAAAAAAGATTCCCTTTTTTCAATCAGTTGTTGTGTGATGTAAACATGAAGTGACTAATGATGTCTTGCAGTACAGCAAGCACAGGTGCCTGCAGCCTGCCAGCGGCTGAAGTGATGGACGTGTGGCATCCCTCCATCACCCTGGACACTCTGCTGGGGCCATGGGCATGGTGGGGGACTGCTGGCCCAGCCCACAGGGAGCTGCAGTCTTGGAAGCCTTCATCCCATGCACATCTCCCTCCCCTCCTGCCTGCATGCTTTCCGTCTTGTCCTCGAGCTCCCAGCCCATCACCAACCTCCAAACTCCTCTCCTCCTGCTTTACCACCACAGGGAGCCCTCCTGCCCCGCAGCATCCCTCATGCTGCGTCCCCTCCGGGGCTGTTTGTCCTCCCGACGCCCTGTGGCCGCGGCCCCCAGCATCCCATCTCCCACAGGGCAGCCTCGCTTGTGCCCACCCCGCGCCGCCCAGGTGAGGGGGCGGCAAGCGGGCACCAGAGGGGGGCTGCACATCACCTGCCCCCCTCCAGCTGATTCCCTCAGACAGGACGTCAAGTTAATGAGCCCTCAGGCCTGTAATTAGCTGTCAATTACCTCAAATTAATCAACTCCTCGCCTAATTAAGCATAATCGGCAGGTGGGCAGAAAACGGGCCATTGTGCGGGAGCCATGAGAAAAGCCTGGCTGGCAAACTTGTTTAGGATCAGCGGCGCATTCCCGGACGCCGCGCCACCGACACCCGGGCGCCCGCCCCCGGCCCCGGCCCCGGCCCCGGCCCCGGCCC